>OY720452.1:69717212-70249712 GCA_963082715.1 Harpalus rubripes
AGGATAAAAGTGCCAGATAACAATCTAGCAGTTATCTTTAACTCTCAAATAACTTTACATGATTATTTGTCAATATAAAGTTATATGCCAGTTAACAAAGTTACATCTAATTATATATTGGTAACATTGAAATTGTAAAACCTTTGATGATTGCCTTGGGACTCATATGTCAAATTTAAAAATATTTTGTCATCAAGAATACAGACCAGACAGATCTATATAGGATAGATTGTTTTGTTAATTATTTGAAAATAATGAGGTACAGAATCGTTATATTTTTTAACTGATAGGTAATAGCTATTAACATACCTAGGAATGTTATGTATATCATAACTGCCGAAGATGTCGGTTTGAAATCCGAGCTCGTAGAGCGAGGATTTTAAGACATCTAAGGCTTGATATGATTAATAACACCCGTGGTTTGTTCAATAGTTTATCGGTTTCAGAAAATTAAGACATTATTGATAAATACCTTTTTTTGAAATTCTCTCATTAATGCTGCTTTCAGATTGCGATGGTTAACAGAACAATTATTTTGACATATGTCAATATGACAAATATTCAAATTAAGTGCTTTGTTCCACATGTTTATTACTTTAGAATAAAGTAGACCGTATTTAGAACGATAGGCTAACGTTATGTGTATATATTAATGAAGAGCATTATATTTTCATTTTATTTTCATTTCGTAGACCGTTGTTGACAAGTCAGTATGGTAATAATATTACCATACAGATACAGTTATTACTTAGTTACCAGCCTACTTTTGTACATGTAAACAATGGAATAATATCCTGAAACCGGTAAATATATTAAAAAGATAAAATGACAATATATATTCTTTGAAATGACCGTCCTCAATATCTCCCTTGTCGTTAGAAATAGAGAATAAATTTATTAACAGAATTTATTCGTCTACTCAAGGAGTATAACCTAAAATTATTTTCATATATACAGATGTTGCATTACGGCTCGGCGAGAATTGTTTCTCTTTTTTAAGTGGAACACTATATATTTTCATATATTTTGAAATGTATTTTATTCACCTATACGCACATATAATTTTTTTTTAATTTTCCTTGGCGTTGTCAATTTATTCGGTTTTTTCTCTAAAAATGACCTAATACACGCATTGCTTTATAAAGGCGTACTAAAATTATTTTAATAGTAAAAATTAAGAAAAAATTTTTCTGTACAACTATAACTATACTCTATAATCTCATATATATTTTTTTTAAATATAATTATACAGGATGTTCAATAAAGCGAATCAAATTTACTCAATTTCAAATGACTATAACTCGTCATTTTCAAACGGAACAGCCTATATTTTATTATTTAGTTGGGTTTCTTTTTATGTTATCTTTCTATGTTATTAAGGGTATCCTATGCTTACAACCAATAACTTCGAAGTTATTCACCATTTTTGTCTAAATTAATTTAAATTAAATCTAGTACACTATGGAAATTATGTTTTTATTAAGAAACAATTGCAATAATGGACAGTAGTTTGCATTAGCCAATAAATAAAACTGTTTATTATTAATATTAGTGCGATTAGGCAATAATAATTTATTCATATGAATTTTTCGCAAGAAGAACTATCAATACCTAATCGCACAAATATTAATCCATTTGAAAAAGAGAAACAATTCTCGCCGAGCCGTAATGCAACACCCTGTACCTATAAGTGAAAATAATTTTTTCTACAGTCTATATACAAAGTAGCCATTTGTGCTCTCTTTTGTAAACGCAAAATGTCAGTTTGCCGCTCATGCGCGACAAGGTAACAAAAACGCTCGCTGTCCAAATTTCTAACTATACACTGTTGAGAAATGTCACTTGTCTACATTCTTAATAGAAACGTTTAGTCAGGAACTAATGATACTGTAGTTACACATTTACCACCTTTACAAGTCAATCTGACATATAACTGCTCTGACGGTATATTACATAACCAAACAAAATGCCGCACTGCTGTGAAAATAAAATAGGGCATTTATTTACAAAAAGGAGAGTATAAAATGCTTAGATTAGATTGAAGCAATAGCTCAAGAAGAATGGATTATAACGATAAATTAAAATAAAATATAAAATAAATTGTGTGAACAGTTGTGCTGCCACCTGCAAAAGTTTGGCGTGAACGCTCCCAATGGACATCCACTTTTTCACTGCACTAGGTTAATGTACTTGAAACAAATAAATTACACAAAAAACTTGTAATATTCATTAAAAATTGGCATTAATTTTTTTAAAAAACCTAAAAATAAAACAATATCTTGAAGTCATATTTGAATACGTTCCATCTTCACTGCAAAACTATTGAGTAGTACTGTAAGTACAAAGTATATATTTTATTATTTTTTTTGTGGTGGAGGACTGTAGAAAAAATCTTGTCTGTGTTTCGAGCGCAAATGGACATTGTCGATTTCGAGAAAATGCCGCGCTCCTGCGTCGCGCGTCTACAACCTCTCAATCGACATTGTCCCATTTTGCGCACAATACACAAATAGCTATTGTTATACTCCTTGAGTAGACGAATACATTCTTTTAATAAATTTATGCTCTATTTATAACGACAAGGATCATATCGAAGACGGTCATTTCAAAGACTCACCTGTATATCTTTCTGGTTTCTCTTTGTTGTATGATGTCCGTAGTTAAAACTATAATGTGTAAGTGTAATACAAGGATATAAAACATTTTACATAAAGAATATATGTAGAATGATTTAAAAAATTCAATAACTATACATTTTAAGTTACAAAAATTAGAGTTAAAACTGTTGTTCGCATGGCTTCTAACCTTCAGTTTAATTCTTAACTAATGTCGTAACAGTTACTTTAACTAGAGGTGGTAGGATCAGGTCGTAGTATTTTAAATCTAAAATTATTATTTTCTTTTCTAAAGATTGAAGTGTATTTGTTAGCTTGTTTTAGTATCTTATAAAGTTTAATGCTTGCCATCTGCTTGAAACTAATCAAGTTTTGTAATTGAATCGAAAACAATCGCTAGTTATCAATAACTTACCAATTGTTTCCATTAAACAAACATCAAACAACGAACGGGTATCTTTGAAATGAGCATTTGCTAGCAGCCATTTTAATTACGTTGATAATGAGAATTTCTTATAAAATGTCGTGTCCATTTACGGGATTGCTATCGACAGCATTTGTTGAGTGGGAAGCTGTCATTGCTTGAAAAATGAACATCGCTTGTACTTTCCAGCGCCTGCTTCCGTATTCTATTGTTCGGGGTAATAAGAAGTTTACCTAAAGACATGAAAACGAAAGATATCACTTTTTCTTTGTTTCATTCTGATTGGTGCAGAACGGTTCTGCGGTTTAATTAATATTACAAGGATACTGGAAAAAATTCAGCGGAGGTGTAACGCTGAATCAGTGATTTATTCGATGAAGGTTTTTGTTGATCGGTTTTATATGTGTAACAGGTATTTCCCCAGTTTGGATTACTCGTGATTGTTACATTTCAATATGAATTCGAGGAAATGATAAATGCTCGGATGATTTTCATTATGTAAATAAAATGCAAATCGAGGTTAAAATACACAAGCACCAATTCGAATTTTTAATTTTTTTAATCATTTATCGAGAAATAAAAAATCTGATGTGGGCACCACACGACTTCCTTGTACACAAGACCAATATGAAGTATAAACCCAAGTATAAAATTGCACGTATTTGACGTAATTTTATATTAGCATCTATTTTTTATTTTTTTGTTATTTTTTGTCCTAATCCATAGCAAGCTTCATTACAAAAACCAAAAAGTATATAAGTTTTAAATATACATATCTCGCTTATACAAAGGGCTAATTTAATAATACTTGATGTGCTAGACGCAGAATTTAATTCTCTAAAACTTTTATTTGAAGCATTTATTTCTAAAATCAAAATGAAACCATTTTATTGAAGAAAAACTGTTAACAACTTCAGGTAATATGTCACTTCCGGTTAGCCTGTTTTAACCAAAATCTACTATGTTATTCCAATTGACATAAAAGTCTTATATACCAAATTTGAAAAGTTTTAGATTATATTTTATAATATAGTTTTTCATTAAAATCTATTATAGGCTTCAAATAAAGTACCATTTCTAGAAATTATGTAATTACCAAAAAGGGAGGTGCACAACTAGATGTTATAGCAGTCCTAAATACAAAATTTCAACTTTCTACGGCTTACCGTTTTTGAGCTATGCGAGATACGTACGCACGTACAGACGTCACGACGAATTAGTCAAAATGGATTCAGGGATGGTCAAAATGGATATTTCCGTTGAAATCTAAAAACCGAAATTTTTCGCGATTACAATACTTCCTTTACTTCGTACAAGGAAGTAAAAATTGAAATAAAAATTATCTGTTAAAAATCTGGTGAGGCCAACACAATACCTCCCGTCATTTACAGCCCGAGTTACAAAAAAAGATTAAGTTAAACCTTATTTTTGGGTAACGAATTTTACACTAATTTTGACAGTTTATTTCTTAAAATATAGTCTAATCTAATCCAAGTAACTACTTTTTTAAACCCCTCAATAGGATTAAATCCCAATTACAGAGTGGGTTCACATTCACACACATCCATGCCTTAGTGGGACTCGAACCCAGAGCCCCGAGGGCACTCATGACTAGTGATGCATGCGAGGCGAGACGAGACGAGAAATATAAAATATTGATCTCGCCTCGTTTTCGGATCTGTAATCTCGGTCTCGCACGAGAGTCTCGCTATAAAAATAAGCGCTTGCGCACTACGTATTTACGTAACTATTTAACTACAAAACACAAGTTCGCACCAATAGCACCGTCTTCCATGTATTTGCAGTCGTATAACTATAATAAAGAGATGAAACACTAAATTCTGGTCACCAAATTATTTCAATACGAACATAATGTTTATTCAAAATGTGATAAGTTAGTGAATATTTTAATTTACCTCTAAAATATCCAATTTATCATCAAATTATGATCTCTAAACTATTTCAATACGAACACATTCTGTCATCAGTAAAACGAATTAAACATTAAAAAAATATTTTTGTAACTAAAAGTACCTACACTTTTTCATTAAATATATACCAATATTTAAGTAAGATTAAGTCATAAAAAACCGCTGCACTGGTAACCCGCTGGCAACCAATCACTCCGCTCCTCTCCCTGTTGGCTCCCATCGACGCTTAATATAACATCCTTTACTTTTCAGGGTCGACAAGAGTTTTATTAACCGTGGTTTTAACTGAGGTGAATTAGGGGCTGAAATATTAGAGAAAACTAGTGCTACTGGATGCAATACCGATTTTGTCTTTATTTTTGCATTTTCTCGCTTAGAGACCGATACTAATTGACACAAAAAATATTGTAAATTCATATAATTTTCACATTTACGTATTCTATGCATAAATTAGTGTTCACTCTACTCCTTGTACGGTGCATTTTTCATTGAATTTATGAACCAAAGCTATAAAATTACAAATACTTTTTATTGCGAGAATCTCGCGAGATTTCTCGCTTCTCGCAGTTGTTGTATCGATCTCGCCTTGAATTTTAAACTGCAATCTCGCTCTCGTTCTCGTCTCGCATAATGCAACGAGACGAGACGAGATGCGAGAGTACTCTCGCCTCGTCGTGCATCACCACTCATGACATGGGGCGTTGCTCTAACCATTGAGCCACCGGAGTTATAGGGCGCGAGCAGACACGTGACTCGGGCGTCCTTGACGTACTTGGAATCAGCTGATTTGTGTGCGCATGTCGTTTTGACAAGAACACTGTCACTTTGTCAAGACCAATGTTTGGACTTATTTTGATTTTGAACTGCTAAAATGTTATTTAGGTACAATTTTCAGGCAGTAAAACACGTGAAATTAAAAATAATAACTTCTCAACAGTTCAAAATTAAAATAAGTCAAAACATTGGCCTTGTCAACATGACATTGTTCTTGTCAAAATGACAAGCGTACACAAATCAGCTGATTCCTAGCACGTCAAGGGCGCTCGAGTCACGTGTCTGCTCGCGCCTTATAATAAAATGGAGATTAAATTTTAAATACCGGGATAGAATCCAAATGAGGATTAACTTAAACATTTTTTTATATTTTGCGTTCATAATGAAGTCATTACGATACGCAATTGCGTATCGTAATGACCTTCATTGCGATACGCAATTTCTTGTTTTAGACGGTTGGTACTAGATGACGTTTCTTTAACCCATTTTTACCTAATTTATTTTTAATTAATTGACAACTCATTTTAATAATATAATGTCCAAATTATTATTATTTTTTTAGGGACAATTTTAAGGAATGTTTAATAATTGATGTATCAGTTGGAATATTTTGATGAAAGTTGGTATACTTATGTTTTTTGGTACGAGGAATTTACTGGTGAGGTCGTTGAAGGTGTACCACACACCCACTTTTGGGTATGAGGATGGTGTGGTTTAAAAAATGGTGGAAATTTTAAAAAAATTAAAAATTCTGAAAATTTGTATTTAAGTAGTTTGAAAGGTGTAGATTTAAGATTTTAAAACCACAGGTCGATGTCTCTTTTCGTGTCCGAGATATTCGGCCTCAAACTTTGCTCAAAAATGCCCATTTTTGGGTCATATCCCAAAAATGGTCAATTATACACCGCTGGCGATATCACCATTAGATTCTACGAGCAAAATTACATAAGCATACCAATTTTCATAATTTTTGAACAACTATTACAATCTCTAGAAGGAAAAGTCTGAAAATGGCCAAAAATCGCAAAAAATCTAAGGTGTACCCCTTGCGATTTTTTCAGGTTTTGACAATTTTAAGGAATGTTTAATAATTAATGTATCCGTTGGAATATTTTGATGAAAATTGGTATACTTATGTTTTTTGGTACGAGGAATTTACTGGTGAGGTCGTTGAAGGTGTACCACACACCCACTTTTGGGTATGAGGATGGTGTGGTTTAAAAAATGGTGGAAATTTTTAAAAAATTAAAAATTCTGAAAATTAGTATTTAAGTAGTTTGAAAGGTGTAGATTTAAGATTTTAAAACCACAGGTCGATATCTCTTTTCGTGTCCGAGATATTCGGCCTCAAAACTTTGCTCAAAAATGCCCATTTTTGGGTCATATCCCAAAAATGGTCAATTATACACCGCTGGCGATATCACCATTAGATTCTACGAGCAAAATTACATAAGCATACCAATTATCATAATTTTTGAACAACTATTACAATCTCCAGAAGGAAAAGTCTGAAAATGGCCAAAAATCGCAAAAAATCTAAGGTGTACCCCTTGCGATTTTTTCAGGTTTTGACAATTTTAAGGAATGTTTAATAATTAATGTATCCGTTGGAATATTTTGATGAAAATTGGTATACTTATGTTTTTAGTACGAGGAATTTACTGGTGAAGTCGTTGAAGGTGTACCGCACACCTATTTTTGGGTATGAGGATGGTGTGGTTTAAAAAAGGGTGGAAATTTTTAAAAAATTAAAAATTCTGAAAATTTGTATTTAAGTAGTTTGAAGAGTGTAGATTTAAGATTTTAAAACCACAGGTCGATATCTCTTTTCGTGTCCGAGATATTATTTTATTATTATTATTATTATTATTATTATTATCCTTTTTTTTCATTTAGGGAAGATTATTTACATGAAAATGTACAAATGGTTACAAATATAATCACAAATTGAGTAAGTAAATATTGTAGAAGGCGCAAAATATAAAAAATAGTATAAAGAACTCATTTTATAAGACTTTCTTTCGCACTTGTCAATTAGAAAACTCGCTCGTTTTCTAAATTTTGACGCGTGCGAAAAAAACATGTCTTATAAAACACGTTCTTTAATATACTATTTTGAATCGTTAATATTTATTAATCTAAATACATACCTACATATGTACTTATGCTGGAAACTGTATTGAATTCCTTTTCTATTGTTCTATTTACTTTTTTTCTTTTTAAAACATTACTAATATTATTTTGAAATGATTAGTTCTTTGATAGTGACATTTATCTGTCAGGTATACATACATTTGAATAACTGCATTTTGTTTGTTTAAAGTAAAGTATTAATGCAAATCTATAGAACATCTAATAATCTTTAATTTTTATAATAACATTAATCTCGAAAAAATAACATTTAAAGGTATTTTTCGAAGAAAAGCTATTTTGAGTTTCTTGTAAAGTGCCATTTCCGGTTATCCGATTTTCACCAAAATCTAATAGACTCTTTCCATTACAGAAAAAGTTCGAAATAAAAAGTTTCAAAATTTTCTGATAATATTTGAGTTAGAGTGGAGGATTCCCACATACACACATACATCATCATGAATAATGAATACTTCTCTGGTCAATTCTCTATATAGTCGTTGAATAAGTGATTGTGAACCTAAAGAGCTTGTTAATAAAATCTATTTTCTATTGCTATAAGTTCACCATATGCGGTTTTCGTTATTGTAGTCGAAATTGCAGGGATTATAGAAGTCAAAGAAATAATCTTGAACTAAACTATACATCCAGCAATGGGTAATATGCCGTGATGATATATTTAATTATTTATTTATAGATATATTGAATTTGTTGCGGTCTGGCAGACCGGACCCGGATGGTTAAGGGTTAAAACAAGGTAAAGGAAATAAAATAGTTGTTTAATTTAAAAATTAAAATCGGCGCTCTTTCAAGGATACTTTTAATTAGATTTTGGTGGTTCTTATCAGATTCTTTTTAATGATTTCAACTATATGTTGTATTATGTATGGTTATTATATGGATGCTCAAATGTAGAACATATAATGCTGTGTGTGTATATGTGGGATCATTCGCTATTATTTTGCGTCGTGTTCGCGAAAAAGTCAGGAGAATGTCAGAAAATATCACCAGGTTATTTGGCTTTACTGTTGTTCGTCTCAAGTGCAGTTTTCCGTTTGCCGTAACTTCCCTGCGCTTCAACTTATTGATTTTCCTAAAATAGCTATCATTTTCTCGTTTTTATTTACACTAGAATTTCTGCATTGCAATTTATATTCGCTAGAAGCATTCATATAAATCTGTTGAATCTTTATATGCTCTGCTATGGTACTTACTTTGCGAATGCATGTTTACATTTATTTTTACATCTTGTTTGTTTTTCAAATAGCTGTCGGATGTTTTTAGACAAGGTAATGCGATCGGAAGATTGTCACGGAATCTGTTTTTGCGGGATTTGAATAATCAGGGGATGGAGATGTTTTTATATTGAATATGTCAATATTATGGTTACATCATAATATATTGTTCTTCATGAGAGACGTGTACTGTACTGGGGAACTATTTCATTTTAAAGATAATCAGTCAATTTCATGTACAATCCTACGTGCGGGAGTTAGGTTCCTAGAAAATTTGCATAGGGTCCTCCACCATAACAGAAAAAAAGTTAGTTTTTGAAATATTCGAGATTTAAAGTATTTATACCGTGTGTCTATTTTAATGGTGTACATAGAAGATTAACATGGGAAAACAGTTTTTTGCAATTTCCTGCTCGCCTAATTATTTTACGCAAAAATGCGTCAAATAAAAGTTTTAGGGTATAAAATTCATCTAAAACAATAAACATAAATACCTTTACATGCTTTATAACGACAGAAATTAAATATGAAAATGTCGAAAATTACGTTAAAAATATCGAGAGCCATGGAATTGAACAAAAAATAAATAAATGCTTGACGTTTTATCTGTCACAACGTAAGTTACGTTTCTGACAATTTGATTTGAACAAATATGGCTAACTATGGCAATAATAGAAATATAAAATTAATAAATAAAGTTAAGAAAATACAGTTTTGTTTAAATAATAGGAATATATCAAAAATTCAACACTGCGTAACAAAATTATGTATGATGCTGTTATGTACTCTCAACTCATTTCCAATACATCTACATTAGTATATACTACAGAAAGGGTCTCCACTTATCATCATTCCTAACACTCTTTCTTAGAGTAACGCATGTTCTGCTCGTCGTATATTGTGATAACGCGGCTCATGTGTATTTTTTGAAGACACATTAGCAGTCTTTAAATTTTGTCACGAATTTAAATCCTCATTCGTATAAATGTTCATTTTTTAATCATTTCAGACACAAAACTAGCGACAAAATCAAATTGTCAGAAACGTCAAATAAGTTAACTTACGTTGTAACAGATAAAATGTCAAGCATTTATTTAGTTTTTGTTCAATTCCATGGCTGTCGATATTTTCAACGTAATTTTCGATATTTTCATATTTAATTTCTGTCGTTACATGGAAAGGTAATTCTGTATATTGATTTAGATGCAGAGTTTTATGCTCTAAAACTTTTAATTGACGCATTTTTTCTTAAAATAATTAGGCGGGCAGGAAATTGCAAAAAACTGATTTCCCATGTTAATCTCCTAGACAGACACGGTATATCTACCTCACAACTATAGCTATCTTTCTCGTGCAGTCTACTATAGAAACTTTTATATAAATATTTCGAAAAAAGTGACACCTGTGGTGACTCTTTCAGTTAGTTTAGAAAAGAAAGTTGAAATTTGCAATTAACAGAAAGATTTGCAGTTTATTGGCTTAAAAGTGGAAAGTCCAGCAATGAGTGCCCGTGAGGTGACGCCTGGTAAACGCCCGCACGGTGCAAATATGTCATCATCATTACCGATTTCTGCGCACAAAGCAGATTGGCACACCCAGAAATGGGTAATATGCCGTGATGATATATTTATTTATTTTTTAAAAGTGGAAAGTAAATTTCTGTTTCGGAATAATATAATATTCTAGAGTGCCTGAGTGTCTGGTCTCGAATCTGAGGAGCCGGGTTCGATTCCGACCGACGTCAAAGAAATATTTCGAATTTTAAATGGTACAAAAGTGACCCATGTGGTGCACTCTCCACGCCAACAATGAGTGCCCGTGAGGAGACGCCTGGAAAACTCCCGCACGGTACAAATATGTCATCATCATTACCGAAATCTGCGTATACAAAACAGATTGGCACATCCAGCAATGGGTAATATACCGTGATGATATATATTTTTTTTGTGCAACCGGACGCGAAATAAGCATTTCGCAGCCGCAATACAGGCTGCGAAATTGGATTTCACGATCGTTGTTATGGTAACGGCCGCGAAATTAGGTAAACAATCACTTTGACACTTGAGAATTGCATGGTTTTGTTTATCAAATGTTATTCCCATAGCCACCTTGAAAGCTAACTTTCTATTTATAATGAAACTGTTGAAAATAAATAAAATTTGTAATTACATATTTTTTAGGGTTGCACAAAAAATATTGTGTACACCTTGTCCGCGAAATCCTTTAGCGCCCTTGAGATTGTCTTGCCTCGGCCGCAAGCGGCCTCGGCGACATTTTTCTCTCGGTACGCTAAAGAGTGATTTCGCGGCATTGATATACAAATAACTATCAATTTTAATTATTTCTTTTTACATTTACATATTAGTTGTTCCATTACTGCAAGAAATCCGTATGCCTAGATTGCACATATAGGTAAGGTTTGCCACCAGTGAATCGAAATTTTTTATATATGTTTAGAAGTTATTGTGATACGGGTGGTTGGTTAAAATGATAAACGGGCAAAGTAAAAATTACTTTACGTAACAAATTATTTGAGGAAAAAACTTACATCTTTTTTATATTCGCGTAAAACTAATTACAGTAAAAAGCAATATTTACTGTTTTTCTTCATTTACCTTTATATCTAAAACTTCTTTTTATCCTTTCCCTCCCTTACGAATATATATCTTTCTCTCTCTCTCTGCTCTTTGAAAGCACAGGACCTAAATTTCGTTCTCGAATCTTGCTCTCATCTTATCGTTGGTTTTATTAGAGACGACATTGCAAGCTCAGAGCTTGTTCCTCACTTGTATGGATACTGACAATATTCTCGGCACTCGACTCCACCTATCTCGCCTTATCGCTCCGGACTTGCTCCGGGTACGCTCCGCTCTGCACTCAGTACCGGATTACAATATTCAAGAAGTTGCCAGGATTTTTGAAAGCGTATTAGTTTTGTTGTACTTTGGAATTTCAAGTTAAGTTATGCAGTTTTAGAGAATATGTATTTAATGGTATAATACTCTGTGAACTGGATTATTTTCAACCAAGCATTTGAGCTTACTATCTGCGTCTACTACATATCGCTAACAGTTTAGATGAAGTTTCATAAGAAAAACTGATGTGGCCAGCACATTACTTCCCACCAATTTAATGTTTAAAATAGCAATGAACTTCAAGTAATGTATTATATTATGACTATCGAATGAAAGTTGACGTTTAGATTATTTAATAGATGTGGTTTCTTTTAAAAAACATTTCCCTATATTTGATTTGAAAGGAAACTGACCCATATGTATTCCGTTACAGAAAATTAAAATTGTACTCAATACCAGGAGGCATTTAAAATGACCTTAGCAACAGGATTCAGAGATGTATTTAAAAAAATTAATACCGCAAATTCTAGTTCGTTCGTCTCAGGTGTAAGCAACCCTCGAGTCGGTATTACTGTTAGAGGAAATTAAAAATAACCCTATTTCATAGAATTGCCAAACTAAATAGTTTAAAGATCAAAATATTATGTTATAATCAACAGAAACGAAAAATGTTTAAAATATTTTAAACGCACCCCTGTTTTTATATTCAGTTATCCTAGTCGGCCATCTATTTTCAGCCAGATATAGAAATGTATTTATGTGCTTTCCTAGTCCAGTATTTAAATGAGTTCTTGCAAAAATTTCATACTTGAATATTTCGTACAATTCTATTCTTCCCTAGGGTTTCAAAAAAAACCACATCTATAACTTCTGGTTGATAGTTTATAAACAAAATATAATTTGTTATTCTAGTAAATAGGAAAGTCAGTAATACGAAATTTTGAATTATGTTTTATTGTTTTTTTTATTTTTTTGTGGGGTCTCGTGGCCGCGTGCCTGAGTGTCAGGTCGCGAATCTGGGGAACCGGGTTCGATACCGACCGATGACAAATATTTCGAATTTTAAATGGCACAAAATTGACCCCTGTGGTGCACTCTCCACGCCGGCAATGGTGCAAATATTTCATCATTACCGATATCTGTGTACAAAGCAGATTGTCACACCCAGCAATGGATAATAACCGTTGTTTCTAATCGTATCGAGTTTTTAAATTCTAAATTTGAGTAGTTTTGGATTTTATTTGAATATATTTAGTCAAGAAAATCTGTTCAGAGCTTCAAGTAAAGTACCTCTTCCGGTTTATCAATTTTAGTCAAAATTTAATATGTTGTTCGCTTTGATATGAAAGTCTTAAATTCTAAAATTGAAAAGTTTTGGATTATAATTTAACATAGTTTCTTATTAAATCTGGTATGGGCTTCAAGTAAAGTACCACTTCCGGTTTATCTATTTTAGCCAAAATTTAATATGTTGTTCCCTTTAATATAAAAGTCTTAAATTCTAAAATTGAAAAGTTTTGGATTATATTTTAACATAGTATCTTATTAAAAACTGGTATGGGCTTCAAGTAAAGTATCACTTTCGGTTTATCAATTTTAGCCAAAATTTAATATGTTGTTCCCTTTGATATAAAAGCCTTAAATTCTAAAATTGAATTGTTTTGCATTATATTTTAACATAGTTTCTTATTAAAAACTGGTATGGGCTTCAAGTAAAGTACCACTTCCGGTTGTCCAATTTTATCCAAAATCTAATGAACTCTTTATATGAATGCAGAAAGCTTAAATACGGAAAATAGAAATTTTTGAAAGTTTGATACAAAGTTATCGTCGGGGATAAAATTATCATACATCATTGTAAAAATATTAAAACGTGCTTATTCACTAAAAACTCCCTATTGAATTTTTAGACCGTATGTAGATCGGCGAGAGGTAAAACCAAAAAAAAACGTGGAGGACCCTAATCTGTACCATTTTGTGATTGGATTGCGTGCAAGTCTCTAATTGTACCTATAAGTAATTAATTTTTTGGTGTTGAGTATACCGATTTTCCGTCAGTTTGTGTCTAATTTCCACGTTCACATCACTTCCTGAAAATAGTGTCAATCAAAAAGTTAGATGAACAGGCAAGGCAAGTTCGCAAGTCAGAAGTTGTAGGAGAAAATCCCATCAGCTCGAAGTCTATCCTATCACCTATCAGTCATTTTAAAAATTTCACGAGCCGTCTCTTCTCGTCACGTGACCTAGTGACCTATTTAATTTTGATACTCTAAATCGCTCATCTACACGGTACGGCTTCGGCATCAGAAAGGCTACGGCTACAGCATGACGGTGGAAGCTTGAAAAATATCCACTTTGTTCATTCGGTAGAAAAAATTACCGAGCGCAGCGATGGCAATGAGGCTTGGGTTCAGCCGTGAGGAGCACAGGGCCGGACTCAGGCGGAAAGTGGAAAAGAAATATCTGGTGTGGCCAACACAATTCCTCCCGCCATTTACAACCCGAGTCACAAAAATTATTAAGTTAATCCTTATTTTTGGATTAGCGAATTATATTCTAATTTTGACAATTAATTTCTTAAAATGTAGTCTAATCTAATCCAAGTAACTACCTTTTTTAAACCCCTCAACAGGATTAAATCCCAATTACAGAGTGGGTTCACATTCACACACATCCATGCCTGAGTGGGATTCGAACCCAGAGCCCCGAGGGCACTCATGACATGAGGCGTTGCTCTAACCATTGAGCCACCTGAACTATAATAAAATGAAGATTAAATTTTAAATACCGGGATAGAATAGAATTTACTAATCTAAGAATGAGGATTAGCTTAAACATTTTTGTGAATCGTTAATTTTTATTAATCTAAATACATACCTACAGATTTACTTATGCTGGAAACTGTATTGAATTCCTTTTCTATTGTTCTATTTACTTTTTTCTTTTTAAAACGTTACTAATATTATTTTGAAATGATTAGTTCTTTGACAGTGACATTTATCTGTCAGTCACATACATTTGAATAACTGCGTTTTGTTTGTTTAAAGCGTAGGCCTGGGATTTAAATTATAGATAATTTTTTATAAATTTATCCATAAAATATATAGAAAAAGTATTAATGCAAATCTATAGAACATTTAATAATCTTTAATTTTTATAATAACATTAATCTCGAAAAAATAACATTTAAAGGTATATTTGGAAGATAAACTATTTTGAGCTTCTGGTAAAGTAAGTGAAATAAGTAAAAAATGGGCTCTTTCCATTACAGAAAAAGTTCGAAATACAAGGTTTCAAAATTTTCAGAATGATAGTATTTGAGTTAGACTGGAGGATCCACACACACAGACATCACCGTGAAAATGTTCGATTTTTAGCAAGATCCCTATACCTCCCTTACCAAGGGTAGCGGGAGGTAAAAATCTGATGCAGCCAACACAACACCTCCCGCTATTTAATTTTCATTAATTTAAATATACATACTTACATATTTAGTTATACTAGAAACTGTATTAAAATCCATTCCATATAACTATGGTTCTATTTACTATTTTGTTTTTAAAACGTTACTATTATTAATTTGAAATTATTAGTTGTTTGATAGCGACATTTATCTGTCAGTTACATAGGTACATTTGAGATATGAACCGTCTAATCAAGTAGTTGTGTTTGTTTAAAGCGGAGGTTCTGTGATTTAAATTATAGATAATTTTATAAATTTATCCATAAAATATATAGAAAACGTATTAATTCAAACTAATAGAAAATTTAATAATCTCTAATTTTTATAAAATAAATCTCATAGTTGAAGTGGAGAGTGCACCACAGGGGTCAATTTTGTGCCATTTAAAATTCGAAATATTTCTTTTGGCGTCGGTCGGGATCAAACCCGGTTCTCCAGATTCGAGACCAAACATTCAGGCATTCTAGAATATATTATTCGGAAACGGAAATTTACTTTCCACTTTTAAGCCAATAAACCACATATCGTTCTGTCATTTGCAAATTTTAACTTGCTTTTCAAAATTGACTGAAAAGCAGAAAAGCTACTTTCAAAACGGCCGTAAAAAATATATATTTACTCTTAACAAAATTCTATTTTCTTTTATATTTATATTGATTTACGGAAATTTTTATTTTTCACTCATTGTCGTAAAGAACTGTCAAAAACAGTGAAGAAGCTTAATAGAATTAGAAATATATTTTATCGTTAAAACTCCGACAGAGAGTTTACTATTTTTATAAAAACATGACGTCAAATCTTAAAGAACTGTCAAAAACAATCGTGCTAACTTTTCCAAAGGTGTGTTGATAATTGAGTATAAAAGAAAAACAATATATAAATTGTAGATTGTTCAGAATGCGCAATTTAATCGAAATTTTATGTGTATTATTGTTTTTGATTGTTGCCATCATTTAAAATAATGAAATAAATTTCTTAGTAGTGTCAACCGAATACTAGAATTGTTGCCAAAGTTATTTATAAACGAATAATTTATACAACGGCTATTTCAAACCTAAATAGCGTAAAATCGACGAAAATATTTTCTTATGAGTCTCATTTTAACGTTATTAACTCACTCTACAAATATCAATTTTCTGGTTCATTAAAGGAGTTTATTTAGCATTCAGCAAACATAATCATTTTACCATACAATTACCGTAAATACATGTTATTAAATAAATATATGTTTATTTTCTCATTTACATAAACATGTTTTCCAAGCGCCCCATAAATATGTCACGTACGACACTGATTATATCAAAGCTTTAGATTTGTGATCTTGGAAGTATACAGTTTAATTTGAAATCAAATATTTGGAAGTTTTCGTACATAAATTCACTCTATTTTCCACAATTATTATTGTTTAAGGAAGTTGATTAATTTAAAATTACCGCGCACATAATATAACAGCTGCATAGATTGGAAACCAACTTCACCCTAGTTACAAAACAAAAAGTTGAGCGTTAGTAAAATCGTTGTGTTTATTTTGTTGTTTGTGAGTGTTTTTTTTACAAGATTTGCAGTTTTTAATAACTAATTGGTAAGTCTTTTTATATATATTCTTGTTTGAATTATACTATTTAATTCAATATTTGCTTATATGTAGTTTTGTTCTAATGTTTTATCATATATAAAGTGAGGTTAAATGAAAAATTAACTGACAAAAACAATTTGTTGTGCACAACATATCTATAACAACCATATTTATTTATTTATTATTGAATAAGTTTATTGTGAAATATAATAGCAATGTTTTTCTCCGTACATTGTTAGTAAGTTTGAGAAACAGTCTACACGTATATCGAATTTCAAATGATACGTGTATGTAAATCCTTGTTGATGTTGACAAACATGGAAAAAACATTTTAAATTTGAACCGAAGAATATCCCACGAAGTGTTTTTTATCGGTTGACATAAACACATCAGTGGGAGAAAAGAATACTATTTTTAACTGATGATAAAAGTTTAAAACCAATAATAAAAATAATTGTTATTTAAGTTGATCGTGAACTTGTGTAGGTAAAAATATATATGTTTCATTAGATACATTTGTTTACAGAAATAGCAGTGATTATTGAATACTCTAACATATCTTTTGATAATTTGATAAGTTTGTTAATTTCGTTTGAAGAAATTTGCCGTAGAATTTCCACCTGTTTTGGTGACTATTTTTAAATCATTTCATTTGCGCAGGTTATCATAGTAGGTAGTCTGTGTATAGTTACTGTTACTGTAATCTGCAAGCTATATTATAGTTTATAATAGACTCAGTTTTTTGTGAATAGTAGCCTGATAAGATATTTAAATTTTATTGGTGTATCTAGTAATATTTTGCATAGGATAATTACTGCTCTGACCTATACATATTAACCTTGAAATATTATATGGTATAGTTGTTCATCCAATGTTAATAGGGTTAATAATAGTGAAAGTTATATTAATGAGATACAATATCCAAATTGTTTTAGTTCTTGTGGGATCTTCAGAAATATATATATATAGTTCATCTAGGCTGAAGAATATGAATTAATTGACATTCGAAGTAATAATCGAAACGCTAAATCTGTATCGAATTCAGTCTTTTGGGGTATGTGACCAAATTTTTATCTTTACATATGATACTAGACAAAAAAAAATACCAGAATTTTTTTAATCGATTAATTATTCGTACTTTACGAGAAAATAATAATTAAAAATTTGGGGAAGGGATTTGTGATGTGAGCATGGTAGAAGCGTGGAACAATACGGATAGACTGGGAGGCAAAGATATATGTATAGCCAGCCAGCTGTGGTCATGACACACCTACCACATCTGTCTTTTTCCACGATTCTAACATTCTTACGGCATACATATATCCCTTCTCCAAAACATTAAATTGCTAATAACAATATTATTTCAAATTAATGTTGTTTTTACCTCCCGCTACTCTTGGTAAGGGAGGTATAGGGATCGTGCTAAAAATCGCATATCGAAATTTTGGAAAAGGACCACGTTTTAAGGTTCCTAAAATCCAATTTTAACATTTTCACAATGATGTCTGTGTGTATGTGTGTGTGGATCCTCCACTCTAACTCAAATACTATTATTCAGAAAATTTTGAAACCTTGTATTTCGAACTTTTTCTGTAATGGAAAAGCCCATTAGATTTTGGTGTAAATCGGAACCGGAAATAACACTTTACTAGAAGCTCAAAATAGTTTTTCTTCGAAAAATACCTTTAAATGTTATTTTTTCGAGATTAATGTTATTATAAAAATTAAAGACTATTAAATTTTCTATATATTTCCATTAATACTTTTTCTATATATTTTATGGATAAATTTATAAAATTATCTATAATTTAAATCCCAGAGCCTACGCTTTAAACAAACAAAACGCAGTTATTCAAATGTATGTAACTGACAGATAAATGTCACAATCAATTAAAATTTAATCTTCATTTTATTGTAGCTCCGGTGGCTCATTTGTTAGAGCAACGCCTCATGTCATGAGTGCCCGCGGGGCTCTGGGTTCGAATCCTACTAAGGCATGGATGTGTGTGAATGTGAACCCATTCTGTAATTGGGATTTAATCCTGTTGAGGGGTTTAAAAAAAAGGAAGTTACTAGGAGTAGATTAGGCTATATTTTAAGAAATAACCTGTCAAAATTAGAGTAAAATTCGCTAATCCAAAAATAAGGATTAACTAAATCTTTTTTGTGACTCGGGCTGTAAATGGTGGGAGGTATTGTGTTGGCCACACGAGATTTTTATTATTATAATGAGAAGCTATATTAGTTTTTATATTTTATAACTTATATTGAAATTCGAATATGATCACATATCCCATTATTAAATGGAATATGTTTATTACTCCAAGTCATTTTAAAACGAAGTATAGATAATGATGAAATAAAAATTGTATCATTACTAATTCCAACTTTGTTTTCAAAGATTTACAAATAAAAGTTCGATTATTTTTAAATATATTACGAAAAGTTTATATTTATATTTAGTATGTTGTTCGTTTAGCTGCAATATTCTATAATCTAATGTGACAGTTGCTATTAAGTTTGGTCATTAAATACTCCCGCACTCTTTGTGGTAATACAACGAATTAAATTTTGAGAGCAATTAGTAAACTTATTATAATCAGAAATTTAACTATGAAGAGACAGACGTCATGTTACTTTATCAACTAATTTCATCTAGATTAAATTTCAACTTTAATTATTATTAACTTTGACTACGGGCTTGAGCTTTGTTTGTATTTAGATCTGGAAGTTTTACTATTGTTATTGGAGAAGGAATCTTAAAATACAAATTGCAAATTACAGATTTGATTAGCCGGTGTAAAAAACTGCAAAATTATTTAAAAGAAATTAAATAAATTAAAAAAATGTAAATAAATCTGACACGTTTACACGCTTACAGCGCCGCCAGCGGATTCTGCGCGTTCCACTAGTTTCAATTTCTTCTTTTTTTATAATATTCTTGTTGACTTACAAATTAAATGTCGGTAGTTTTGTTCAATGTCAGATATATATTTTATCGATGTGGCGATTATCTGCAGATATCTCAAGGGCATTATGCACGGAAGAAGAGAATTGCATGCCGCACATGGGAATTTTGGAAGCAAATAATAGGATATGCAGACTGCGCATTGCGATTGAGAATATATTTGCATATACTATCTTGCAGTGCTCACTGACCAGTAAAGTATAAAGTGCTACATTGTAGTTTGGAAATCCAGCTTTGAACTTCGAATTCGAATTAGATTAAATCATCATTTATTTGTCTAGTATTGTCTCCATCGAATCACAATATGTATTTGATTATTGTATTAAGATTTAAGATCTAAATCGTTCATATGTAGATCCGACTCTACTTGGGGTCTCGTGGCCGCGTGCCTGAGTGTCAGGTCGCGAATCTGGGGAACCGGGTTCGATCCCGACCGACGCAAAATATTTCCAATTTTAAATGGCACAAAATTGATCCCTGTGGTGCACTCTCCACGCCAGCAATGAGTGGCCGTGAGGTGACGCCTGGTAAGCGCTCGCGCGGTTCAAATATTTCATCATTACCGATATCTGCATACAAAGCAGACTGGCACACCCAGCAATGGGTAATAAGCCGTGATATATTTATTTTATTTATACATACTAGGCCTGCGCACTGTATGCACAATACAGTAATGTCAATAGAGGCACAAGGATCACGATAGAAAAAAAAAATCATAAAATTTATTTATCTGTCATATGAGAGTAAAATTAGAACTTAGTTAATCAATTTATTAAAGTATCGCTGATACGCTGAAAGTGGAAATATGGAATAAATTTAATTTGACAGTTTTTAGGTTCCCCATTAATTAGTTTGACAGCTTTGACAGTTTTTGTCTTCCAGAAAATAGGGGATTGATTGGGAGCTTTTAAAAAGTGAGAGAATGGCGACGTGTATTATTGTTAGGGAACTTAAACAAATTTGAAATAAAATTCTAGAAAATATAAACCATATCTTTACGGAAATGTGGGAACAGAATCAATGACAGACTTAGAAATAAGTAAGAAGAGATGATATAGTAGGCTATTAGGACATTGATTGTAGGGATGTATATTTATTTTACTATCAAGATATCGGTTTCTATTAGCGACAGAAAGTAAGGATTGTCCTTACTTCCCTACAGCTGAACTTACTTCCCTCTTTGTGCAATACCAATAGTTAGATATTTTAAACTTATGTAAAATATTTATTCATTCTATTTATAATTTTGAATTTAATTTCTATCAAATTGTCCTCACTTCATAAATATTTCCTTTCAAAAGTTACCGTTGACGTGACAAAAGTGACAGATGACAGCGTTTTTCTTCTTAAATTTTCCATGGAATACTTAGATTCTTTTTCTTAATGTATCAATATTCAACTGTATTTCTTGACAGCCTTGACATATCTGACAGTGAAAATGAGCAGTTAAAAAATAAATCATCGGGAGTGGAAAAAATCTTTTATGCAACACGAGATTTAGGTACATTTGACCACTCTCGAACATATTTGCTAGCCCTCGCTATCGCTCGGGCGCAACGCTATTATTTACAATCTCAAATAAAAAATTAATAATTGATATTTAAATAATAATAACGTAACATAAATAAACGAATGGTCTGGGATTGTTCATTTGTCACATGAACGGTCAGTTTGATTACACTTATTTATATTATTTACAAATTCATTCGTTCTTCACATACATATGAGGTTAAAATATGTGTATTACATAATTTAAGCAGCTAAGCTACCAATGATGGGAATATAAATAAAAGTACCAGTTTTAGTAAAATAACACATGAACTGTCAGTTTGATTTCTAACCTTAAATATTGATTTCATTCCATTGATTACTTGTATTATTTAAAATTTTATTCCATTTTTTATCATATAAATTGTAAAGAAGCTTTGTTTATATGTAAAACCCCATCACTGGTACGCATTGATCTCTCAAAGCTATTTTCCAACCTCTTGAAAAATTAGGTTAACAATAACTAACTCCCAACTTTTTAAGAGTCAGAAATCGTCATATTACTAACCGATTGTGAATAAAAATATTTATTTATGTACTAGAGCGTACTGATAAAGACAATTTGATCTAGTAATTACTGTGTTGTACAAATACTTCTATAAAAGTGTTGCATGATTTGCTGTAATTTGTTACCTACAATTCATTAAAACTACTTGTATTGTTTGTGGTTAAATACTTATAGAATATGACTAGACGCTAGAGTATCGCATGACATTTATAAATGTATCATGTTATTGTTTCTGTCTGATAAAGAATGAAAATAGGTACTTTAATTTTTATTCTTTTTTCTGGATTATAGCATAATACAAAATGAACTAAAATAATGCAGTTCTTAGAACTGTAATACTGTTCTTTAATATTATGTTCATTACCATTTACGTTCATTTTTATGTTAATTTCCTATGGAACATTATGCAGATAAGAATTTCCTTTAGTAATTATAAACCAGTAGGCGAATTCTTTTATGGTCATTTCCATATTTTAATTTTGTATAATGTAAAACTAATCTTGGATTTAGATGCTTATGGACATTGACCAAAAACGATTTCATTTTAAATTGGTTTTTCTTCTCTTCATGCAAATAAAAATATCATCACGGCTTATTATCTTAGTTTGCCAAACTTATAGTAAAGAGATATGCAGGTGTTACTTTTGTATTTGATAATTTTAATTAATAATTTTTGAGTTGCTCTTTTTCGAACCTTGGTACACTCAAATATAAATATCATCAAATGAAATGACCTAAAAATTAATAATACGTGGAGTCTAAGGTTAAATATAACTAAAACTAATAAAATTACCCCTTAACCTTAAAGTTAATTTTAATAAAAACTATATACGTATTTCGAGAACTAAGTTCTCATCATCAGTAGTACAAGGGAAAGTTAAACAGAGTAGTCAAGATTACTCAATATGTCAACCATGCCAGAGGTCCTAACAACTCTGAAAAACGAGAGAACTGGGATTATATAAGGACTGGAGTCACAGGTAAATGATTACCTATAAACTAAGATATTATAAGATATTATTGGACAAAATTGTGACTCCCGTCTCTATATATAATCCCAGTTCTATCCCTTGTTTTTCAGAGTTGTTAGGACCCCTGGCATGGTTGACATGTTGTCTTGACAACTCTGTTTAACTTTCCCTTGTTGTACTCGTACTACTGATGATGAGAACTTAGTTCTCGAAATACGTATTTAATTTTTATTAAAATTAATTTTAACGTTAAGGGGTAATTTTATTAGTTTTAGTGAAATGACCTAACTTATCAAAGTTTTTTTTCTGAAAGATGTAATCAATTTTTTTCCTTAATAATGAACTAGTACACAATTACATGATTATTTACGGCTGTATTGTTCAACACGAAATTATTATTTCACTTTTTATTGTGGACAGTAATTATGCGCTTATTACATAATTCTTTGTTTTTCACATATACAGGGTGTTATTTAAGTAAGAGTACAACGCTTAACCGATAGTAAAATTAACCCCATAGATAATATATCTGGCAATAATTTTTGTTTTTGTTTGTCATTTGAAATTAAATTGCGAAAGTTAGAACTTATGAGAAATATTCGTTTTCAGGGAATGGACAGTGTCATATTTTGAGTTAGAGCTCAACTTTTCGCCCGCAGTCGTATGGGGCATCTTCAGGAGCAAGGGGGATAGTACTGTCTTAAACAAGGTTACCCGACGTGTCAACCACGCTAGAGGCCGAGTTTAAGTAACAAGAGGGGGGAGACTCAGTTTACAAGGTTACCCGACGTGTAAACCACGCTAGAGGCCAAATAAACCAAGTGACGAAAGGAAGGCCGAGAAGACAGTTATGTAGTAGTAACCTTGTAAACTGAGTCTCCCCCCCTCTTGTTGCTTAAACTCGGCCTCTAGCGTGGTTGACACGTCGGGTAACCTTGTTTAAGACAGTACTATCCCCCATGCTCCTGAAGATGCCCCATACGACTGCGGGCGAAACGTTGAGCTTTAACTCAAAATATGACACAGTCCATTCCCGGAAAACGAATATTTCTCATGACTCAGACTGTGGAAGCCTACGCAATTATTTCAGTTAGAACTTAGCTAATAATTTTTTTAAAGTATTGTTGTGATTGAAAATATTAAGTTAACCAGAGAGCATAATGTTGGACTTTGGTTATTTTTTGATAATTGATACTGCAATAGTGCAATTTATGAATATTTTGAAAGTATTCCAAAAGAAAATTGGTTGGAAATGGAAGCCTTTAAGAAGTAAACGCTTAACCCTTAATCAGTTAATCTGTTGTTCATATACCAGCCAGAATTTTTGTAATTCCAGTTTAAAATTTAATTCTCAATGGTACAACAATTCATTATTTTATTAAATTTCCACGCCAACTTTTCGTGGTTTGCTCTTCAGAATGTACAAACTTCAGCAAATGATTTCATTTAATTATTCAAGTAACAAACGAGCATCGCTCCTTCTCAATCTGTCATCCCTTCGTTAGCCGAAATTGAATCTTCGGAACGGAAGAAACAATTGACATTTAACATCAGGGAGTTCAACTCACTAATTAAAAAACCTTCAACGTTAATAAGAGACAACCCTACACCGTCCACACATCTAAGGAGGCGGTGAACTTTGACAAAAGAAGCTCGATGGGGACACGCATCTTCTGTCGTCTTGCTGCGTCTCTGTCAGCGAATACAAAATCAATACTGCGTGCTTAGGCCACTGCTGCTGTTGCCTCTGCAGACGTCACAGTCAGAATGATCGCCCAACATGCCTGAAAGCCCTGCAACAGGGCCCAACGATCTCATTATTTATTATCAGAAGTACTATCACAAGACCTCCTGATTTTATCGATAAATATATACAGGATGTAAATGAAATAAGTGCATTAAATTTAACCAGTAATGTAACTCGACGAGAGCAACAATATTTCTTAATAACTTTTTTTTTCTAAGTCTTTTAGATTTTGAGTTAAAATTCTTTAAAGATTTGTGCATATTTCGTTACCCGCCCATGGAGAACAAATGGCTTCTGCCGTATTCAAGTGGGATACAAACAGCTCAAAAATTGTCGGTTATCGGTTACACTTGCAGTCACAGTAATTAATAAACGAATCAACAGAAATAACATTTATTATTAATTAATTCGTAGTAGTACAATTTTTAAAATAAAGAAATTAAAAGACCGTTGCATTTTTAAACAAAAAATCTTTATTGTTTTTCAAAATATTCTCCATTCAGACTAATACTCTTGTGCATTCTTTGAAATTCTGTAACTGCTGGTTCTGCGCTGGAAAATCTTTTACCTCGCATCATTTTTTTAACAGTTGAAAACAAAAAACAACACCCGGTGCCAGATCTGGGCTATACGAAGGATGAATTACCAATTGAATTTCCGAATTTTTCATAAAATCCAATGTTCTGGCAGCAGTGTGGGAGGATGCGTGGTCATGATGGACTAAGATGTTATGCAAACCGGTCCTTTGGCGACTTGTTTGTAATTTTGAAAACATCTGTGGTAAAGCCACTTCGCAGTACTATTCAGAATTAACTGTTCTGCGATCTTCAAGTGGAATAACACAACAGGACCACTTCGGCGAAAAAAAAACAGCAATCATTTTCTTTTTGACGCTTCTGCCACGAATTACTTTTGTGGGCAAGTCTTCATCTTCGAATACCCAAACACTAGACTGCTGTTTAGTTTCAGGGTCGTAACTGTATACCCAAGATTCGTCACCTGTTACAATGTATGCCACTTGCTTGGAAGCTCCTACGTCAAATTTTTGCAACATAAATTTACAGCAGTCCACTCGATCCTATTTTTGACTTTTTGAAAGCAAATGCGGTATCCAACGGCTTGCTAGCTTTCTTATCTCGAGATGTTTATGCAAAATGGTATTCACCGCTGAGGATCCAATCTTCACTTCCTCCTGAATCTCCCTATGAGTAATATTTCGATTGGACTGAATCAAGCTTGCCACACGATCAACATTTTCTGAACAGGCAGCATCCGCAGGTCTTCCATGTCTTGCTTCGTCTTCTAGCAGCTCTCGCCATTGTCGAAATTCGCGGAACCAATGACTAACAGCGGATAATGAAGGGGCAGCATCGCCAAAAGCTGCTATCAAATTTTCATGGCTTTGCTGGTATCCTAACTGTCTTTTATAGTCATAGAAAATCATAACTCTAAAGGCAGTTCGCGGAATGCTCATGTTAACTGAATTAAAAATCTGATGTGGCCAGCACATAACTTCTCGCCAGATATTTTACCTAGTTATACACATAAAACGAAAAATATATTTAAATACAAATACATATTCATGTCTCACTACAAAATAATTCTCACATATATTTACAAAATCTATGGGATATTTTAATATAAATTATGTACAATACATACATTCAATATCCTGAAATTTTCTTTTTCTACTTTCCTTTTCTTTTTCTTTATATTCGTCATTTTTTCGCTAATTCCTTTTATATTCTTTTTTACGTATATTCTTTTGCGCTGTTGACTTTTTTTTTCATAATCTTCATAGTACAAATATTTTTGACAGTGACATTTATGTGTCAATTACAAACATTTGAATTTCTTGCCTTGTAGTAGTTTGATCTGAGATTTTTTACATCAAATTATTTTATATGTCTTTCTTTATCTCTAAATCTATAGAAGATATACATAATAATAAATTTATATTTATCGAATAAAGAATATAACATTCTTTAAGATAAGTATTTACATAAATTTTCGATAAATAATATTTAGATGATTTTTTTCTTGTAACTACTACTTCCGGTTGTCCAATTGTTACCAAAACTTAAACAACTCTTCCCATTATTGTTAGATTGAGGAATCCGTAGTTAAAAATGTCTTAAGTCTTATAGTATTTGAAAAATCGTGAATCCAACATCCACACATCCACGCACACATATGGACATCATCGTAAAAATGTTATAATCGGATTCTAGGGACCTTAAAACGTGCTTATTCACTAAAATCTGGATATGCGATTTTTAGCATGAATACAATACCTCTCTTAGCGAGAGGTAAAAATGCAAAACTACTTAACTTATAAAATTAACTACGTTTCACAAGGAAATCGAAACGTTTCACAATTGTGGGTAACGGATGTCAACTAATGCGACATTCAATTTTTGCAGTTGTTTCTAGCCAGTTGAGCTTCCATGGCCTGCTACTAACTATTAACAGAGCATCCCTCGTATTTGGTGAGATAAATTCCAAAGACAAGAAACAGAGTTCAGGGGCAACGAGTTATAAATTCGTAATTAATTTCTACTTGTACTCAGTAATTCTAGCCTGACCCTCCCTCGTGTAAATATTGTGAAGTAGCCAATAAAGTCTACAAAGTATCAATTTATCATGTCAATCGCAATTACGGAAATAATCTAAACGAAATTTGAATATAAACTTCACAGACAACAGACACTAGGAAAATCACTTTAATAACTATACATCATAAAAGTTCTTAGTTGGAAACAAATGTCACTGTTATCAGATAAAAATAAAAACATTATGATGGATTGTCCCGTGTTCTATCAACTTTAAAACACATTTCGTGGAGCAACTACATTACAATTTGTGGAATTACAAAGATAAAGTAATATTTCTAAATCAAAACATGTAGTAAGGATTGTAACACTTCCAGAAATCTCAACAATATTTCATCTCTGAAGCCTGAATTCCACTTTTGGTTCGATATGAAACGTTGTACAAAAGCCAACTTCAGATCTCATCCGGTCAATGATCCCAAAATTCCCTAAAACCTCAACATATCCCCAAATCCACAAGCTAACTTTCTTTGCCATCTTTCAATCTCTCTTTACAAGTTGTTCTTCTTACTTTGCGCGCGTATCAAGATTGGTTTTACCTGGGGGAGATATTACAGTCTACTCTTTTAAAATTATTCTTAAGTTTTAATAACTGTTTCACACATTTATACTTTGTACAATATTAAAAGGGATACATAATAATAAAATCGATAAAACTATAAAACCTTCAGTAATTGTCTGTCATTACCAAACAATATATTCAGTCTTGTATTCAGCCCTATTTTGTAAGGAAGTTGTTAAGTCTTAACAACGTTGCTAAAAATCTAAACAATAGAAACAAGTGTAAAGCCTATCATTTTCATGTTTTATTCAGTGTTCGCAATTATTATTGATTATTTTCTATTCTATTGATTATTTTCCAAAGCAATGTTGCTAAGGCCCTATTCTGTAACTCGGTGGTTAATTTTTAACCACTGGTTAAAATTTTTATCCAATAGATATTGATTTGACAACTAAAAATTCCTCTTTTCGTTATATGTCAATATATTTGATAGGTTAAAAAATTTAACCAATGGTTAAAAATTAATCACAGAGTTACAGAATAGGCCCCTAACTTTCTTAAAAAATATAGTTGATTGTCAGATTAACAATTAATAGTCTAAGTTATATAGCAGTCTATAAAAAATCTTCCGTCCGTTCCATATATTTTATGCAAATTCCATATAGAAAGTTTCTTGCACAAGATTCCATATTTCAAGTACATTATCTTCTGTCAGTTCTACATATTTTGTACAAATTCCAATACAGAAAGTTTAATGTACCTACGAGATTTTAAATTTTCAGTAAAATTATAACACAAACTTGTCAATTACACTTGACACTGACATCTGTCAATCAGCATTTTCTTAATATAGTAGCGGTTTCCATGGTTATAGCATAGCTAGCTGCTTTATGAAATTTATAATTTTTACCTTCAGTCACTTTTAGGTAAGGAAGGTATTGTCTTTGGTCAAAAAATTCGGTGGTGAGTTTTTGATGAATAAGCACGTTTTAGGGTCCGTAGAATACGATTTTACTATTTTTACGATAATGTCTGTATGTGTGTGTGTGCGTGTCTGCGTGTGACAAAATTTTCTAATGTGATAACTCTAATACTACAATTCAAAAAATTATAATTCTGTCGTATTCCTCTTCGTTACGTCCATGTGAAGAGCTGATTAGATTTTGGTTATAATTGGTCAACCGGAATTACCCTTATTTAAAGATTTTTCTTGAAAAAACAATGTTAAATATCATTTTTTCACATTTAATGTTATTATAAATATTAAAGAATATTTTATTCTCTATACGATTTGAATGCATTTTATACTTCATATTAAATGGATATAAGTTAAAAAATTATAAAGAAATTAAATATCATATATTAGCCAGCTATGCTATAACTCTGGAAACAGTCGCTATATTAAGAAAATTCTGATTGAAAGATGTCAGTGTCAAGTGCAGTTGACAGTATGTATGTGTTATAATTTTACTGGAAATATAGGATCTTTTGCTAGCAACTTACTGTATGGAATTTGTATAAAGTACTTACAACTGGCTTAAGGAAATGTACAAGAAATATTCTTTTTGCAAGGAACTTTCTGTATGACATTTATACAACATACATAGAACTGACGGAAATGTGCTGGCAACATCAAATTTTTTTAGTCTATATCCATTAAATATGAAATATAAAATGTAATCAAATCGTATAGAGAATAAAATATTCTTTAATATTTATAATAACATTAAATGTGACAAAATGATATTTAACACCGTTTTTTCAAGAAAAACTGTACTTCCGGTTGATAAATTATAACCAAAATCTAATCATTTCTTCACATGGATGTAAAGAAAAGGAATACGAAAGAATTATAATTTTTTGAATTGCAGTATTTGAGTTATCGGATCCGAAAAAATCGTCACACACACACATACATACATACATCATCATAAAAATAGTAAAATCTTATTCCAGGGACTCTAAAACGTGCTTATTCATCAAAAACTCACCACCGAATTTTTTGACCAAAGACAATACCTTCCTTACCTAAAGGTAACGGAAGGTAAAAATTGAAAACTTAATTCAAGTCCGCCACTGTTCTTATTGACAAAAACGGAATGTAGGTTGGTAACCATGAAACCAGCCATGATTCAATTCCAGACACGTTTTCCAAGCTGTCAGATGTTTTTGACAGAAGAGAAAACAAAGACGCTAATAAATGTAAAAGAGAATCTGCAACAGGTTTTGAATATTTAACCTCCGAGTGATACAACATGATGACAAGAAAGTTTCACGTTGGGCAACAGATATTTTGCTATCAACTTGCGAAAAACCCCGAAAGGTGGGGGTTAACTTCAAAGCTCCAGCCAAAAAGGGTTTCCATTTTGGAAACTTTGGAGTAGCTATTTTGGATGCATATTTAACAGTTTCTAAATTTCTAAATTAATTCCATGTACGGATCTGAGAAATGCAAGAACGATCAACGTCAACATTTCGTAATTTATATTTATTTCAATAAGGTGACTTCTTAATCATATTTTTGTTTATTTTGTTTATACTTCTTTCCAGTGCCAGGCCGAGATTTTTGAGCGCCCTAGGCGAAAATTGTAAATTGCGCCCCTCATTTATTACAATTTTGTTTAGATTATATAGGTACAAAAATTAGAAAAGAGGCGATTTGTGTCCATAACTCGCGAACAATCACAGAATCTTAATCTGAATGAAATTTTTTTGAAAACATTTTGAGTATTTAAAATACAGTTTTTTTTTCTTTTCGGTTCTACAGAGTCGCTTTATTTTTGTCTAATACAATATAAAGGATTAGTCACGGGAGAGTTACTTTCAATGACCGTTTGTGTGCAACCCGAAATACAATTTACAACAGCGTCTAGCTTCATCTCTTAAAAAAAATAGAATATTTAATTCACGATTGCTTTGCCTGTCTAGTGATGGTTCTGTCATTTTGATATTAGACAATTAAATATGGTCTGTTGTCATTAGTACATTGTCATTAATATTTTGGGTTGCAAACAAACGGATTTTCAAAATAACTCTTCCGTAACTAACCGTGTATATAGGAAAAGAAAAAATATTTCTCAGTGTAGGTATAAGTCTTGGTATAAATACGTTTCGTTATTTTGCAATTCGGAAAATCTAATTTACCTCTTTAACGGTTCATCCTGTAAAAATCTTGTATTTCGAACTATTTCTGTATTGGAAAGAGCCCATTAGATTTTGGTGAAAATCGGATAACCGGAAATGGCACTTTAATAGAAGCTCAAAATAGTTTTTCTTCGAAAAATACCTTTAAATGTTATTTTTTCGAGATTAATGTTATAAAAATTAAAGATTATTAAATTTACTATAGATTTCCATTAATACTTTTTTTATATATTTTATGGATAAATTTATAAAATTATCTATAATTTAAATCCCAGAGCCTACGCTTTAAACATACAAAACGCAGTTATTCAAATGCATGTACAGATAAATGTCACTATCAAAGCACTAATCATTTCAAAATAATATTAGTAACGTTCTAAAAAGGAAAAAAGTAAATAGAACAATAGAAAAGGAATTCAATACAGTTACCACCATAAGTAAATATGTAGGTACGTATTTAGATTAATAAAAATTATCGATTCACAAAAATATTTAAGCTAATCCTCATTTTTGGTGAATTCTATTCTATCCCAGTTCCGGTGGCTCAATGGTTAGAGCAACGCCTCATGTCATGAGTGCCCTCGGGGCTCTGGGTTCGAATCCCACTAAGGCATGGATGTGTGTGAATGTGAACCCACTGTGTAATTGGGATTTAATCCTGTTGAGGGGTTTAAAAAAAGGTAGTTACTTGGATTAGATTAGACTATATTTTAAGAAATAAACTGTCAAAATTAGAGTAAAATTCGCTAATCCAAAAAACTTCATCTTTTTTATGACTCGTGCTGTAAATGGCGGGAGGTATTGTGTTGGCCACTCCAGATTTTTATTTATTTTATTTGAATTTCCCTTGTTTAATCTAAATAATGAATATATTATTGAAAAAGAAGGTTAGTCGCCACTGGTGTAAAATTATCAATGAGTCTAAAACTAGCCCTGTCATTGGAATTGATTAAAATAATCTAGTTTGCTATTAAATTTGTGATTAGCCTAAAGCCATTGCCGACGCGCGAACATTATAACAATGAGTGAAATTCATTTGACATCTTTGACAGCAAGTCTATTATAAACTAATCAAGAGTTGCGATTGTTGACGCAGATAGATACATTAATAACTGACTCTTTCCGTGACAGTTGTGGCGACCGCATCTGACCACAATCGTCCGTTCCGTCCAAACCGTCCTTAGAATGTCACGGTGTTATTAAACCACATTGACATAAAGGCTGATGTCTTTATTGATTGCATGGGGAAGTACCGCCATTTTTATCTGCCATTCCTCGATATTTCTACAGAAGAAATATTTCGTATATAAGTAACTATTTGTATGGAATTTCTCCTGGATTCTCTGGAATTTAATATCAGTTCAAGTATTTTAAAGAGCAGACTCTGACAGTTTTTATAAACAACGAAGGAATACTTGTTTCTTCTTTTTACAAATTATTTCATTAAAAGTATATTTGCATACTAAAGTGGGCACAGCGGTAAATAGCAAAATGCGACGCAAATAAAATAATCTCACTGTTCCTTTACAATATTTTTATTTGAAATAATTTCTTATAGGAATGAAAATGGAAGTTCCAAAAATTATTTGAAATCGTCACGAAAATGCAGAAAAATCGTGATTAAAAGTCAGAAATCGGCACTAAAGTAATACATAATTAATGGTGGGATAGTTTCGGTTTCGGATCCAAAAATATCCGGATAATTGAATGTTGAACTGTCCGGATCTCGGATCAAAATCTTAGCATCGGATTTTGAATCCAGATCTGAGCATCGGATTTCGGCTCCGAATCGGAGTATCAGATTTGAGATCCGAATCTGAGTATTGGAATTTGAATCCGGATCTGAATATCAGATTTTGAATCCGAATCTGAGTATTGAAATTTGGCCCCGAATCTGACTATCGGATCTTGAATCCGGATCCGAATATCGAATCTTGGAAACGGATTTGAGTATCGGATCTTAGATTCGAATATGAGTATCATTATCGGATTTTAAATATGGAATTTCAATATCCGGATCGATCCTCGTATTCGAATATTCTCAGTATTAAACCTTACATTTAAATATTAGCATCGGGTCTAACCAAAATCAAATAAATCTGATGATAATCCACTATGCATTTTTGTTTGATGTAGTAAATTAGCAGTCGGCATATTTCTGGTAGCTGTTTAAATTTCTGTTGGACAACTTTTAGCATCCGCTAAGAAGGAAATTCCTCGATTCCACAGAACTACAAATAGGTAACAAAAACAATCCCTTTTATCTGAAACACATGCACGATAGATATTCGCTACCTTCAACGAACCTATGGCTACTGTTATTCAAATTGATCGGATCCGGAATTAAAATTTGTATCCGGATCCGTAAACAAAACATCGAATCCGGATCTGGATCCAAGTCCAGATCCTGAACCGTAGACAAAACATCGAATCCAGATCCGGATCAAGTCCGGATTCGGTTCCAAGTTCAGATCCGGATCCAAGTTCAAATCCGGATCCAAGTTCAGATCCTGATCCAAATTCGAACTAATTTTCAGATATCCTCTTCAATAACCGAACATCGGATATCCGAGGATCCGGATACTTTTAAATCCAGGTTCTCGGATCCAAGTTGTGTCGGATCCTCACAGCACTATCCATAATACTACGATTTAATGGAATGCAGTGTTGCTAAACTTATGATAATTATTGTACATATAAGATAATTTGGGCAGAAGTTTGAGAAAACGTATATAATTTTAAGCAGGGACCGGAAACCGAACCGAACCGAAAACCGTTCCGAACCCACCTTTTTGTGAACCAGAACCCGAACCACTGTTAATTTGGTCGACATGAACCCGAACCGGAAGTGAACCCACTACATATATTCGGGTTCAAAAAACCTGGTTCACTGAACCATCGTGTTTTAATACTTCTGTGACACATAGTTGCAAATAGGTTTATTTTTTTTTACTGAAATAATTTAAACAAAACCTACATTTTTAATATTTTATTTCATTATTTGAAAATGAGGAAAATTTATTAAAGAGATAGTGAAAGATAATAAAAAAGCCCAAGCTGGAAATATTAAAATTAAAATAAACTTTATTTACAAGAATAAACTTTTTAAAAATTATGAAGACTTCCAAACACTGCTAATATATTAAATTTTTGGGAGGAACAAAAATTGTTACACTCCGTGACGTTGCTCAAATTGAGATAGCAGTTACAGCTACACAAGTTAGTGTGGAACGGGTATTTTCTGCACTGAAATTCATTTTGTTACTTCAACGAGTAAATATGTCTGAAGAAATATCAGATATTTTGATTATTATTTCGAACCCGAATCGGAACTGAACCGGTACCGAACCACCTAATAATATTTTTTTATATTTTGCGTTCATAATGAAGTCATTATCATACGCAATTGCGTATCGTAATGACCTTTATTTCGTTACGCAATTTTTTGTTTTAGACGGTTGGTACTAGATGACGTTTCTTTAACCCATTTTTACCTAATTTATTTTTAGTTAATTGACAATTCATTTTAATAATGTCGAAATTATTATTATTATTTTTTATTTAGGGAAGATTGTTTACATGAAAATGTAGAAATGGTTACAAATATAATCTTAAATTGAGTAAGTAAATGTTATTGTAGAAGGCGCAAAATATAAAAAATAGTATAAAGAACTCATTTTATAAGACTTTCTTTCGCACTTGTCAATTAGAAAACTCGCTCACGCTCGTTTTCTAAATTTTGACGCGTGCGAAAAAAACATGTCTTATAAAACACGTTCTTTAATATACTATTCTGAACCCGAAAAGAACCTGAACCCAATTTTATTTTAATTTCTGAACCTAACCCATTCTTCTGCGGTTTCCGATCCCTGATTTTAAGTATTCATTACGATAACTATTGTGTTGTCTGTTGGGCGCCACCGTTTCAGCATCTGCGGTTATCATTATCGACAGTTAGTATTTAGTACGCGAAGTCACCCGTTCTGCTTCATCGGGAACAATCTAGAATTATAATTAATTGCTGGGTGTAAGCGAGGATATTTAAATTGATGTACGCTTTGTAATCTCGACAAACACGTGTAATTAATTATTAAATAATCGATTATGCGGTTACTTGCTTGCGGTTCAGACCGCCCTGCCATCTACTGGCTCTGGTTTCCTAATCGCCGACATCCAGTTTATCAATGCAAGTCAAATGAGCTTTTCGGCTGCAGCCAAATTCACTAAACGCAACTTCATAAAGCGTTTTAAGGTTGTTCTATTATGTATTTTCTCTATTTCTTTATAAAAGTATTTGACAATTTTCATTAATAGAAATTTTTGACAGAATAATTAGATTGGAAAGAGTGATTTGTGTTTTTGTACAAAGAGTATTTAACCTCGAAATTAAAACAAAGAACAAAATTATACCAAAGTTGACCCTGTCATTTCGCTAGATATCTTAGCGAAAAATTTCTCGCTAGCTATTCCTTCTAGTGCTAGGATCCTCCACTCTAATTACCTTCCGTTACCTTTAGGTAAGGAAGGTATTGTCTTTGGTCAGAAATATCGATGATGAGTTTTTAATGAATAAGCACGTTTTACGTTCCCTAAAATGCGATTTTACTATTTTTACGATGATGTCTGTATGTATGTATGTATGTATGTATGTATGTATGTATGTATGTATGTATGTATGTATGTATGTATGTATGTGTGTGACGATTTTTTCGGATCGCATAACTTCAATACCACCTTTCTAAAAATTATTATATATTATTATATAATTTTTGCGTATTCCTTTTCTTTACATCTACAGGCTGTCTCATAACTCGCGCCCCAGACGAAACTGACACTTGCCGACGACAATAGGTTGCCAACAAATAGAAGAAAATAATTTGCGGCTGCTTGCATAACGGAGTTACAAGACTTTTTAATCCACCAATCCCGGAAGGATATCTTGAGGTGTGATGATATTATTACAAAATAAAACTGGTTGCTAGGTTTTAAAAATATTACTAGTGAATTACAAAATTTGTTTGACTTACTGTAATTTTGACACTTTTCACTGTCAACAAATTTAGGTTAGAGAAGGTGTCATCCGAGATCATCATTTATATCGTACAGTGCAACGTGTTGTTCTTTGAATTTAAAACAACAAATGGTGGTTCTAAAAAGAACCGTTTTTATTGTAATGCTATTTATACAATGGTAATGGAACGAATCAATCAGAGCAGATGCTCTAAATGATCCACAAGATTTCTATCCGGAAAACGTTCCGAATAGACTCGTGCTGCCTCTCTGGCGTTACGTCCACATTCTCCGAAAATTATAATCAAATTTAATTTGACACTGACATTTTTCAAAAACTACAGTCGCCCACACATTTTAAAAAAGATTTGATTTGTATAAAACCATAGTAACGTAAAATTACGGCAAACACACGTTAACGATGTGGGTCTCTGATTGGTCAATTTTGAGACGTCTTCTCTCGAATACTTTTAAGCTAGATTTTTTTTCTTCGAAATTACACATCCGAATGCAGTCTCGTGTGTCCTCATTCGTTCTGGGGCGCGAATTGTGAGATACTCTGTATATGAAGAGCTGATTAGATTTTGGTTACAATTGGTCGACAGGGAACTACCCTAATTTGAAGATTTTAACAGTTTTTCTTGAAAAACGGTGTTAAATATCATTTTTTCACATTTAATGTTATAAATATTAAAGAATAATTTATTCTCTATAAGATTTGATTACAGTTTATACTTCATATTCAATGGATATAGAGTAATAAATTTATAAAGAAATTAAATTTCATAAAGCAGCAAGCTGTGCTATAACCATGGAAACATCTACCTACTGTATTAAGAAAATTCTGATTGACAAATGTCAGTGTCAAGTGCATTTGACAGTATGTTTGTGTTATAATTTTACTGGAAATATATAATCTCTTACAAAAAACTTTCTGTATGGAAATTGTACAAAATACATAGAACTTAAGGTAATGTACTGGAAATAAGGAATCTTTTACAAGAAAATCTCTGTGTGGATCTGACGGAAGGTGATGTGCTGGCCACATCAGATTTTATTTTTATTATTTTAAATGAAAGTTCGTTTAATTTTGAAGCAATTACCATGACACATTTTTCACGTAGCACTAGCCCCCGTGGAAATGTATATTAATGTAGGATTAAAGTTTCGTGATCCTAAATAACAAAATGTCACCAAAAATCGTTAGAAAATGAAACTCCTTCTAGCATTAATTAATAACCGTGCTAGTATATGTCATTCTAATCCCGAAACAGAGAAAATGCTTTTCTCTGGCATTAAGACTATCAAATAGGAATAGTGAAAATTTGCTTTTGCTCATTTAAGTTATGATTAAAGGTGTCTTTGCTGCAAAATTCATTGTGCTCGCAACGTAACTCTCTCCTCTCTCTCTCTCCTTCTCGTTTGATGTGGCATTGTTCGTACTCCTGGGGTATAACTTGGGGGACTCGTGATTTCTTTACTTCCTTTTTCTGGGCGAATCATTTTAATGCTTTTGTGCGATTCTGAATAAATCTACTGCGTTAAAGAAATCTCCACTTTTTGTGCAAAATGAAAATAGGTATTTGTCGACGGAAATCTTCTGTCATTTGTTATTTAAAAACCTATTTATTCTCCGGTATCAAAAGAAGATATATATTTCAAGTTTTTTAGTTTGGAGCTTAAATGAAATTAACTTTTTCTATAAGTTTTCGTTTAAACTGTACAACTGCAACCCTCATATGTACTTGGGAGAAGTTCTAGTTCTAGAGATGAAACTTTGTTTTCAACATATTTTCCAAGTTTTCAATTTCATACCAATGTGTGGAACAAATTGAATTTTTCGTGATATTCGCTACAATAAGAATTAAGTTTTGATGAAGAGATTTTTTGTGTTCTAAATTGCATTACTAATTGGAATTTTTGTTCCTTTTTTTATTTTATCAATGGCTGTACGAGGTTAGCGCTGAAACTAATGATAGAAAATAAAATTTTCCAGAAATATTTTTTTATTGTTTTTCGAAATACTCTCCTTTTAACTCAACACATTTATGCATTCAATAAAACCAATCGTTATAGCAAGAAATCCATTCTTCTTGAGACACTTGAAAGACCATGTTTTCGAAGGCTTCAACCGCTTCATTTACACTTGTATATCGAAAACCATACATTATTTCCTTTAATTTAGGAAATAGGAAGAAATCAAAAGGTTCAAGGTCAGGACTGTATGGTGGGTGCTCTTTTAAATAGGCTTTAGTTTGCGCAGCAGTATGTGAGGATGCATTGTCCTGATGCAATACTAGTTTATTTCGAGGCCTATTTTCACGCACTTTTTCAAACACCCGTGGCAAACAAACTGTTATGTACCAATTAGAAGTTACTATTTTCCTATCTTCTAATGCAATATTGACAGTAGGACCGGATTTTGATAAAAAGGAGGCAATCATTTTTTGTACCAACACTTCGAACTACTCGTTTTATTTTGACAGGATTGGGGTCTGTTGGCAAGACCCATTGAGCTGATTGTCGTTTTGTTTCATGTTTAAATGAATACATCCATGTTTCATCACCTGTTATAATATCATACACTGCTTTAGATTTACCTTCGTTGTACTTTTTTAATGTTATAATGCACCATTCCACACGATGTTGCGTTTGACCATCATTTAAATTATGAGGTATCCAACGGTAACAAACTTTCCTGCCTTTTAGATGATCGAGTAAAATTTTATTTATAGCGGTCATTCCAATGCCCAAAGTAGCCCGTATAATTCTGTATGTGACACGGTTGTCTTCGTTAATCATTGTACGAATAACAGCTATGTTTTCATCCGTAGCTGCAGAAATTGGCCGATCTTCGCGTAAATCGTCATTGAGAGAAACTCGATGAAATTTAAATTCATTGTACCAGCTGTGAACAGATCTGATAATAAGTGCTTTATTTCCAAAAGTATCCCGAAGCTTTTCGATGCATTGTTTTGGAGAGAGCGAAATTTTAAAATCGTAATATGTCATGGCAAGGAAATTTTCTCTTGTTATCTGCATTTTCAGTACGATGTGCGTATTTTAAAACTGCATGGAAAATTACTGATAACAGATAACGAATTGTAACAAGAAGTGCCATGCTACCTAAGGATGTACTTTTGTTTTGCCATGCATTTATTTTTCGTAGCTACCTTGGATATATTTGTTTGCAGAAAATTTCGGTGCTATCCTCGTACGAGTGTTTTACTAAAGATAACTATGATTTTGATTTATTCTAATGCTATAGCTAATGGCTGGTTTGTGATGGATTTAATTTACAAATTTAGATTTACGAATTTACATTTACAAATATAAATTGTACATTTCTGCATTTACTGGTTCATGATGAATTTAAGAAGTTTATGATTTGAAATTTACATTTAAAATATCACCATATTTTATATTCTAAATGTAAATTTGTAAATGCGTCCAATCATTTCACAGTATTTCAATTAATGATTTTGATGGGGAAAATGACAGTTTCAAGTGACAGTTGAAACATTTAAATTTGATTTGACAAATGGATTTCGAAAATATGGATGTATTATTAATATTATCTGTAGAACAATTCAGATTGATTATGATAAAAGTGATAAATATCATATAACTGTCATTCCATTTGAGTCAAACCACGTGACCCAATATAAGTTGATTGGACACATTTCATATCTTTTACCGGTTTCAGGATATTAAACCCTTTTTTACATATACAAAAGTAGGCTGGTAACTAAGTAATAACTATATCTGTATGGTAATATTATTACCATACTGACTTGTCAACAACAGTCTACAAAAGGAAAATAAAATCAAATGAAATTATAATGCTCTTCATTAATACATACAGATAACGTTAGTGTATCATTTTTAACACAGTTTACTTTATTCTAAAATAATAAACTCGAGGAATAAATCACATAATTTGAATATTTGTCATATTGACATAAATGTCAAAATAATTGTTCTGTGTATCATGGCATTTTGAAATTGTATTAATGAGAGGATTTCAAAAAATATTTTTTATTAATAATGTCTTCATTTTCTGAAACCGATAAACTATTGAACAAACCACGGATGTTATGAATCAAAACAAGCCTCAGATGTCTTAAAATTCTCGCTCTACAAGCTCGGATTTCAATCCGACATCTGCGGCAGTTATGATAGTCATAATAATTCTAGGTATGTTAATAGCTATAAATTCATTATAAACCAACAAGGTAAATCGTAAATTTTAAATCTAAATGATGTACAAGTTATTTATTCACTTACCGCCCGTCAGCTTTTTGTATAAATAAATAAAATCTACTGCCTTGGAAACCCTATATCGGTAAACATTTAAGAATATCAATTATGCAAAAAATATTTTATTTATTAATTTTTAAACAATTACAACATTTTTCCTCAAAATTATGTAACAAATAATTTATTAAAGTTTGTTGCAATTGTTATGAATCACCCCGTAGCTGTACTGTGAGTCCCACAGTACTTAATTATATTGTCCTTTGTTAAAATCATATTGCACTTTGTTAGACGTTAATGTGTATACAGGGCAAAAAGAATAGAGAAAATAAACCGGAAATTTAGTTATTTACTTTAGATTTAAATCCCAGATTTTTTATAATAGAGAGGCCTTGGGCACCCCACTGCCGCCTCGTAAAGTAACCATTCTTCTTGATTAAGTCAGTTCCGGGTTCCTGTTTCCTGCATGACCCGCGTCACGTTACAAAATGGCGCTCGTAGATGCGTAAAATGCTAGAATGTTACAATTTATTCATAGAGATCTCATTTTGCCGACAGGCAGAAAACTTATTACAACTAACGTAATGTGATCCGACATTTAATATGGATTTGTCATTGACATGACAGAATGGAGTGAGACTGTATCAATGTACAGATTACGGAAGGGTCTGATAAAAAAGAGATAGACTTATTGGAAAGGATTGCTGTCTCTTTTTATACATTATTAATAAAGGCAAAAAAGATTTGAGAATACAGGACAAGTATCAAAAGTCTGGACTGTGAATCTACAAAGAAATCTCATAGCATTCTTACCACAAATCGTAATTTTTAAATCAATAAAATTTGTAGAAAGACTTAGGATCTGGTGTGGCCAACACAATACTTCCCGCCATTTACAGCCCGTCACAAAAAAGATTAAGTTTTTAGATTAGCGAATTTTACTCTAATTTTGACAGTTTATTTCTTAAAATATAGTCTAATCTAATCCAAGTAACTACCTTTTTTTTAAACCCCTCAACAGGATTAAATCCCAATTACAGAGTGAGTTCACATTCACACACATCCATGCCTTAGTGGGATTCGAACCCAGAGCCCCGAGGGCACTCATGACATGAGGCGTTGCTCTAACCATTGAGCCACCGGATTAGCTTAACATTTTTGCGAATCGTTAATTTTTATTAATCTAAATACATACGTAGATATTTGCTTATGGTGGATACTGTATTGAATTCCTTTTCTATTGTTCTATTTACTTTTTCCTTTTTAAAACGTTTACGTCACAAACTTCACCAATAAGAACGAGTCTGAAATGATATAGATATATACACCTATCTTTATTTGGTATCCACTTGGTGGATTCGGCTTTTTAAACAAATGCGAGAAGAACATGGATACTGTCATAACTTAAGTGCTGAAATATAACCAATAATGCTAAGCGAATGACAGTTTCACGGCGCACATGTGTCTTGTTGAGTACCTACTGCTCTACCGATATTTTAATCTTGTTTTTGAAGCATTTACATAGATGTTTGTACAAATCAAAACTAATTTTCAGGTAATTTAAACTTACATTTATGAATGAATTAAGGTGCATTCACAAATGAAAATTAGGTTTATGGTTTTTGTTTAGGTTTAATTAAGTCATTCATAAAAAATGTAAGTTTAAATTACCTGAAAATTAGTTGTGTAAATGCTTTAAAAACAAGACACCTGTGCGCCGTGAAACTGTCATTCGCTTGGCATTATTGGTTATATTTCAACAATTAAGTTATGACAGTCTCCATGTTCTTCTCGCATTTGTTTAAAAAGCCGAATCCACCAAGTGGATACTAAATAAAGATGGGTGTATATAACTATATCATTTCAGACTCGTTCTCATTGGTGAAGTTTGTGACGTCAAACTAAATCATAAACCTAAAGTTTGGACCTTGCAATGTTTAGCTTTATGGTTTGGATTTAGAGACCCTAAATTCTGAAGTGTGAATGGAGTCATTACATAATGTGGCCAAAATCTTTAAATCTAAAGTATAAACCATAAATCTAAACCTAATTTTCATTTGTGAATGCACCTTAAATCCTGCACATTTTCCTGCGAGTATTGTCCCATATAACTTGTCGCATTAACATGGTACATTATAAAACAACTATTATGTATTTATATCCAGTGATAACTAGAGTAGACCTTATTTATAGTAATAAAATTTGGAGAGTAAAATTTTTCCAAAAACTTTAGTTACATTCGTTATGATTGATAAGTAGAGTTACCAACTCTTTGCTCCTCTTTCGAATTCATTTCGTATAAATCAGTTTCGTTTTTGGTTGTTGGCAGCCCTACTGATAACTGTCAATTTGTGATTGACGATATATTAATCATATTTGCTGCATATTAATGCCGTATAATTGTGCGACTGTATTAATAAATCAATTTACAATTTCCGGAAAGCGTATAAAACACCAACGTCACCCTTCTATAACAATCTTGTACAAGGTGCGTCTGCACTTTACTTTATTGGCCTATAAACAGGACTGCTACTGCTATTGACTAAGGAAGGTGACGTCCGCATCACATAGAATTACGCCAGTGAACTTCATTATTCTCCCGGACAATGTTTGTCGATTCTTATTAAACAAGATTGATGGACTTTTTATCAAACGCAGAAATGAAATTCGCGTTTGTCTCCGATCACGTCCGAATTGAAATATTACCGAACCGAGTTATGGCGCCGCAACGCGAATGGAAATAAAATGAAAGAGTTCTTTGCCAGGATGAGTACTTTACGTCCGATATTGCATTCAGAAAGAAGTTTTAAGCGCTAAAGGTTAGGGTTCAAACACTTGTTAAAATTGTGACAGCTCAAACTTGGAAAACAATTGGAATTAGGGATTTTATTGTCACTCAAAACCAACTTGATTTGCATATCAGTTTTTTATTTCCCGCTACCCTAGGTAAGGGAGGTATAGGAATCGTGCTAAAAATCGGAAATCGAGATTTTCGTAAAGGACCATTTAAGGTCCCTAGAATCCAATTTTAACATTTCACGGTGATGTCTGTGTGTGTGGATCCTTTACTCTAACTCATATACTATCATTCAGAAAATTTTAACACCTTGAAATACTACCTTATTTTAATATGGAAAGAAGCCATTAGATTTTCGTGTAAATCAGATCACCGGAAATAGTACTTTACTTGAAGCTCAAAACAGTTTTCTTCGAAAAATACCTTTATTTTTTTTGTTATTATAAAAATTAAAGATTATAAAATTTTCTACCGTTTGCATTAATACTTTTTCTATATATTTTATGGATAAATTTATAAAATTATCTATAATTTAAATCCCGGAGCCTACACTTTAAACAAACACAACTCCTTGGTTCCACAGTTAACATCTCAAATGTATGTAACTGACAGATACAGGTCTTTGTTAAAGAACTAATAATTTCAAATTAATAATAGTAACCTAAAACTAATATAATTACCCCTTAACCTTAAAATTAATTTTAACTAAGTTCTCATCATCAGTTATACAACAAGTGAAAGTTAAACAGAGTAGTCAAGATTACTCAACATGTCAACCATGCCAGAGGTCCTAACAACTCTCCAAAGTTGTTAGGACCTCTGGCATGGTTGACATGTTGAGTAATCTTGACTACTCTGTTTAAATTTCACTTGTATTACTGATGATGAGAACTTAGTTCTCGAAATACGTATCTAGTTTTTGTTAAAATTAATTTTAAGGTTAAGGGGTAATTATATTAGTTTTAGTTTAATTTAACCTTAGACTCCATCTATTATTAATTTTTAATAATAGTAACGTTTTAAAAAGAACATAGTAAACAGAACCTTAGTTATATGGAATGGAACTTAATACAGTCTCCAGCATAACTAAATATGTATGTATATTAATTCTGAACAAATTTGTAAGTCTTACAGATCTGTAAATCTATAAATAATGAACAAAATCGCAACGAAAACTGCCACTGTTTTGTATAATTTTATATTGATCAATAAAAATAGATGCGATTTTGTCATTTTTTACAGATTTACAGATCTGTAAGACTTACAGATTTGTTCAGAATTGCAGCACAAAATTAATAAAAATTAAATGGCGAGAGGTATTGTGTTGGCCACATCAGTTTTTTAAATATCTAATTTCACTGAAGGGTTATTCCTTTTCGCGCTCTAATGTGTCAAAATTTAAATAATAACGCGAGTTTTTACATTATATTTTTGTCGTAGCCAGATTGTAAAATTTGTCTTTTTACAAAACGCCTAAATATTTTGTAAAACGCGGTCAGATTGTCAAATCTTCATTGACTTAGCATTATTGTACAATTTGGCTTGTTGATTTATAAAACGTCTAGGCGTTTTGTATAACGACGAACATCTTTTGCCCCCATTGTCAAATTTATTAAGTTACTGCTTGTTTTACATTCTGGCTAAAGCATTTCAGTCATTTTCTAAAACGCTTATCTTCAGTTTCTTATATCGTAGGCTTTCGAAAAAAAGGTTTTATAAAACAACAAACTATCTTTAAAATGACTGGGCCTATTATAAAATGATGAATTTTGTGTTTTGGACTTAATTAGCTTGTATAACTGTTCGTCGAATTTTACAATATGGCTTCAACATATTCTTAAAAGGTTTTTTTTTAAATAAAAGCCTTCTAAAAAATGGGCTTTGATTCGTTTTACTGGCGTATGAGAACAAAAATTGTAGATTTTAATAAAAATACTACGTGTTAATATTTGTATTCCATATAAGATTTAAAGATTAAGGTTTATTAGGTACATTAAGGAGCTAATATCTATTACACATATTCGTGATTTAACGCTAATATTTGCTTCCGAAACTGCAATGTAATTGATGCATAAATGCATAATTACTATAATCTATTTCATAAAACCGCAAATTTCCTATGCTCTGAATTATGTATAATAAATAGGATACCGATATTATAATGATTTATGTTATGGGGAAAAAATGTGTCACGAATGTATGTCAGCAATAAAAAACAACGAAGTGTGTTTTTGAATTAGTTAAAGTATATACGAGCCCAAATTCATATTATCATAATCTACAGACACAAATGATTAGAAAATTCTACAAAATTCTTTCGGCTACTTTAAATATGTATATGAAATAAATTGTGAAAAATTGTCAGTTATCGGGATTCGAACCCGAGACACTAACCTTCGGGATAGTGCTCTACCAACTGAAGTGAACGATTGTTCAGCCATCGAGAGAAGAGCAGCCAATAACTTAGTTGGTAGACCCGGCGAGGTAGGTGCCTCGGGTTCGAATCCCGATGGCTGACAATTTTTTACAATTTATCTCAAATATATAAACTGTTAACTCATTGTTAATATTACTTCCCGAAATCCGATAACTTTTAAGCCCAGCCCGACTGAGCCCGAGTTTTTTAAAGAAATATAAAGACCGACCCGGCCCACCCATTTAAAAAGCCCGGCCCGACTTTTTCAAGATAAATGTGAAGCCCGGCCCGATCCGGTCCATTCACTTTGAGAGCCCGACCCGGTCAGGCCCTTTTGTTTAAAAAGCCCGGTCCGCCCAGGCCTGTTCATTTACAAAGCCCGGCCAGGCCCGTATATTTTAAAAAGCCCGATCCGGCCATGCCCGTTCATCTAAAAGCCCGGTCCGGCCCAGGCCGATCAGACCCGTTCATTTACATAACTTAACTACTCAGTACAAAAATTATATAAATCGCGCAAGCCAAAGTATCTAATCATTTTTTCTTATAAATATGAATCTTTAATGTCAAATTTGAAATTTTGGATTAATTTTTTCCATAAAGTTTAGTGCTATTTTATTTATTAATTAATAATAAGTAATTATAGTAATAATTAGTAAATTTATTATAATATTTATCAGTATTAATAAGCGGTAAATTATAATCGTATTTGGAAAACTAAAATTTCATTGAAAATAATCATCCTTCTCAAAAATTTTCGTGGAGATGAGCAACACTGGAATTAAATCACTTGTTTTATTTTGGCTAATGGCGACCAAAGCGGCAAATTTAAAAAGGAAGCATCAGAGTTACAGAATATGCTTCTAAGAATATGAAATGAGAGGTAAATCAGTATTACCTGACATTTTACCGCGGTTCTCGACATTGACTGGAATAAAACGTGTGACAAGTCATGTAATCGTTTGTTCTCCACAAAAATGTATTTTAAGGACGGCATGATTGAAGTGAAGGATTTAAGTTTGTAATCTCCTGATGATGGCCGTAATACATACTGAAGTTTTTTGTAACTCCTAATAAACTGAAAGATGTGTTGAATGACAAAAAAAGGACTATAATATAACCTACGCATATTTTTTTATTAATTAATTACTTCGTCATTTATTGATTCTACATTAATAATTTACAATAATTATACGTCTGTACCCATATATGTATAATGTATTACGCTGTAACGACATATTTTCTGTGTCTTATTGATTGCAAAATTTCTTCGTTAGCTTCTGTTCATTGCATGTGCAATACAATCATTAAGACAGCACACGAAAGCTAATAAGATCACGAAACAGTTTAGCTTAATCCACAAGAGATTATTACTTAATAATTATCTTTCAGTCAGGACACAGAAGAACCGACTGACGGTTTCAGGTCAATCTAGAAACCTTATAAGGCCATACGTAACCAACTTCATCTTTGAGAAGCGATCTCTGTTGCTAACTTCGTAATTAAACGTCTATAATCCGTCGTTACGTGAGAGTCATGCGCTGTATTTTAATATACAGGGTGTACGATAATCCGTTACATACGAGCCCAAACTCATTATATAGTTCAGTCGGTTTACATTTTCAACAAATTATAAAATCTTTACACAAATGGTTAGAAATTTCTACACAATTCTTTCGGCAACTTTAAATATACCGACCAGCTTTTTAAAGATCATCTTGTAAAATCCTAAAAATTGTTTAATTCACATTTTTTAATAAATATAAATATATCATCACGGCTTATTACCCATTGCTAGGTGTGCCAATCTGCTTTGTGCACAGATATCGGTAAAGGTGATATATTAGCACCGTGCGGGCGCTTACCAGGCGTCACCTCACAGGCACTGGCGTGGAGAGTGCACCACAGCGTGTTGCAAAGATTTGCTTTCAGCATGAAAAGCAAAGCAGAAAATTGTGTTTTCAGAGCAGGGGTAGGAAAAGTATTTTTTATTGTTTCAAAATTTGAATTCAATCAAAATTCATCATAAATATTGTCTAGAGTTTAATTCAAAAACAACCAATATCTACGTTTCGTAATTTAGGGAATTAAAATTTAAATTTTTCATTACAGAAATTGTGCAGATACTTCTCAGTAAAATCAAACGAAACTAGTACCATCTAGTGATCATTTCTGAACTAATATTTCCATACTACATTTCTTTTATATTCAAAAATTATTTGAATTTCTCGCTGAATTTCGTTTTCTCAATTATTAATTCAATAAAAATATTTTCCGGGCAAAATAATAGTATATTGTGTTATTAGGAGTAAAAGTGATACTTTGTGTGGCGAGCATGGAAGTTTTGCACGACGAGCGAAGCGAGTCGGACAATTGCATGCGAGGCACACAAAGACACTTTTATTCCGAATGACACATTAATTTATTTTTTTCAGACGCACTACTTTTCTTTTTATTTGCTAATTCTATGTAGTTTCTATGGATATTTGTATATTTTATTTCTACTCCGCCGGCGTAGAAATTTCCAGCGGCGTGGAAATGAAACTTCTACCTTGTGAATCAAGTCACAAAAAGTGCCATTTCTACGGCGTTTGAAAAAAAACGAATTTATTTAGTTTTGAAACAACAATGACCATTCTAAACATAGAATTTTGATTTGTATACAAGTCTGCTACACGCTGAAATGCTTAAATGCACGATTTGACTGATATTTAATTTTATTGAATTTTATTTACAAATATTATGAAACGAGGTTGATGCTGCCACCCAGCGAGAAAAAAGAGCTATACATTCGCTCTAAAAGTAAATATACATACAAATAAATTTATGGTTTAATTCAAAAATAAGTACCTACTTATAATATTTTGATTGCAAAATTATTAGTTTATTTTTAAAAACTGTGCCGGTCTACCAATGATCGAAAATATCCCATAACTGCTGAAAAAGATTCGCTTATCCAAACAGTGGAAAGCGGAACAAGTCAAGTTAAAAATAATATTTTCTCAGGCAAGATGTAAAAAGAAATAGCTTACACTTGTTTCCATTGAGCTGGTTCTGTGTTGTGAACGTTCACCCGCATAAATATGTATATCTAAATATATGATTTTTAAATCTGACTGTTGATACTTAAAATAAACTTTGCCACATAATTTTCTCAGATATTTAAAGAATTTATATACGAAAATATCTGAATTTATTTCATTTTATAGCTTTGAAAAAGAATTCAAGCAGATTTAAAACTGGTATTCACCGTAATTACAATTTACGATACAATATCTTTTTACTATACAAGGTGTAAATTAAATAAGTGCATTAAATTTAACCACTAATATAACTCGTCGAGAGCAACAATATTTCTTAATAACTTTTTCTCGAAATCGCATATTTTTTTTAGCATTTTTACAACCCCGTAAATTGACGAGTCGTTCCAAGTATTTTTCTAATAATTGAATGCAGTAGCAATAGCTCTGAAAAATTTTGTTTTAGCAATTGACAGTCCTTTCAGTTGTTGCAATTAAATTCTGACATTAGTAATAAACTTGTTTATAAGGTAAAATTCTGTCAAAATGCTTACGTTTACAAATAGCGAGTACACTGACATTGTAGACAGTGTTAGAGTTGCCAACGCATTTAGACAGAGCGTTTCCAAATCATACTGTTCCTAATATTCGCACATTTGTTAATCTTGTACATCTTTATCACAATACGGAGTGTCACATATGAGAATTTTTAAAAAAAGTAACAGTTGTATCTATACGATGTGCAAAAAGTTCAATGTTTTCAGCACATAACAGACTTAAATTTTGGGAATGGCTCATAATGTTCATTAATGAGACTAAATTTACTTGGGAAGGTGTATTTATTATGCACAATACACATCTCGACGGACGAAAATGCTGTAAAAATTTTCATTAAAAAATGTTTGGGCGGGAACAATAAATGGACGACTAATTATTGGTACTCATGTACCTTGTTTAAATGGACAAAAGTTTGTACTTACATTTTTTGAATAACGTATTTAAACTATTATGATTTGTCGACGATAAATAATCATCTCATAACCTAATAACTATGCTTTTGCTCTTCCTCCCTTCGTTCCTTCTTGTCTTCCTCTATTCACAGGTGATTAAAGCCTGGTTTAATACACAACTTTATAATTTTGTTATCCAAAATTTAAATTTATTTTAAAAATTGTACTATTACGAATTAATTAATAACAAATGTTATTTCCGTTGATTCGTTTATTAATTATTGTGACTGCAAGTGTAACCGATAACCGACAATTTTTGAGCTGTTTGTATCCCACTTGAATACGGCAGCAGCCATTTGTTCTCCATGGGTGGGTAACGAAATATGCAGCAAATCTTTAAAGAATTTTAACTAAAAATTTAAAAGACAGAAAAAAAAGTTATTAAGAAATATTGTTGTTCTCGTCGAGTTACATTACTGGTTAAATTTAATGCAATTATTTCATTTACACCCTGTATAAAAGAGCAATATTTTTTGTAGAGCAAGTTCATAAAACGAGACTTTTTGTCACCAAAATTATTAAGAATTTTATTTAAATATGTTCAAAGTAATGCCTTAAAAACCCCCATTACTTTTCCCTGTTCTTTTGGAGTGACTTCAAACTAATTTCTGGGAAGTTTCAATTTTTGAAAGAGATAATAATTGTCGCGTGGCTTATTATGTTAAATGACTGATTGTGGTTTGAAGTTTGAATGGTCCGAGTTCGAATCCTATTGACGTCAAGCTTAAAAATGATTTTCAAACAGCACAAAAGTAACCCTAAAAATGCCATAAATCACCCTCAACTATACGATCTTATTATCATTACAAAAATAAAAGCAGATTGGCACACCGAAAAACGGGTAATAAGCAATGATGATAATTTCTATAAATTATGAGGAGCAGGTCTCGTGCAGCCCCTGCGTATGACCCGCCCCTGTGTTCACATTTAATAGCCTACAGCTCCATCGGCATCGCAACAAATTGAAATATACGAACTAATGACGCACTACAGTTAGACACATGCTCGGGCACGCGTTTTGATTAATAGAAATTTAAATCGACAATACGATCCTAGGCTAGGGAACGTGGCATGGTAGTAGCGGTGGCGTAAATCAATCCAATTGAGTTAACATATTGAATTACAAATAGGGAGCGAACGAACATTGTGCAATTTGACACTCTACGTTGGTTCCATCTGCTGGAAGCGGTGCGCGATGCTATGCGCCACACGTGCGCACAGCACACCTTCATGTTTTTCAGGAATTTCATTTCATTGAAAGCAACTCTGTGGCTTTTGTTCTCTAGTTTTATTGCATGAAATAATATCTGGTGATGCAATACATGTCGTTTTTTTGTTCAACAGAACCTGTAGGGACTCTTCGTTTTCTTTTGTTATGTTTAACCCAAGCTAACTTGACTTTGAAGTGGATATATTCATGTTTACAGACAATATTTTTGGGTACTAATTAAGGGAGTTTCCCAAGGCAACGCAATGGGGCGAAATCAATATTTATTTATTTTATTTACAACCTCCCAACAGGATACAAAGTATCCCAATAACAGGGGGGTTGGATACACCAATACATCACAATAACAACATGAATAGACACAACCAAGTACAACGACAAAGTAGAAATTGATTTTAGAATATTACAATAAATTTTTACATAAAACATTTTTTTAATTGACAGTAGCTAAGACTGAAAATATCCATTTCATCATTCATAATACTTTTGACTTCATTATATATTAGACATAATCGTCTTACTGGATCTCTAGTTTCATAATTTTTACCCTAGTGCAAAACGTTATATAAGACCTAGATGCCAACCAAGGAATATTTATTTGTATACGGCTCATTGAATTAACGCCATCTATAACATTTCGCAGTCACCACAGCGTTCACTTTGGCAATGACCTGGTCATTTGGGCATGTTGATGGCCGACCGGAGCGTCACCGAAAGTCGTCTGAATCTTCCGAATGGTTTCCACCTGGCTGTCGCCCAGTTTCAGGCAAAATTTGATCCAATAGCCTGCTCCAGTCGTTCCGTCATTTTTTTGCAATGAAAAACCGACGAGAGCACTACATACTATCTCACTCAAATGCTGCTTGCCAGCAACAGACTATCGACAGGCGGAAAAAAATCACGCATGCGCACGAAGGTTCAAGGTCAGCTCATGCAAACGCGCTTGATTTAAATCCACCAGGTTTTCGCAAAAAAAAATAAAGTCGAATTCTTTTCTAACAGACCTCATATTTTAAGACGCCCAAACCGGGAAATTTTCTTCGACTAACACTCGGAATGTCTTTTTATCTCCTTTATATGATAGGGTCTCATAACTGCGTACCTGAGTGTAGTGATGCACGCGAGGCGAGACGAGACGAGAAATATAAAATATCGATGTCGTCTCGGTGTCGGATCTGTAATCTCGCTCTCGTTCTCGCACATTTTTTTGGGTCTCATCTCGTTCGCACAAGAGTCTCGTTATATAAATAAGCGCTTGCGCACTACGTATTTACGTAACTATTTAACTATAAGAGACAAGTTCGCACCAATAGCACCGTCTTCCATTTATTTGCAGTCGTATAACTATAATAAAGAGACGGAACACTACACTCTAGACACCAAATTATTTCAATACGAACATAATGTTTATTCATTTATGGTCAACAGAAAATGTGATAAGTTAGTAAATAATTTAAATTATCCAATTTATCATCAAATTGTGATCTCTAAACTCTTTCAATACGAACATCTGTTAACACATTCTATCATCAGTAAAACTAATTAAACATTAAAAAAATATTTTTTGTAATTAAAAGTACCTACACTTTTTCATTAAATATATGCTACTATTTAAGTAAGATTAAGTCATAAAAATCCGATACACTGGTAACCCGCCGGCAACCAATCACTCCGCTTCTCTCCCAGTTGGCTTCCATCGACGCTTAATATAACATTCTTTACTGTACAGGGGCGACAAGAGTTTTATTAACCGTGGTTTTAACTGGGGTGAAATAGGGGTTGAAATACTAATCATTTACGTGTTCTATGCATGAATTAGCGTTGACTCCACTCCTTGTACGGTGCATTTTTCATTGAATTTATGAATCAAAGCTATAAATTTACAAATACCTTCTATTGCGAGACTCTCGCGAGATTTCTCGCTTCTCGCAGTTGTTATATCGATCTTGCCTCGAATTTTAAACTGCAATCTCGTTCTCGTTCTCGTCTCGCATAATGCAACGAGACGAGGCGAGATGCGAGAGTGTCTGGTCGCGAATCTGGGGAACCGGATTTGAGCCCGACTGACGCCAAAATATTATTTCGAATTTTAAATGGCACAAAAGTGACTCCTATAGTACACTCTCCACATATGTTTCAAAGCTAACATGCAGAGAGCACTACAAGAGTCACTTTTGTGCATTTCCAATTTGGTGTTGGTGAAATAAAAAATATGAATATAATATATTTTTTTTTTTTCAAAATTAATGTAATCCTCATTCTGCTGTAGCCCTTATATTAGATATCACGAGGCGCCACTGTTGGAAGCCGTACGATGTAAAACAATAAGAAACGTTAATATAAAGTGTATTTATAAAAGTAATTGAATATAAATTACGTCTTTTGTTTTATTTTAATGAAATCCTTTGAGTGTCACGTTTTGCCGCCGACACATTAACACGAAATGTTGGAAATATTAAAGATAAATGTTAACAAAACTGTCAACATCACACAAATTAGGTGGAATGAAAAAGGCTACCTTTGATCTTGCAGATTTGTCGCGCATTTTTCTCACTTTTCATTTTAACATACTTCCGGTGACGCCGGAGTGAGTCCGTAAATTATAACCATTATTTCCTTTCCCTTAGAATAAATTATTAATGCCGCTTTTTCTCTTGTTTCAGAGGTGCATTTTCAGTAGTAAGAAGATGTGTCCAAAAATCTACAGGGCTGGAATTTGCCGCAAAAATTATAAATACAAAGAAATTATCAGCAAGAGGTAAGTTTCACAATTTTAAATTTTAATATTAGTTAAAAAATCTGATGTGGACACCACACGACTTTCTTGTAAGCAAGACTAATATGAAGTATAGACTCAATTATAAAATTGCACGTATTTGACGTAATTTGACATAGACATCTATTTTTTATTTTTTTGTCCTAATCCATAGCAAGCTTCATTACAAAAACCAAAAAGTATATAAGTTTTAAATTTACATATCTCGCTTATACAAAGGGCTAATTTAATAATACTTAATGTGCTAGACGCAGAATTTAATTCTCTAAAATTCTTATTTGAAGCATTTATTTCTAAAATCAAAATGAAACCATTTTATTCAAGAAAAACTGTTAACAACTTCAGGTAATATATCACTTCCGGTTAGCCTGTTTTAACCAAAATATGCTATGTTATTCCAATTGATATAAAAGTCTTATATACCAAATTTGAAAAGTTTTGGATTATATTTTAATATAGTTTTTCATTAAAATCTATTATAGGCTTCAAATAAAGTGCCATTTCTGGATATTATGTAATGACCAAAAAGGGAGGTGCACAACTAGATGTCCTAAATATAAAATTTCAACTTTCTACGGCTTACCGTTTTTGAGTTATGCGAGATACGTACGTACAGACGTCACGACGAAATTAGTCAGAATGGATTCAGGGATGGTCAAAATGGATATTTCCGTTGAAATCTGGAAACCGAAATTTTTCGCGAATACAATACTTCCTTTACTTTGTACAAGGAAGTAAAAATCGGACTAAACTCAGTACTTATATGATAGCATCAAAAGTTTCTGCAAACAAATATATCAAAGATAGCTACGAAAAATAATGGGGTATGTGATCAAATTTTTATTTTTACATAATATGATACTAGACAAAAAAATAAAATTCCCGTATTTTTTACATCGATTAATTATTTGTATTTTACGAGAAAATAATTATTAAAAATTTGGGGAAGGGATTTGTGACGTGACAATGGGAGAAGCTTGAAAAAAGACTGTTAGACTGGCAGGAAAAGAGATAGTTATAGCTAGATGTGATCATGTCCCACCCTGCCACACCTACCACAACATAAACGCGTCGCTGATAGGCTGATTTATAACTGTCTTTTTCCTTCCCGCAGTCTATCTGTCTTTTTCCACGATTCTAACATACTTACGGCATATATCCCTTCTCCAAAACATTAAATTGTTAATAACAAGATTATTACAAATTAATATTTAGTTTTTATTGTTATAATGAGAAGCTACAGGGGTTAGTTTTTATATTTTATGACATATACATTGAAATTCGAATATGGTCACATAACCCCATTGCATGGCAAAACAAAAGTACATCCTTAGGTAGCATGACAGTTCTTGTTACAATTCGTTATCTGTTATCAGTAATTTTCCATGCAATGTTAAAGTACGCACGTCGTACTGAAAATGCAGTTAACAAGAGAAAATTTCCTAGCCACGATATTTTACGATTTTAAAACTTCGCTCTCTCCAAAACAATGCATCGAAAAGCTTCGAGATGCTTTTGGAAATAAAGCACCTAGTATCAACTGTGTTCACAGCTGGTACAACGAATTTAAATTTCATCGAATTTATCCCAATACCGATTTACGCGAAGATCGGCCAATTTTTGCAGTTACGGATGAAAACATAGCTGTTATTCGTACAATGATTAAAGAAGACAACCGTGTCACATACATAATTATACGGGCACTTTGGGCATTGGAATGACCGCTATAAATAAAATTTTGCTCGATCATCTAAAAGGCAGGAAAGTTTGTTACCGTTGGATACCTCATAATTTAAATAATGGTCAAAAGCAACATCGTGTGGATTGGTGCATTAAAACATTAAAAAAGTACAACGAAGATAAATCTAAAGCAGTGTATGATATTATAACAAGTGATGAATCATGGATGTACGCATTTAAACCTGAAACAAATGGGTCTTTCCAACAGACCCCAATCCTATCAAAGTAAAACGAGTTCGAAGTGTTAGTACAAAAATGATTGCCTCCTTTTTCTAAAAATCCAGTCCTACTGTCAATATTGCATTACAATATAAGAAAACAGTAACTTTTAATTGGTACATAACAATTTGTTTGCCACGGGTGTTTGAAACTATTTCCTAAATTGAAGGAAATAATAAAGTGCAAATGAAGCGGTTGAAGCCTTCGAAAACATGGTCTCTCAAGTGTCTCAAGAAGAATGGATTTCTTGCTTTAACGATTGGTTTTATCGAATGCATAAATGTGTTGAGTTAAAAGAAGAGTATTCCGAAAAGCAATAAAAAAATAATTTCTGGAAAATTTTGTTTTCTATCAATAGAAACTTTCGGTGCTATCCTCGTATACGAGACACAGTATTTGAGCGGTACGATTGGTGCGCCGCGTATTGGATTTCTGTAGGGTACTCTTTTATCTGCTTTTATTTTGCGTTCCGTTAAATTTTAATGTTAATGCTTCTCGCAAAATTATATTCATCAAATATTTTATGATGTTTAGGACATTAAAAAAGTAATTAAACTTTAATTTCAGATAACGATTTTTTTCCACTTTTCCTTTATTGCATCTAAAAAATTAATAAGAATTGACTTTCTTTAAAACAGACTTATTTTCTTTGCGTGACTCCATACTCTATGGATATCAGAATAACTGCATTAATTTTTCATACTCCATTAAAAATTCTGTTCTGTCAATATACTGCGTTTTTATTATTATAATTGAAACTATAAGTATTAGGAATTATTTGTTACTTAATAGTATTATTTCCTATAAATGTTTGTGTTTTATTTAGGTTATTATTTAGATATAAAAATAATATCGGACTAATAAAAGTCAATATTTTAATAAAAAATAATCTGGTGTGGCCAACACTATGCCTCCTGCCATTTACAGCCCGAGTCATAAAAAAGATTAAGTTTTTCGAATTAGCGAATTTTACTCTAATTTTTACAGTTTATTTCTTAAAATATAGTCTAATCTAATCCAAGTAACTACCTTTTTTTTAAACCCCTCAACAGGATTAAATCCCAATTACAGAGTGGGTTCACATTCATACACATCCATGCCTTGGTGGGATTCGAACCCATAGCCCCGAGAGCACTCACGACATGAGGCGTTGCTCTAACCATTGAACCACCATAATAAAATGAAGATTAAATTTTAAATACCGGTATAGAATAGAATTCACTAATCCAAAAATGAGGATTAGTTTAAACATATTTTCGAATCGTTAATTTTTATTAATCTAAATACATACCTACATATTTACTTATGCTGGAAACTGTATTGAATTCTTTTTCTATTGTTCTATTTACTTTTTTCTTTTTAAAACGTTATTAATATTATTTTGAAATGATTAGTTCTTTGATAGTGACATTTATCTGTCAGTTACATACATTTGAATAACTGCGTTTTGTTTGTATACAGCGTAGGCCTGGGATTTAAATTATAGATAATTTTATAAATTTATCCATAAAATATATAGAAAAAGTATTAATGCAAATCTATAGAATAATAATCTTATTATAATAACATTAACCTCAAAAAAATAACATTTAAAGGTATTTTACGAAGAAATACTATTTTGAGCTTCTAGTAAAGTGCCATTGCCGGTTATCCGATTTTCACCAAAATCTAATGGGCCTCTTTCCATTACAGAAAAAGTTCGAAATACAAGGGTTCAAAATTTTCTGAATGATAGTATTTGAGTTAGAGTGGAGGATCCACACAGATACATACACACAGACATCATCGTGAAAATGTTATAATTGGATTGTAGGTACCTTAAAACGTGGTCATTTACCAAAATCTCGATATGCGATTTTTAGCACGATCCCTATACCTCCCTTACCAAGGATAGCGGGAGGTAAAAATATTGGGCTATTTCTAAATAATATAACAGTATCAATTTTATTTTCTTTAGTTCGTTTGAGAAAATATTTTTTCGCGACTAGTACCATAATTGCATCCCTTGAACTTTCTGAAACCCCCTCGTAAACATAACCTAAAATTTTAAACTTTTGATTATTTATTTGTCTAAAGCAACACTATTAAAAACCAAAACATTGAAAACATTTCACGCATTTAAAAGTAATTACAACAACAAATGGATGTTATTACAACAGTGAATTACATACTATGTTGAGTGTTTCAAGTTTACATTAGTTTGCAAACCAGTAGTAGAATGGCCAGCAACCCACATACCGCAAATGTATTGCGTTTTGCGTGAGCAAATCCAGTTAGTCATCGTTGAGTAAAGTTGTTCATCTAGCAAATTTGATAATCACAAACTTTCTGGGAATTATCTGGTTACAATCAAATATCGACTGATTTCTAACTATTTTGAACTTTGTTCGGTACAATTGTTTTAGTTATTTCCTGGTTTTTGTTTTGTGTTTCGTTAAATACATCATTATATCGTCCTAACTTTGGTGAACACTGAGCTGTTACATCGTAAAGTTATCGAATATATTTGGAAAATTATGCAGAGTGGCACAAATAATGGCTCGTTGGCAATGTAAAAGCTGGCAGTGACAGGTATATGCCGCCGGTCATAATTATGAAATTTATATTTTTATTACTGGACCCCACAACGTCAATTTTTCTGACTATTGCGTCCCGACAAAGGGACCGCAGTCTGGTCCCGACTTCAATTATGATATCTCATTTTTATACAAGGTGTTATGTAAGTAACGTGCCGTACGTTTCACCTCGGTTATCACTTGATAAACAAGGTTATAATGTATCGTAATCTGCAATAATTTCTTTTCTAATATACTTGTTGGAATAGTAAAAACACTTGAAGGTGGACCAATAACAATAATTTATTTAAATAAATAATTATTTAAAGATTTCAACAAAACTTGTCAATTGAAGTGCGAGGCGAAACATGGATAAAACACTATTTATTATTGGCGACTATTTTGGCGCACTTCTCCGCAATACATATGTCGGTGTATTCTTGACTATTCCCCGTTTTTATGATATTACACACTTTGATTTTGTAAAAACTGCCTGTTTTTGAATAAAAGAGGTTATAGGATAATGTCAAAACGGAAAAAATATTTGTGTTTTGGTGTACTAGGGAAATTTGAATTTACTCCTCTTAGTTTAAAAACGGACTATAGTGAAAATAATAGACATTTCTAAATATATATGGGGTCTCGTGGCCGCGTGCCTGAGTGTCAGGTCGCGAATCTGGGGAACCGGGTTCGATTCCGACCGACGCCAAATATTTCCAATTTTAAATGGCACAAAATTGGCCCCTGTGGTGCGCTCTCCACGCCAGCAATGAGTGCCCGTGAGGTGACGCCTGGTAAGCGCCCGCACGGTGCAAATATTTCATCATTACCGATATCTGTGTACAATGCAGATTGGCACACCCAGCAATGAGTAATAAGCCGTGATGATATATTTATTTCTAAATACCTATGTACTGCACCACTTATTGTAAATTCAACGTCATTTATGACAAATGACAACCAACAAATATTGTTTTTGGAACAGCTTGATTTTTAGATTTAAATTTATTAAGAAGCTTCTTTCAGTTCTCTTCAGAGTTGTTAAGATCTCTGGCATGGTTGACATGTTGAGTAATCTTGATTACTCTGATTAACTTTCCCTTGTTGTACACTGATGATGAGAACTTAGTTCTCGAAATACGTATTTAGTTTTTATTAAAATTAATTTTAAGGTTAAGGGGTGATGGGCTACTTGCGTGCCATTTTTTATTTAATATTTTTGGAGAGACGATAAAAACTTGCTACCCATATTTTTTCTTTTGGCAAAATTTTCATTAATTGGCCAGAAAAAAATTAATGAAATTTTAATATTTAAATTACCGCTGTGTATGACGTAGAATTACGCCGAACCAACGAATGGCCGTAAAGCAATAACATCGGTACGTCCAATAGCAACGGCATGTGCGGGTAATTTAAACATGACAGATCATCTGTTTGACGTTTGAATAATAGTTTGGAGGTTAATATTTTCGTTTCGTTCAAAATCCTGCTTAACAAATCGAAATACGTAATAAAAGCAACAGCAACCACACAAATTGTAAATAATAAAGACGAGAGACAGTGACAGAAAAATGAACCAATATCAAGATCAAATTAAAACTCGCACTCGCTCGCCATCTACAGGTTACAATCTTAAATATGCACCCCTTTCTCCAGTTCAAAATAATGACGTCAAAGAAAATCTTTTTTAATTTTTCAACTTTACTTTAAGTATTTAGTGATAGATATCAGATTTTCAGTACCACGCAAGTAGCCTATTATAATAGTTTTGGTCTCTTTATCATAAAATGAATTATGGCACATTCATAGGCGCCCACAGGGGGGGTCGAAAGGGTCGACTGACCCCCCTTTCATTTATGGACTGCATCCATTTTTAAAAATAAAATTATAATTTTTTTATAATTTTAATAGCTAGATGGTCTATTTCGGTGTTGTATTTTCTTTAATATGCCGTAGTTTATTCTAATCATTTTATGATCACGTTCTTCACAAATCTTTCACAATTATCGATTTTACTGTTATATAGAAATAAAGAAATAGAAAAGTAAATAATGAATAGACATTGCATATTTAATTATATTAAAAGTACCTACGTATGATTAGGGTTGCCGTATTTTGTGAGTGCGATTTAATTAACATTTAATTATTATACATTTTATTTTGAGAATTCAATAGAATTATTATATTGTTACTCAGTAATATAATATTTTAATTTAATGCAACATTGTATTTTCAGATTGTCTGTTTCTGTAGTTATTGCTTATGCTCGCATCTCGCATCATAAAGGGGCAATTCTACGCTTTTAGAGCGTACATACGCATTTTCGTCATAAAATATTGATTTTAATTTTTTAAGAATTTGTTAAATTTGCTTCATTGCAAAGAACTCTACATTATCTTACTTTGCATTAAAACACGTTTGACCTTGAAAATTATTAAAAATTCGCCTGCGGCGCATTTTTTTCTTACAACAAAAATATCACTTGGTTTGTTTGGCCTCTAGCGTGGTTTACACGTCGGGTAACCTTGTAAACTGAGTCTCCCCCTCTTGTTGCTTAAACTCGGCCTCTAGCGTGGTTGACACGTCGGGTAACCTTGTTTAAAACAGTACTATCCCGCTTGCTCCTGAAGATGCCCCATACGAGTGCGGGCGAAACGTTGAGCTCTGACTCAAAATATGACAGTCCATTCCCGGAAAACGAATATTTCTAACAAAAATATCGACCCACCTTGTAAAAAAGTCTGCGGGCGCCCATGGGCACATTACTTACATAACACTGTATATGTCGTTGTTAAACCTTTGTTTTATGTTTAACAATTTGGTTAGTCGTTTTTATAAAACGACGAACAGCAAACTTAGCTTGTCCGTTATTGGTGAAGCGTGACGTCAGGACCAGACTACGGTCCATTTGTCGGGACGCTAGCCTTACCGAATGTTACATGGAAAAGTTTCTATAAGTACTTTTTGTTTGTAATATGTTCCAGATTTTCAAAAGCTAGAACGAGAAGCAAGAATATGTCGAAAATTACAACATCCAAATATAGGTAATGTAGGATATAACACTTAACACACCCCAAAGCTTAAAATGCTTCTAACAATGCTTGCTTTTCAAATTCCCCATTAAAGTAGTTCCTTTACAGGGGACTTTAACTTAAATAATATTCACACATATTTAACAAAAAAATATAATAACCCTTGTTACCATAACATCTGTAAGACCTATTGAATAGCAGTGATGGTGTTTACTTATGAACAAAACACTGTTTCTGTTTCAGTGAGGTTACATGATAGTATACAAGAAGAAAATTTCCATTATTTAGTTTTTGATTTGTAAGTTACATCCCTGTAAGGTATTTTATTAGTTATCAGTAATAATCCACTTTGTCATTATATAGGGTAACGGGTGGAGAATTATTCGAAGATATTGTAGCGAGAGAATTTTACTCAGAAGCCGATGCGTCACACTGTATTCAACAGATTTTAGAATCTGTAAATCATTGTCATCAAAATGGCGTAGTTCATAGGGATCTTAAGGTAATAAATATAGGTACCTAACCTATAAAATATAAACAACCTCGGTGTGGGACATAAAATTTTCATAACATCGACAACTGACTAATGCAGAAAGTATATTTTTATTGAATAATGGATTCTGTTTTATGTACTATTATCGGGGGATGTATTTAAATATTTCATGATTTCGAAATAAAATATTACTTACATACATAAATACATAAATTGCAAATATGAAGTAACAATAAAAGTTTTATTATCGAATCGAAATTATGTTTTTAAACAACTGTTTGATTTTAATATTTTAAAAACTGGAACATTCAAAAAGATTAGATATGCTTTCTGTTGCACAATAGGGTAGTTCAGTAATTACGTCATATGCGGCGCGCTTATTCATTTAAACTACTGTCCTTTCAAAGTGAACCTTATTACCACAGCAAATAAGAACTACACTAACCGGCACGAAAAACGGGCCATTTTTTTTTGTAACAAAAATGCTAATAACTGTAATTTCTATAAAATGTTGTTATTGATAAATGTCAACTGAACTTCCTCGACCTCACATCAATCATCAACTCCTAAAAACATCACTAATTAACTCCAATATTCCTATTCTTAACTTGTCATAACGAAATCACGAAATTAACAAAATGTATTAGTAGGCTTATATTGGTTTCATTTATTGCCCGCGGAGGCAATACGCGTTATTAGATTTTATTTTTAACGTTTATTTATGTTTTTGTTAAGTTTTTTCCCATTATTGTTTGTTGTCCTATGTGGACTTAATTTATATTGTTTCCAAATAAACAATTATTAGCTATTTTAATCTTTCATTTAATAATACCAAATGGTCGTCTGTAAACCCATAATAAAAATATGTAATGATATTACAAAATAATAAAGCAGTAACAACATTTTTTTATAATAAAAAAAATGGCCCGTTTTTCGTGCCAGTCAGTGTATAATTTTAAGCAGTTCATTTCGTCGCCAATATCTTACTTAATTAAGAAAAGTTAGCTATTTAAGCTATCATTCAGTTAAGTTTGAATATTACCCTATCAATTAAACAAAACATATTACCCTAATTTGTAACAACAATTATTCTATTTGTTTTAAAAAACTTTGCATGGAATTACATGTTCGTTCAATCTCGAAGATGTCGTGAAACATCGCGCGAAGCGGCCGGAAGAGCCCGTTTGAAAGACAGCGAACCATTTATAGGTTACAGAATCTCAAGAACACGAAATATTATTAATATATTAATGTGGATAGACAGAGTTATTTACGTACCTTAAACTTAAAAAGCAGAAATCTAAAGTTCTGAAAAGAATTTATATGAAAATGCTCAAAAACGCTAACAAACAAAATCTCAGTCGGTATGTCGGTAAACTCTCGGGTATGTTTGCGCAAACTTGATACTCTGTAGTTCAGAATGTGCAGAGTTGATTTCAATTTGAAATAAAACCTTTATTATTTATTAATGTGTATATATTGTATTACAAAGTAATAGAAAAATGTTTACAATTTGATGTTATTAATATCTCAAAGTTAACTTTTTCATAATAACAATAATATCAGCATCAAATTACAAGCCTTTAAATTGTTACCCTTATATGTTCTGTTAATAGAGTCTACTTTGAAAGTATCGTTTTTGCTTAGCACAATGCTTCAAATTTCGCGCTATACTCTGACGTCACAATAGGTACGTTCTATCGGTGTCAGAAATATTCCTACTAGAATAAGAATATTCTTAAAGCAATAGAACGCTCAGTAGCAAATAACTGTCAAGTGCTGTCAAGTACAAAAATAAATACAATAAAACAGTGGCAGTGGCTATATGTTATTGTTAATTAACAACTAAAGATTATAATTATATAAAAATATATTAAATAATAAAAACGTAAAGGAGATATTTTTGTTGAGCACAGTCTACTCTAAACATTCACAAATGTGACAGAAATGTACGCGCGACAGTCGGCTAGTAAAATTTTGAATTTATCTCCATTCTATATATCTTCCTACCAACGCTTCCAACTCTGAAGTTGGAATGATTCGTAGGAATATTTCGATTTTTTTGACGCAAAAGAACGACCATTGATGTTCTACTAGAAGAAGTAGGAAGATTTCTGACACCAATAGAACGTACCTACTATTTTACTCCATTCATAATAAATGGTGACATATACAAGATTCTTATATTTTTTACCTAGGATGAACCGTTAAAGAGAAATTAGATTTTCCGAATTGCAAAATAACGAAAAATATTTATACCGAGACATACCCAAACTGAGAAATATTTTTTCTTTCCCTATATACAGGATTAGTCACGGAAGAGTTATTTTGAAAGTCCGTTTGTTTGCAACCCATAATACTAATGACAACAGACCATATTTAATTGTTTAATGTCAAAATGACAAAACCATCACTAGACAGGCAAAGCAATCGTGAATTAAATATTCTATATTTTTAAGACAGGAAGCTAGACGCTGTTGTAAATTGTATTTCGGGTTGCACGTAAACTGACTTTGAAAGTAACTCTTCCGTGACTAATCCTGTATATTGTGAAATAATTGTTTGTAGAAAACCCACCCACACTGATAGGTATCTCAATTTTAATTCTCACCACCATCCCTCGCAGAAACTCTCAGTAGTCAACACTCTCGTGTACCGTGCCATCAAAATCTCTGAACCTGATATCCTACAGCAGAAGCTTGACCACATCAGACATAGTTTAATCCAGAACAAGTATGACGTAAAATTAATCAACAATGTAATTCATAGACAATTAAACCCTTTACCTAAAAAATCCGTGGATACCTCGTTCGAAACATTTGCATCTATCCCTTACATTAAAGGATTCTCGGATAAAATAGGTAGAATTCTTAATAAAAACAACATTAAGGTCTTTTTTAAACCTCCACAATATTTTTTAGAAATACTCCACCAAACTAAAGATAAACGCGAAACCTTGTTGTCACCCGGTGTTTATAGTATTCCTTGTTCTTGCGGCACAGTATACATAGGTAACACAGGAAGAAGTGTTCACACTAGAGTGTCAGAACACAAACACTGTCTGCGTAATGGTATGATATTAACATCTGCGGTCGCAGAACATCTTATTTGAAAATTCTCGCATTTTAGCTCCTGTCCCTGAGTTTTACAGACGTAAATACAGGGAAACTTTAGAAATATGGAAACATTCTAATAACATCAATCGGGATGATGGCTATTTCTTGAGCCACATGTGGAAACCGGTGATTCTCGGAACACAACACGCCCAATCTACCATTATACGAACTCGATTCCCATTGGTCCTTTTATTATCTTTAGATTAGTATATAACTGTCTTCTCGGCCTTCCTTTCGTCACTTGGTTTATTTGGCCTCTTGCGTGGTTTACACGTCGGGTAACCTTGTAAACTGAGTCTCCCCCTCTTGTTGCTTAAACTCGGCCTCTTGCGTGGTTGACACGTCGGGTAACCTTGTTTAAGACAGTACTATCCCCCTTGCTCCTGAAGATGCCCCATACGACTGCGGGAGAAACGTTGAGCTCTGACTCAAAATATCACACAGTCCATTCCCGGAAAACGAATATTTCTCCTGTATATTGTATTAGACAAAAATAAAGCGACTCTGTAGAACCCAAAAGAAAAAAAATCTCTGTATTTTAAATAACCAAAATATTTTCAATAAAATTTCATTCAGATTAAGATTCTGTGATTGTACGCGACTTATGGACACAAATCGCGTCTTATCTAATTTTTGTACCTATATAATCTAAACAAAATTGTAATAAATGAGGGGCGTAATTTACAATTTTCGCATGGGGCGCTCAAAAGTCTCGGGCCGGCACTTTCTACTGTACATACTCCATTAGATAAAAGACGTTATCGTTAATAATATATCTCCTTATTTTAGTTTATGAATGATATAAATTTTCTGTCACATTATTACACATCAGTACATAAAACATATTCCCGCTGAATATACCGGCAACCTTAAACTTTCAACTTGATATATTAAATATTAAAACGTTCCACGTACGTTGTCGATGTTATGAGGTAGATGCGGAACCGCGCCATACTCCCCTTTGGGAGCGAGAAGACATAACTCGTATGTAGAGTATCAGTTTTAATGCAATTTTCCCCGCAGCCAGAGAATTTATTACTGGCTAGTAAAGCGAAAGGAGCAGCCGTCAAGCTAGCGGACTTTGGACTGGCGATTGAAGTGCAGGGTGAACAGCAAGCATGGTTTGGTTTCGCCGGAACTCCGGGGTACCTTTCGCCAGAGGTATTGAAGAAGGAACCCTATGGAAAACCTGTAGATATTTGGGCTTGTGGAGTGATATTGTATATCCTACTAGTTGGTTATCCGCCATTTTGGGATGAAGATCAACATAGGTTATATGCCCAGATTAAAGCCGGCGCTTATGACGTAAGTGACATATATTTATGCATGCATATTTCCAATATTTCAATAATATAATAATTTGACGTTATTTTCTTAAATAATTAAATTAAAAAGATTGGCCCCCACTTCTGTGACGTCAAATTCCATACAGCACGTCATTCATAGCCAATAGGAAAACAGTTTACATCACCAAAGTTATTTATATAAATAAAAATAGTCAGTTTGTCACATAAGCTTTATGAACTTTGACGTCACATTCTGTTTCGGATCAAGTGACTTTTTCAAAATATTCCACAAATTTCAATAATATGCCTTTTCAATTTAACGGCTATCTCTTTCTAACGCAGCAAATAGTAAGTAAAATGGCGCCAACAACTGCCAGTTTGGCAGTCAAACGAAACGTCAAAATTATTGCAGTCATTAAAATATCTGTATTCTCGGTGAAAAATTGCATCGGTGGACATTTATTTAGCTTCAATAAAAAGCTTTTGTAACATTTTTCAAGTTTCTTAAAAATTTTCTGGGACTTTTCTCACATTTTACGTCTAAATTTCTTAGAAACAAACGCCATGAAAATCATAACTCCCGCCAATTGTTCTTACTATGCGCAGATCTCCATTGCGCATAATATCTTCTATCTCTTTAAATTGAAATGGTCTATTAATGGAGTCATTTCACCTTTTTTGATTTATTTTTTTCTTGAAAGAATACGTTAAATTATATATGTAAGTGTGTTTTACACCTTACAAGTTGCCTATAATTTCAAATAACACTGACGTCACAGCTTCACGGATTTAGGCTGACTCGTCCGCCATATTGGTGCCAAAATGAACGCAGTAAATTATGAAATAAAAGTGCATTTCTTATAAATTTATGTAGTAACTATTTTACATAATTAAATATAACTTCTATATTTGCCATATTATATTTTTTTTAAATAATACAACAAAAAAAAATACGGTTCGTTCAGATTTTTGAGGTTAGAGAAAAATGTATGTATTGCACAAGTACCTGTAAAAATTAAAACCATTTTTAAGAGGTTTGCACAATTTGGAGCAAAACAACCTGTCATTTTTGATCATTTCCATGATTAATAATACTGTAAAGCTGATATTGAATAATATAAGAGGCTCCAAAATGGTGGACGAGTCAGCTGTAATTTATCTCAATTCTGACGTCACAGCTTCACCCATACAGCAGTCGAGCTCTACCGGTTTAGTTTGGAACTATAATTATTTGGTTTGATATTTATTTTAATAAATGTTTGTACCTTCTACTGCAATAGTACTTTTAAAGAAAAACATAATAATCTTCTCTCCACGCCAGCAATGAGTGCCCGTGAGGTGACGCCTGGTAAACGCCCGCACGGTACAAATATGTCATCATCATTACCGATATCTGCGTACAAAGCAGATTGGCACACCCAGCAATGGGTAATACGCCATGATGATATATTTATTTATTTTATTTATCTTCTCTCTTGTTTACTTTGCTGTCACTTGTCACAATTTAAGGTTAGATTGCTGTTTTGTGTTTACAACGGGTAAAACGGAAATCGCATGGCATGTAAATGCGTGTGTGTGAGAGAGAAATGTCTTTGTATGAGTATGAAGCTGTGACGTCACAAATTTAGTCCGTGTTTACAGCCACGAAAGTTTATTATCAAATTTATGAATGAAAAATATATTATATGAGATGTATTTCACTTTTTTAAAAAAATTATCCGATTGTAAAATATTTTACCGGTTTCAGGATATTATTCCATTGTTTACATGTACAAAAGTAGGCTGGTAACTATGTAATAACTGTATCTGTATGGTAATATTATTACCATACTGACTTCTCAACAACGGTCTACAAAATGAAAATAATATAAAATGAAAATATAATGCTCTTCATTAATACATACAGATAACGTTAGCCTGTCGTTCTAAATACGGTCTACTTTATTCTAAAGTAATAAACATGTGGAACAAAGCACATAATTTGAATATTTGTCAAATTGATATATATATATATATATATATATATATATATATATATATATATATATATATATATATATATATATATATATATATATCAAAATTATTGTTCTGTTAACCATAGCAATCTGAAAGTAGCATTAATAAGAGAATTTCAAAAAATGGTATTTATCAAAAATGTCTTAATTTTCTGAAACCGATAAACTATTGAACAAACCACGAATGTTATGAATCATAACAAGCCTTAGATGTCTTAAAATCCTCGCTCTACGAGCTCGGTTTTCAAACCGACATCTTCGGCAGTTATGATATACATAACATTCCTAGGTATGTTAATAGCTATAATGTATATTTCGTGATATTTTCAAATTTGAGGCTATTTAAAAAACAAATTATTCAAATCAATTATGATATGATTATAGGGGTAGTAGTGAAAAACATCAATTATAATAAGGGGTCCTTTTGTTTCCAAGTTTCAGAGTAAAACAAACAACTTTGGTTTTATTTCTCATTATTTTCAATCTGGAAAAACTTTAATCTCAGTGTATTTTCTCATTTATTTTAATCTACTTCTTATACGACTATAAATAGTCTGACACTGAGTAGAATACAATTTTTCACAATTAATTTCAAACATTTTTATCTCTGTTTAATGAAAAATAATATACAATATTTGTATAGTACCCGAGTCCAGAATGGGACACCGTAACACCCGAGGCAAAAAATCTAATTAACCAAATGCTGACAGTTAATCCTGGTAAAAGAATAACAGCAGCTGAAGCCTTAAAGCACCCATGGATCTGCGTGAGTGTCATGAATTGAGATAACGTATGCTACAAAAGTTTTACTTTTGAAACATACGTTAACTCTAAAACTAGACACGAATTACTGATGAAACTTTTCATTTTCTAGCAAAGAGAACGAGTTGCATCTGTCGTACACAGACAAGAGACGGTGGACTGCCTCAAAAAATTCAACGCTCGCCGCAAACTTAAGGTATGTCGCGATTACGTACGAATGACTAATTTACACGAGGAAACTTCATTAACGTAGAATAATAACTTCAAAGATGTTATTAAGTGCAAGCCACGAAAATTTAACCAAGGATATTTTAAAGGCTTCTCCTTTATTACGAAATTTGCTCGTGTGGGTTGGATCAGTGGCGTAACATGTAGGGGGCAACTCAATCAAAGTTAGTAAATTTGTAAAACTTGACTAATAATATGTAATGATATAAAATTTTGGCTGGATTCTAGAATACGTACCAGCCTTGACATTGTAATTTTTTTGTTGCAAATTTTCAAAAATACTTTAAGGGGATTATTTTTGATATTATGTCTGTAATTTTTTATTTATACTTTAGCGTTGAAAATACACAAAACTCGTGTCAGGGTTTTTCTAATATTGAATGTATTTGTCATTCATTTGTAATAAAATTCAAACCCTCGCTCTTAGAAAACATAATATTAGGTAACTAACTTATTAAAATTTTAAAATATTTATTCTTTATTTAAAAAATTAACTTCAAAATTAACCAAAAATGAACAATTTTAGAGCTTTGCCACATATATACAGGATGTTTCTCGGATACTGGACACCCCGATTATTTTCTTTATTATTGGAAATAGAAGAAAATCATTCAAATAAAAGTTGTTGTAGATGAAGGGGGACATTCACTTATTAAATTTTTTTAACCACTCTCAAACTAATATAAAGTTATATTTTTTTAAATGGGATGGTATATATTGAATAGAGTATTTTTTCTGAATTCAATGTATACATTTTATATCCTTGTATTACAAAAATGTTGAGAAAAATTCAATTGAAATTTAAATATATTTTATTTTTATAGTTATTTTTCAGTAGGCTATGTATGAAAACCAAAACTCCTGTCAATTTGAATTTGAATTATTTAGTGCATACTACCTATTCTTATTTGTAAAGATATAAACAAATATTTCTGTTTCGTTTTAAATTAGGTTCAATTTTTTTTCATGCATAGCCTGCTGAAAAATAACTTTAAAAATAAAATTTATTTAAATTTATAATTGTATTTTTTCAATATTTTTGTATTGTAAATAATAATAAAAAATAAATATGTTAAAAATAAGCAACAAATTCCTAACAGATTTTGCATAATTGATAAAAAATTAGAGCCTCTTTTCGTTTATTTAGAAAATCGAAGACGATCCTCATAATGTAACAGTAATCTAACGCACAGGCCTCAATTTGACGAAACTCGGGTGGTTACATTAATTTTATAGAAATTTAACCCTACTTTTTTTCAGAAAATCACTACAAATATTGCTTTTTGCGCCCTAATTTTTGTGGAATTTAGTGTTTTTAATGGTTTTGCAACTATATGTAACCAACAAAATAAAATTCTTGAGTGGTAGATATTCTAAACTATTTTATAGGGTTCTATATCATTTTTTTTCTGCGAAAACAAAATGAACTAATAATTTTATTGAAAATGCAATAATTTGTTTTTTAAAATACGGTTTTATTTTTAAGTATATTAATAATAATAATATATAAATATTTTCTCTAAATTGATTGGTTTAGTAACTTTTAAAAACTAATATAGTATTATTCACGAAAGATGACTATTCAATGTCATTTATGAACCGTCTGATATAATATTACTTGCAAATAACTTCACTGCATTTCGTACCCATAAGCGTGCATAAAACAAAAATATAGACGACGTAAACTATAAAATAATTTGATTTAAATGTCAACGTCACTGGATAAAAATTGGTACAGATGGCAGTGCAGACGATAATTACATGTTTGTAACTGTACGACATACGTCACTACTATTTTTCGTGTGTTAGAAAGTAATGGCACTATTTACGTATATATGTCACACCACATAAATAGACCTTTTCAATTTAACGGCTATCTCTTTCTATTGCTGCAAATGGTAAGAAAATGGCGCGAACAACTGCCAGTTGGGCAGTCAAACGAAACGTCAAAAATATTGCAGTCATTAAAATACCTGTATTTTCATTGAAAATTTGCATCGCTAGACATTTTAACTTCAATAAAAGCTTTTGTAACTTATTTCGATAAGACTTTTTGAAGTTATCTGACATATTTCTCACATTGTACGTCTAAATTTTTTAGAAACAAGCGCCATGGATCTCATTTGTTCGGACTATGCGCAAATCTCCAATGCGCTTATCTTCTTTTTCTTTAAATTGAAAAGGTCTATTAAATAGACATAATCTTTCTCTTTCTAATACAAAATGTTACTATGCTACTGCTACAAAAATGCTGTGAATTCTTTCTTTGAACAAATAACCTTGAATAGTCATCTTTCGTGTATAATAATTTTTTTACCCGCTCTTAAAGTTGTGGTTAGAAGATACAAGTTACGCCACTGCATAATATGAAATAATGCCAAAGGTATAAGGTAATGACAAATTGACGATGTACATATTTTAGGGTGCAATTCTTACCACAATGTTGGCAACTCGTAATTTCTCAAGTGAGTATTCTTCTTCTTTATCGTAGTCCTGTCTTCCATGAAATGTTAGTTTACACAGTGCAGTTTTATAGTAGTTTATTATTAGTAGTGGGATTTCATGGAAGTGGACGCAGTTTTATTCTTAGGTATTTTATATTTAAGTATTTAATATTTAAAAATATTATATAAAATAAACTAAAACAGATACACACACGCACATAACAAGTAACACATAATATACAACAGACATACGGACACGATGATATCCTTGTATATAAAAGTGATCCTATGTCTTTCTCTCTATAAATGATTAATTTTCAGTGATCTCATAAAATCTGCATTTGAGAATAATTTCTTGGTGTTTGTAATTTGTTTCATTTCAACTTTACCCTTACAGTAATCTTTAGTCTGTTATGTTTATTTGTTCATTCTGGAAGCACAAGCTATTTTAATTTTCTTTTGTAAATATTTTAAAATGCTTGTAATCTTCTGTTTCTCTTAGAACTAGAAAGAGATATTGTGTTAGTCTAGCTTCTATGGGTTTCAATGTACCTGACTTTTTATTTAGTTGATGAACAAATTTCACATATTATTAATCTGATCTGAACGTTGTCTTTTATACATGGAAACCCTAACTTAGGACAAGTTACACAGCATGCTGTTTTGCAAGCATCTTCGACTGGATCCACTTTGTCTTCAACATGTAACTTCTGTGGTCGTGTTGTATTATTTTACGTTTACAGTTAAAATCGATGTCAACACAGTCTTTTTCCATCCGACCGGCACAATTTGACTCCGATACTTTTATATAGTGATGAAACGATGATACTGAATCAGACGAAAATCTGAATTTCGGAAATTATTATTTTTGTAAATAATTAAATAAAATATTGGCAAAGAAATAGTTATGAAAAACAACCGCCACTCCTGTGACGTCAAATTACATACAGCACGTCATTCAAAGCCAATAGGAAAACAGTTTGTCCATCACATACAATATTTATATAAACAAAAGTAGGCGTTAATTTGTCACATATTAAGCTGTATGAACTTTGACGTCAGATTTTTATCTCTATCCTCTCTGTCTTTCAAACGATTTATCCACTCCTTAGTTATTATGCTTCGTGATTATATGTAACCAAGAGTTTACAAACTCCAAACTTTTCACATAAAGGTTTATGTTTAACGAAAAGTGCGGCTGCGCAGTGATATTTAACCTAGTGCGCATGACAAGAGCCTAGCCATTACGGCGGCAGAGCCCCGAAGATATACGTTGTCTTCCGAGTGGAAAATTAGATTAAGTTTTTAAGAAATTTTTTACAAATCCTGACTAAAACAATACCTACCGCACAAAACTCGAATCCTTATACTTGTTTTTTAAACTTATTTTAAAAACTAATATAACGACTGATTGACAGAAAATGGTATTCTTTCTGATTAAAATGAACAGAAGAACGGACAGGAAATTTTTATTATATGGAAAAAAAAAAAATAAAGAGGAGGTGGTGGGTAAAGTCTATATTTATTATGCGTATACTATAATACAGGCTGCGGCAGAACCAATTGAGCAGTTTTGAAGAATTATAAAAAAGAAACCAGGGTATATATGAAAAAAATGTTTTTATTTTTGAAATCAGCAGGACTTACCATTTTATACTAACTAATTTTTAAAAAGAATGTCTTTAAGATGGCGGCCGTTAGCTGCAATACATTGCTGGAGCCGATTTCTGAAGTTTTGAACAGCCCGTTGACACATTTCGCGGTGTATCGGTTTACTTCTTCAACAATCTGCTCCCTTAGCTCTAGCAGGTTTTGGGGGCGACGTTTAAACACGTTTTCCTTTAGATGTCCCCAAAAAAAAAAGAAGTCGCATATGCTTAATTCGGGCGATCGCCCAGGCCAACCCCACGTCACCTCTCAAAGACACTAGACGTCCAGGAAACATTTCTCTCAAAGCGTTTAGAGAATTTCGTGCTGTGTGGGCTGTAGCCCCATCCTCTTGGAACCAAAAATCCGCTAATCCCCCTTCTTCAACAACCACTTCCAATCGGGGCTGCAGAAAATTTTGCAACATTGCAACATAACGCCCGGAATTCACAGTCTCGGTCACGCCTCCCTCTTCAAAAAAGTACGGGCCTATAACGACAAATTGTGATACGGCACACCACACCGTTCATTTCGGAGAATGTAGCGGTCTTTCGTGAACAATTTGGGGGTTGTTTTCAGCCCAGTAGCGAAAATTTTGTTTATTCACAATCTCGCTTAGGTGAAAATGTGCCTCGTCGCTGCTTAAGAATGCTGCCTCAGGAGGGATCGCGCAAGAATTTCCTCACACAGATTTTGGCGGTTGGCGTAGTCTGCTGGGTTCAATTCCTAAACCATCATTATTTTGAAGGGATGGAAATTCAAATCTAAATGCAGAATCCTCCTCAAACTGCGGTCTGAAACCCCCAATGCAATAGCGTGCCTTCGAGCAGAATGTCTTGGCGATTGTTCGACTGCTGCTCTCACTACTCCACATTTTCTGGTGTTCTGATGGATCTTCGTCAGGCATTTGTACCTATTCTTAGTGTGCTACCAGTTTCCTCCAACTACCGAATCCAGGACCGAACAGCATTATTTCGCGGAATGTTGAACCGTCGCCGAAAAGCTCTTTGCGTCGCAATCACAGATCGGTTGTTTTCATAAAACGCACGCACGGCAAAGCCACGATGTACTCCGGTCCAAACCATGTTGGGTACTAAAATGGGAATGCCGACAGAACAAAAGGAGACGTAGTGCAGCTGCCGCCACCGCCCGAACACCTGCCCCACCAAACTGCTCAATTGGTTCTGCCGCATCCTGTAATTGTTTTTTTAAACTTATTTTTAAAACTAAAATAACGACCTGGGTTTTGCGGGCGCTTGGAACATACATCGTGCTACTTCGGGGCCCTGCCACCGTGACGACTAGACTCTTTTGTGCGCATGTGTACTAATTGACAGAAAATGGTACTCTTTCTGCCTAAAATGAACATAAGAACAGACAGGAAATTTTTATTCATAATAACACAAGTAATAATTTTTCAATAAATTTCATGTAATTTGGTTGTTTTCAACACGATTAAATTTTATATTTTTCCATTATAAATGAGGCCTAAGCATCTTGCAAGAGTAAAATATAGATGGACCCATATCCCATTCGAAATTAATCTATTTTAACAAATATATCCGGTAATTTATAAGCCGAAATTCCGATCTTTCGATTATCCGTTCCATCACTATTTTTATGCTTGTCTACATCTATTTCTTGAGCTAAATTTCATAAAGCGTATCCAGGCGGTGATGTTTAGTTACACTTCTTTTGCTTTTCTCAGAAAGAAATGTAACAAGCAGATAAAAAACACAATATTCAAAAAGCGGTGTTAGTATTTACTTTCAAATCTTAATCAAGAATGATTTAGTTGTTGTATAGTCACAAAAATTATAAATTTTAACAATCATATTTGTGTTTTTTGTCGAAACGAATCAACACAAAAATCAGTGTCGATAGATAAATAGGTTTAGACGTAGCAGCTGGAATAGGTGCTAGACAAGTGACTACACTATATCTTAGATTTAGTTGGTAGTACTGTTGAGTAGTTGGTAACTTTGTTTTGTCTCGTTGTGGCGGACATGTTTGCGTCACCTTACCTCACCTTACATCACTCTGACGCAACTAGAAAGTGGTAAGAACACTGCTGCTTTCCTGCATCATTTCATTTATACCTTCATCAGTTTTTTATCGTTGTACTCTACAATATTCTGGAACGAAGTTATCTCTGAAAAAAAGAATATGTTGTTTCTCATTGGAGAAAGATGATGTTTATCATAAATTAATAGGTTTTTAAATTAAAAGATTGTTGCTGTCAGTAATTTATTTTTTAAACAATGAGAAAAATCCATTGTACCACATTTCTTGCATGATCCTTGCTAACATATTGGCAGTCACACTCGGTTTATGCTTTTCCATTCATGTTCAAAATTTAGTATTTATTTATAATATATATCAAAGCAGCACAAGTACTCCATTTTATATATTTAATCGGGCATCAACAGAGGTGTCGATGTTTCTGGCTAATGTATCAAGAGCTCATAACTCTAAATAGAACCGTACTTTCCGTATTTATTCTTATAATAAATAGAATTCAACGTTCAAATAAGTAAACTTTGTTATTATTTATAATAATATTTATTGAAGTGATTTTTGTGGCCTTAGGATCAAAGAAAGATTTTTTTATACTCTGATGTCTAAAATGAACGATGTTTGTATTTTATTTACTTACACATTACAGAGCCACCACCATAAATACACGTGTGGTATTTGTTATTTACCTAAATTTAGTTTTTTCGTTCATTCATGTTGGTAATACTGACTGAGTACTGCAGTATTCAACTTCAGATCTGTCAAATGTGAACTCAGTGTAGTTGGTGTTGGTGTGTTCAAATTGTTGTCAGCTCGTCTGTCAAATTTCTAATTTGTTTCAGGATCGTTATTTAAGATCAAATAAAAAAATTTGTATGCAACTTAAGGGTAAACAAGCTTTACGACATTCGGTCAATTTGCGACTGAAATTAACCCGTAGCCACCAAGCGGCAATATTGCGAACCCTCCGAATTGGTAATGGCAGCCAATCACACCTCAGAAAATGACCAACTAAGTCGGCCATCTTAAATGAACGCAGTGCCTCTGTAGGACATTTCAATCGCCAAGCTTATGTTTACCTTCTTCTTGCACAAATAATTATTACAAAATAGTTTATTCTTATTAATGGGCGTTTTAAATTTGAAATTAAGTTGTAGAATTAAAGTTGGTTAATCAATTTTTTAAAGTATCGGAATTAATTAGAGAACATGATCTTCAGTTTTGGCAAAAAAAAAATAGTAAAGTAAAGAACATCCGCCATTCTTACCTGATTTGGCAATTGTGTGTCTTTTGGCTATTTTTAGAACAAAAAAAATTGCGGGTTTAAAGCTTTTTGTATGACGAATAAATTAGTGCAATTCAAGATTAATTTGAATGCATTCCAAAAGAAGAGAGTTTTTAAGAAATATAAGGAAGGAATGTCGAAAGGGGTTATTGTTGAACCGTGTAACTTATTCGCAATAATTGTGCATAAAGAAAATTTAAGTTTATTCGATCCTATGACCACAAAAATCAACATTTCATTCAAAAACAAAGAAATTTACATAAAATCCAAATTTAAATGGAAACCAAATTTCTTGGGGATGTCGGTTCAGGGATTAAATAAATTTAATTTTTCTTTTTCATCGATGTTTCGTTTTTATTGTTGAACCTTAATCATGATTCAAAGAAAATACATAAGAAGCAATGGGGACTTTAGAATATTACTGTTGTCATCTAGTGAGTTCTGAAGTAACCTTTACGACAAAGACGACAAACTCGAAGAAAGAGACACCAAAGTACTACCATGACCTCTTAGATAGAATCTGAAACAGTATTTAAATGTGTTGGATAATTTTGTGTTTCGGTATTGTTATTATTTTAGAATTTATCTTCAGCAAACAAATCATTATTATAACAAAACTGATACGTCAAACAACACCGCAAAATAAAACAGCAAATAGCAAATCGGATTAGGACAATAGGTTGAGAAGAAAAGAGAGATCTTGGTAATACAAAACTATCTCTTTCTTCGAGCTTGTCGTCTTTTTCTAAAGACATGAAGTACTAGACGGGAGAATGTGTGTTGTGTGACGTCAAATCCTCATTAAAATCGAAAAGAGACTTCAATGATTGTATCTTATGTATTTTCTTTGAATCATGATAAGATTCAATAATAAAGAAACCGAAACGTCAACGAAAAAGAAAAATTAAATGTATTTAATCCCTGGACCGACATCGTCAAGAAATTTGGTTTCCATTTAAATCTACATTTACGGTCGAAAAAAAAAAAATACTTCGAAATAATTGCGTAGGCTTCCACAGTCTGAGTCATGAGAAATATTCGTTTTCCGGGAATGGAATGTGTCATATTTTGAGTCAGGGCTCAACGTTTCGCCCGCAGTCATATGGGGCATCTTCAGGAGCAAGGGGGATAGTACTGTCAAACACGGTTACCTGACGTGTCGGTTAGTATATAACTGTCTTCTCGGCCTTCCTTTCGTCACTTGGTTTATTTGGCCTCTAGCGTGGTTTACACGTCGGGTAACCTTGTAAACTGAGTCTCCCTCCTTGTTGCTTAAACTCGGCATCTAGCGTAGTTGACACGTCGGGTAACCGTGTTTAAGACAGTACTATCCCCCTTGCTCCTGAAGATGCCCCATATGACTGCGGGCGAAACGTTGAGCTCTGACTCAAAATATGACACAGTCCATTCCCGGAAAACGAATATTTCTCAAAAAATACTTCCTAAACTAAATCTAAAGTTGTCTTTTTATTCAAAAATTTCTGGATTGTTGATCAGGAATTTAGAGTAATAAATAAAAAAAAAGGAGACGGATCGTTCCATGATTTTGTAGAGTTCAACATTTTGAACATTCGCAAAGAATATTTACTACAATAAATGATATATCCTGTGTATGGTCCAATGTTATGTAACCTGTAACAATTGTTCTGAAACTTGATATAGATGGCGCGCTAAATTGGGACTGAACCAGCGCATACTTTGACTTTTAAATGAATCCTCTTTCCCTTTAAACCAATTTTAGATGTCGACGGAGTCTTTTCTCGTTATAACAATAGCATATTATAATAACTATTATATGTCCAAGTACGAATTGTAGGTTATGCGCATTCAAGGTCAGTCGCAAGTCAACGCGCGGCATCTATACATTTTTATATATAGGCTGTTTCAAGATATATGCACAATCCATTACTTGTGAAGTAGCGATCTGACCCTTCACAGCTGCATATTTTGTCGGGGATTTGACCAGGTTGGGATTAGAAAAATTTTAAAAGGGTAATTATTTTCAAAGAAATATATTTTCGAAATATGATTATAATTTACCACTGATTAATATTAACTGTTTATCGCTCTTTTCAAAGAAAATTCACTAATGAGGTTTGGATTGGGTAAATTTTACATTTGACTAATGATGTATTTAGTATAGATGGCTACCCGTTTTTGTATAAGTAGCGTAAACACGTATTTTGTATTATTACTTCTTCAAGTGTTTAGCAGTAATAACAGCATAAAATTAGTAATAAAATGTGTGAGAACGAAGAATCTCAGACTTCAAGACAGCGAATTCATTTATCAGAAGACGCAAAGCAAATTATTTTAAATGTTTTTAATACATTGAAAAGTGAAGGTGAAAATAATGCGCTTATTCAAAGAACAGCAGATTTAACAAAAGTTAATTATTATACCGTTCGACGAATTGTTTCATGTGGCTTTCAACCAAGGAAAAAACGACGTGACTCCGGACAGTTGTTATAAATACGTATTTTTCTTATCGATTAAAAATTTATATACAGGGTGATTCATCGGTCTGTCCTCTCTTTATAACTTTTATTTTAAGTCAGATAGAAAAACTCTTCAAATATAATTTATATGATATATTATTGTCTATTTAAGTACCATATGCATTTGTATACAGGGTGCTCCGTTTAAGCGCAACAATATGTAACTTTATATTTCTTAATGGAACACCCTATATTTATTTATTTATTTTTATAGTAAATTAGATTCCCTTTAAAAAAGTATTAAATAATAAGGGGTCTAAAATTATAGATTAAGAAGTTATTTACGTTCATAAAAAATAGTATTTCAGAGTAGAAAAAAACATAATATAATACTAAATTTTGATCCTTTTTTATTAATACTTATTTTAAACATTACACTAATTCCAAAGAAGCTTTTAAAATTTAGTGATAGACTAAATAATGCAAAATTATAATAAATGCTCGAAAACTTGTCCTTCAACTTCAATAGATTTTTTTATTATAAATATATTAACCATCTCATCTTTACTAAAATTTATATTATTCATTTTCACAACAACATCAACAATGATAAACTAAGAGTATTGGACAACTTGTTTGTTTAAATTCGAAACAATTGATCAAATTATCCATAGCTTACTTTGTTAATAATAACATGATAGAAACATATCATTCAACGAATAAAGGTAAATAACTTCTTAATTTATAATTTTAGACTCCTTATTACTTTATACTTTTTTAAAGGGAATCTAATTTACTATCAAAATAAATAAATAAATATAGGATGTTCCATTAAGAAATATAAAGTTACATATTGTTGCGCTTAAATGGAGCACCCTGTATACAAATGGATATGGTTCGTAGATAGATAATACTATATCATATAAATTATATTTGAAGAGTTTTTCTATCTGACTTAAAATAAAAGAGTTATAAAGAGAGGACAGACCGATGAATCACCCTGTATAAATGCATTTTTTTAAATAATTGGTAGCTTTATTCGTCGAAATAATGTTACTGAATAAATTTTTATAACAACTAAACAATAAAAATGTCGCAAAATTGACTTAATGAAAATTAATATTTGATTACTTCAAAAAATAAATAAATACGTCCCAGTACTCTTTGCCTCTTTAATGTATTTAAACTGCCTCCCGCTGGGAAGGGTGCAGGTACAAATGTGCATATATCTTGAGACAGCCTATAAAATAAAACACTGGTGAATAATCTTTGCGAATGTATTGCTCGTGTGATGAAGCTTCTTGCATGCCTTTTCTTTGTGTTTGTCATTTACACCAATCTAACCATTCACGTTTACCTGATTTATGCATTTCATATTAACGTCTTCACAAATCACAATCCATTATTCACAATCATTCGTTGTTACATCTTAACATTTAAATTTAAATTGATTATTTAAATTCATGATCTAATAATTTTTATTTCGTTTATTTATTCCATTTTCTTTGGAATTGTACTATAAGAGCTTTTTTAAATATATACACATATTTCTCTTATAGAACATTTATCATAATTTTGATAATATTCTTATTACATAATTTGTAGATATAGTGAACACAAAATTGAATTATATTCTGATGTTTGTTACTGTTTTTATGAATTCAATTTTGTGTTCCATAACTTGTTGCTTATATTGAAGACTTAATATTTTATTTGTCTGTTGCTAGGTCGAAGTATTATTGTAAAGAAAGGCGATGGATCTCAAGTGAAGGAATCAACAGATAGTTCTACAACCCTAGAAGACGATGACATAAAAGGTTAAAATGTGCACATTTTTCTTTTCGTGTTTTGTTACACCATTCATTCCTCCAGACTTTCTTTCAAATAATTCATCAATATGTTTATTCTTTTTTTACTTTAATAATAATTTTTATTTGAATGAAAGTCTGTTGTGTACAAATGTACCAAAAATTTCGTCATTTTTTGATTATTTGCGTTTTACCACTGGTTTATTTTGTTTAAACATTGAACAGTTAAAAATTCGAAAAGGTGAAAAATTGTTCATGTGATTTTTAAATCATCTCGAATTGTATGTACATAATGCATGTTTTATATTATTAATTTTTTATTTCGTTGCTTGTGTTTTTATTTTTCATCGTTATACGTACACAATTTACCATGTTACTGGCACAAGTACATTACCTACTTTTTATCATAACGATTTTAATAATTCAGTAATAATCAGATCATACATATCATATTAACATTTTTATTTTTATTTATTCATTTTTCAAATTTTAATAATAATATTTCTAAAGCTTTGCTTTATTTTCGAAATTAGGTGAAATTTATTCGCTAAAATTTGCTTTTATAATATATCGAGTCTTTTTAATAATGTATTTTTATTGCATCCTAAATGTTTAAGCTTATATTTTATATAAATTTTATGCTTAAAATATTTATGAATTGTTTAATTGTTACATGTGATTGTAACAATTAAAACATTTTAAATCGAATTCACGTAAAACAGTATTAAACGTATCTAATGAAAAATTTGCGCCTATGAAAGGCTAGCTTCTAACAAAAAAGGGAAATATATTCCTAAGGGTATATTCCAAAAATAAAAAATAACCAAAAACTGATTGTATTCACGTGACTATTATTATTGAAACAATTGGGTTACTTTCGCGGTAAACCTAAAGTGTTCTGTCAAAACATTTCGTCTATCGTCTTTCATAATCCAAAATTATGGAACGAAAAATTAAAATACGTAGATTGCACACCGTAGAAAACAGATGCAGACATCAAATAGTTAATAAATAGTAACCACACTAACATATAAAATCAGGTACGTGATCTGGCACAACCAAACGAACTCAATCAGAAAATTTAAAACTCATTAAATACTAATCCGCCGGAAGCCATTCCGTGTTGGCTCCCATCGAGGCTTAATATAACTCCTAACTTATCAGGGGCTGCAAGAACTACATTAACCGTGGTTTTAACTGAGATGAAGGACGGGCTGTAATTTAATATTAAACAAAAATTAGTTCTATTGAACCTTGTAACCCTACTAAATTTTTTATTATTATTTGCACAATCCTGTGTATTTTTAAAAAATGACATCCAAAATAAATTTGGTAAAATGGAGTCTATCGACAAAAGAGAGGGCTGGATTAGGAAAATACGAACTGGAAAACAAGTGACGAATCATAAGATGATAACAAAAATGAAAAGTATTGTACTATTTCCTGACCAATTCATGATTAAAATAATACGCTTTTCACTTTATGTGTAGCATTCAATATATTTCTTAAACTTGTAATTAAAACAATTTGAAAGATATTTGACATTAGTTCCATTTTAATTTTCTTAACTAAGTAAAGTAAATACATGTTTATTTAACATCCATGAATAATATATGCTACTATTTTACTATCTTGTACAAAATATTAAGACAGCTGTAATGTGTTTGCACTGGCCACATGCTGGCCAGCTATACAAGAGCATTTTGTAAATTATCAATTGTAAATTTAAAGTTTTTCTAATCTCATGAGGATGTGACGTTAGAGCACTTATTTAAACACAGCCTAAATTTTTTTTAGTCTGTAGCTTTATGGTCATTAACGCCACATGCAAATAACAACCCACGATTTAACAATGGACCTTTTCAATTTAAAGAGATAGAAGAAATGCGCAATGGGGATCTGCGCAAAGTAAGAACAACTGAGATCTATGGCGTTTGTTTCTAAAAAAATTGGACCTAAAATGTGAGAATATCTCACATAACTTTAAAAAATCTTATCGAAATAAGTTACAAAAGCTTTTATTGAAGTTAAAATGTCTAACGATGCAAATTTTCACTAAGAATACACGTATTTAAATGACTGCAATATTTTTGACGTTTCGTTTGACAGCTCAACTGGCAGTTGTTCGCGCCATTTTCTTACTATTTGCAGCGATAGAAAGAGATAGCCCTTAAATTGAAAAAGTCCATTCTCCCCCTTCTATAAAACTTCGAGAAGAATTTGTTGCCTTCATATAAGTAAACATTTCCTTAGAAATAAGTCTAAGATAACTTTCTTCGAATGTCATAATTTATACAAAATTATTACTAACACTATTTATAAAAAGTTTAATGAATTTGTTAGTATACTTCAAAACGAATGTTGGTTATACAATGTTTCTGTAAGCGATCTTATAGCACAATACCATTCAGAGCACGTGTATGCTACAACACTAGCGCCGCCATCGGTAGTTTTAGTCGCCAATATTATATGTCTATGGACCTTTTACGTCAAAAGAGAGAGGTAAACAGAAATGACATATATGTAGTGCGCAGTAGATTCTTTGCGCTTTGAGGAGGCCAGTTACATTTCAAATAAAATTACAAACGGCGGAAAGTAAAAACTCTGGCAAAAACATAACTTTCTTAAATAAATTCACACAAAACGTTTATGATGAATATTTTAAAATAAGAGGAAGAGGAGATGAGAATCAGAAAAAGTGGTTTTTTGTTCCACAATATGTGAAATAAATACTACATAAAGTGACAGATAGTTGCATACTTGCCAGTTTGATATTAAGAAAGTAATAAACAAGAATAAAACTGTTGTTTTTTCTTTTAAATATATTTTTTTTTCATTATTAACTATTTCTTTATAGTTAAAGACAAAATTATTTAAGTTTTTGTGTTGTTTAAATATTTTTTTATCGAAAATAAATGCTTATTCTTTTAATCAGTTTACTTGACAACATGGTGCCTCCTCATCTCTAATTCGTAAGAATTTCACCACGTGGCGCATTGAAAAATGACGTGAGGGTGCAATAAAAAAGTAAAAGGTCCATAGTTGGTGCGTTTCTGTTTAAGCCTTTTTAATCTGTATCATGTTTCATAATTTTACAATTTTTACCATTTGAAATTATTGGAACACTTAAAATTTGTATTTTTTGGAATATACCCTAAACCTAAAGTCTGAAGATGTTGGGCGAAACGTGAGGTTATAGTCTGCCCCTGTCAAATTCGTGTTTGAATGTTTTTTTGTGAATTCGGTTCTAAATGACACAGTGCTAAACAATGTGAATAACACAAAGAACTAAATGAAGTTGGAGTTTTAAGAGAAGAACTGGAGCATTTAGCGATGCAACAATTGCTTTTATATGAATGATAATACATTCGCCGCAGCGGGTAATGTGTTTGTGTGTATGTGTTCTGGGCTCGCTGCGTTCATTCGTACATTCATTGCAAACGATCAGAAGATAAAAAGGGAGGCGTGGATCGCAGTTCTACTGTGATAGCTAAAGAACCCGAAGGTAAACTTCTATTATTTTGTTCACACTAATTCACATTTACTCACTCTTCTCCATAAGAAACTTAACCTCAATCGTGTTGTCGAACAGTCGCAAGTCGCACGGACCAGCGACTAAAATAGTGTGTTTTATTTACATTTTTATACATGTTTTATCACATGTTCAACAGCACAAATGTGCCAAATTGCTGATTAATATTTGCATCTCGATCACTTTTTTATCTAAACTGCACTACGTGCTATCTAATATGCTGATTATACTTTCAGAATTTGTCTTGTTGCATGGCATGCCATTGTTGTATTTCAACAATATAAATTTTGCTGTGGGTATTTCACCACTATTTATGGTACTTGCACATTGTTGTTGTCTGTTAATTGATAAATAATTTTGTGTTTAACGTCAGTTATTTTGGCAAACTTACAACGAGCTGCATTTGGCACAGTTTCAAGATATATTTTTGTTACATTTTTTACTCGTTTTAAATTAACCATAGGGAGTTTTATTTCTATTATTTTCTAGTTTGTGTGAGTTATTTAGTGAGGAATTAATTATTTATTATGTCGGCGCTTGCTTCAATTATTGCTGTGGCTACCAAACAAACCGAAAGTATGCAATATTTTAATCAAAAACTATTAACCCATATAAATAAAAGTTGTCTATGTATAATCATCATGTAACTCATTTCAGTTGCTTGAGATAGCGACTGAAACTGAAATGAGAATGTGAGTTTCTTTTTTCTTAAAATGAAAGATGGTTGTGCATCAAAAGTGCTTTCCTTTTACAAAAGGGTAAACGAAACCGATCAGCAACTCCTCTTAAACAAAATAAGATAAACAAGTAGGGTTAGTTCTTCCGCTGTTGTATTCTCATTTTGATTCTTAGGGCCGGTATTTCCATCTCCGGATAAAGTTCAGGATAACTATCCGTCAGATAAATGATAAAATATCGCATCGAAATAAGAGCATAAATGAGGTAAATTATATTGAATGTCATTTTTTGATGCGATATTGTTCATTTATCTGACAGATAAGTTATCCAGCACTTTATCCGAAGGTGGAAATACCGGCCCTTAATCAAACATAATATTTGTAAATTAATTGTAGTCAGGGGAAAAAAGATGAATGTCCATTTTCTAAAAAAATAAGATGACTGGTCTTAATAGATTGAATGTGGGGCTGTCAAATGGTATATTTAAAGAAGGCAAAAATGGCAATAGTCCTCAAGTTACAGGCCTTAAAAATTGCAATACCTACCGGTTGAGGATGATACATCCGATACCGGTAGAAGAGCATTTACTGACGTAATGCTTATTACGTTTTTTGTACTATCAGAGAACAAAATTTAAAAAAATTATTTTGACATTAAAACAATTTAGTTGTCATTTTTTAAGTAAGTTTTGATCGTTGTTTTTATACTTGCTGCCTCCGCCCCCTGATTGGTAAGTGATTAACATCACTTACCGATCAGTAATTTGTAAATAAAACCTACTGCCTTAGAAACCTTACCGATAAACATTAAAAAACATCCGATCGTGCAAAAAATTCTATTTTTCTTCAAGCATATTATGCTACTATACACACGCTATAAAAGATATTCATTGTCTTAATAGTACAAAAACGTTGTTATTGTTGTACTAGTAAAATAATGTTAGCTTCTTAGATCACCGCTGACGGCGGCAGTCGCCACAGCAACACAAATCATATTAAAAATTATTTGACAGTTGCATCGTTTGTGTTTTGTAGTGTACACAGCCAGCTTCGACTGAAATTGAAAATTCTACAAATAAAAAAATTCCAAAAGTCAAATTTTTTTTTTTTTTAAATACTTGAAGAAAAAATACCTAATATGTTTCATTTGAAGTAGAACGCCCTTTTTGTGTTTTACCCAGCTTGCCAGGCCTCGGCTGGCGCCTCGGCCGTAATAGCTGGGTTCAACACAAAAAGACCGCTTTGTACTCCTAATAACATAATATACAGTGTGTTCAAAAAAATTCCTAACTCGAAGTAGGCTATGAACTGTGAAACGCATGTCTGTTCATTAATAATTTAAAAGTCAAGTTGTCAAAATTAATCTTAAAATGTAATTTTAAGGAGATAATGCAATAAAGAAAGATACAATATATTGATATTCGCTGTTTTCTAATTTGTTTCCATTTCTAAAATAAGATTCAAGAAGAAAAGCTTTGATTTCTTTAGATTACATTTTTGACAATATCTCTTGTCAAATTGACATTTACTTAAATATTTTAAAATTGGCATACGTTTCTTCGAAGCCTACACTGAGTTAGGAATTTTTTTGAACACACTGTACTATTATTAGGTCCCACAAAGTTGAAACTCGACCCATCCGTGGGCATAATAATGTTAAGATATGAACATACTATCTCACTTCAAAAACGTTCCATAAGGTTGAAAACTTTAAAATTTGCGTTTTAAAAAATAACACATTTTGTGACATTCATCTTTTTTCCTCCTGAAACAACCTTTCGAAATTATGAGGCGCGGGCGGACACGTGACTTTGACAAGTGCTTGTAGGGCCCCATAAGGTTGCCAAGTATACATCTAGTTTACCTTACTATTAATGAATATCATATTGTTTTATTTTCTGACACATTAACTTAATTTTTATATTTTTTTATAAAAATAGAGCGATTAGTGCTGCCATCTACGATATGAAGATTTCTTGGCGCGCTAAATTTGAGGAAAAAATAACTAGTTTTACAATTTTATTTATTAAATTTACGCGTAAATTGATACACAAGCTGCATACTTGGCACCCTTGTGGGGCCCTACAAGCACTTGTCAAAGTCAGGTGTCTACCCGCGCCTCATTGTGTACCTACTGCGCAGGCTTGATCAATTTCCTCAAAAAATTACCGGGTATTTCACAGGGCAGGGAGGAGGTAAACGCCTACGTCATTTAAGGGAACGCTAAGCGTGTTAAGGTGGTTCTATAATTATAAACATTTATGACAGTTTTTAATAAAATTTAAGTATGTTATTTTTAAATTTCCCAGTTACTGACTACTTTTATAGTTATTCTCTTCGAAAGACGGAAAATATGTTATTTTCGATGGAATCTTTGCATTTATTAAAACAATTATATATTTTTCTTAAATATACTTATTGTTTTTTTTTCTATAAGATATTTACAACAATTCAATTTTCTTAATAACCCTAAACTATTAAAAATTTAGAATACCTATTTTTATGAATTTTTTACTTGGCAAAACCTCTGTATTAGACTGTCATGAGAGAACCACCTAAGTGCTGTACCCGAATGTAAAAGAAAGGCACCTATTTTGTGAACTGGTATGGTATGATTGGTTAGGAAGTGGTACGCCGCCCCAGTCGCCCCTGCGGGTAGCAACCACCGTGAATTCGCCCTCCGGGTCCCTGAACGCGAGTGCGGGGACAAGTAAACCTGTAGCTACTCTCACCCTCGGACAGGCTTTAGTGCAAGGGGTACAAGGTTAGAAAGAAATCATCCCTAACTGATGACTAACAATGTGTGATACTAACGTAGTGCAGATTAATATAACGTTTTAAGTGGTCTCTGAACGCTCAAAATGCTATGGTCAAACTAGAATGATTGGGAATAAGAAAATCAAGTAGGCCTTGGAAAACAAAATTTGCTTTTTAAATAGTTATTTATTCGTTATTTGGAATGGGCCCGTCCAACTTTTTTTGATTTTTTTATATGTTACGAAGAATTTAAAAATAGAAATGCCGTATTTTTTGTTTTCTTGAAATTACGCTTATTAACGCCTAAAATAAATATTAAAGTTTTGGCGCGAAAGTTCTGACGTTAGCGTCATTCCGTCATAAGTAGAGAGAACCGACATACGTTACCATTAATATGGCAATATACAATAAATGTTACATGAATAAGAATACGTATCCATTACAAACTGTGATTAAAAATCTTTAGAGCTAATGGTAATAAAGTAAGCCAGATAGTTATTATATCATTTCAAAGTATATATTTGTTTGATTTACTTAAATGAATGGGTATAGGAGTAGTGTTTAATGTTAATTTATGTAAAACTTCGATAGTACATATTATACATAAATAAAAATCGAGTATACGTAAAATTAATAATATTTTCTCGTTTTCATAAGTTACCTAATTATTCGCTTTAATTAATGTGACTTTAAGACTTTCTTTAATATAATATTGAATTTTTCATACTCACCTAGTGCCATTATTATAATTAAAATAATATTTAAACTATTTTCTATTTATAATTAAATACAACAAAGCAGTATTGATTACAATAATCAAAAATAATAAAAAGTAATCTAACATTTACATTACTATTAACTAAATGATTACAACAATGACAAATATTGAGATTACAATAAATAAAACATTATAATATAAATTTATTTGATAAGTAAATTTTCATTTGATAAAAAATTACTCGGATATATTAAATATGTGTTTTTTAGAGTATGTGTAAAGCCAATCGCGAATTTATGAGCAAAATATGCAATGTCCACTTTATAGTGACATTTTCACAGGGAAACTGGACTACTGTAATGACGCTGACGTCACAACATGGCGACCATTTTACGCTAAAAGCTTTAATTACATTATTATAGGTTTAAAAATACAAAATATGTAGCAATTTTTATTTCGTTTTCATTTATTTATATTCAAAATTCATATGCGACATGTAATTTTTAAAAAGTGGAAGACTTGGACTCCCCTTGCCCCCCTTAAATTGCGAAAGTTTAGTTAGAACTTATTTATTCAATTCTGACAGATTTTAAGAGCTGAAATTTGACATTTTTTTAAGTCTCCTAGTAATTGGAGTTGGTGGGGAGCTTTTAGAAGGAAAAATGGGTAGGTTTGAATATTTAAAATGAAATTATAAAATTATGAACCATGCTTGTTATTCTCAATAATTCTAGAGTTGTCCGTAATAAATATGTTTCGGGATCGCTTTATACATTTTTTGTGCTGTTTTAAAATCATAACTTCAAATGCACGTTTCAAAACATAATTAATACATTTAATTAAATTTTTGTATCGATCGGCTGGTTGTCATGACACAAATATTACATATTTTCTATTTTTCTGGCTTCTTCAACTAGAAACTCATGCAACTAAGATTATTTTCTTGATTTTGAAGTAAATTAGTGGGTTATCTTGTTCGAAATTTGATGTTCATTTGTTATTTTAAGTATATTTTGTTGTTTTATTTATGTGTTTTTATTGTTTTGTTTTTCTGCATGTGCATTTTTAGTACTGATAGATTGTTGTGCTGAAAATTCTACTGATCCTGTCAGTAAATGGGTGGATTGCACTGTTACATGCGATAATATTTACAAAGCAGACTCTTATGAGACAGGTGAGTTGAATTTTTTGCTTTTTTATTAATGAATTAACAGATATGTTATAATAAAAGTCAAAATTAAATATATTGTCGATAACAACAATCTAGAAATGAATGTTAAAATAATTGCAGAAATAGTTTGCACTGTTTGATAAATAATCATCATTTTCAGAATTAACCATTTTGTTTAACAATAGCTTTGATCATTTTTAAAAGCATGAGCTTTTGTGTGCAGCATGTGATAATATTTGTTTCGGCATGCTTGCTTTTATTCGGAATGTCGGCCGTATCATCGTTTATTTATTAGATGATTCATTATTAATGGAATATCAGCGACTTCATTCCGAAGATTCAGATGGTAAGATATTTTTATTTCTTTCCCTATTTCTGTTGTTATATATATGGTTTAATAAATTATTGTTTTCTATATTTATATATCCAAATATTGCTTGATTTTTATGTAGCATGATACCTACAATCTAAATCAACATTTAAGTGTTTTTTATGCGCTTAATTGTTATTTTAAAACCACGGTGTATAAATACTATATGTGGACAAATTTTATAATTTATATTCACGAAGAAATTATTATTAAGCATAAATAAAATGCATTTTTTCCTAATAAATTATACAACATTGAAACTCGAAACAGTTTGATCATTGTTTGACAATATTGTGACACAAAACTATGGCGGTAGGTGGCGCCAGTTTTTGTCCAAAAGACGCGCGAGTCTTGCTTTTAAAATCAGGCAAACAATCAAATTGCTGAGGACATGATTACGTCATACTATTTATTAATCGACTTCAGTCGCTAATAAGATCCTTAGCGCAAAGCTTAGCGTAGATGGCAGCAGGCGGATATTCTCCTAAGTACGTATTACAATGTACAAACTTTTGTAAAAATACACAGATATTATTGTGTGTAATCATGACTTTTCATGGCTGTGGCACAATATATAATCACAAATGTAGAAAGGTTTGTTCGTTCCGCTACCCTGCGTCTATCGCAAACCGCGGTGGTGAAATTTGCTGTTCTTTTCGATTCGCGGTTCACTGTAATGTCACTAGATTCTGTTCGTTCCGTTTTTCTAGTAACTTGCGGTAAAACGCCGCGGCAGCTGGCGGTGATAATTTTTACAGTGACTCATGACTCTGTGATAAAAAAATAATCGGCGGTAATGTTCGCGTCTACATATGAAGTGCCAGTATGACAATGTTTGACAAATAAAAATTAAGAAAAAATTGTTATTTTTCAATAAGTATGCTATGTAATGTTTCAATTTTAGAAATTGAAATAAATATGTTAAATATATAAATGTCAATGTCATATGAATTATGATTTGTAACAAGGTAAATTTAAATGATAACAATAGTAAACAATTAAAATAATAGAAAATGGAATAATATATTTTTACTGAGTATCCTTTATGATTATAATAGTCTGAAGTATCTTCGAAAATAATTTAACGCAAACGGATTGAACAGAAAAATAATTTTTAGTTACTTAAATTATTACCGCGGAGATTGGCAGTGAATCGCAAAACGCATCGACAATAACCGCCGCGTTTTGCGGTAAAACGCAGCATAGCGGAACGAACAAATGCAATAGGTGTAATAAAACAAACGTTTTTAACAAATACATAGTCTAAAATATTTTTTTTTATTAATGGTTATGTTTAACGCTCGTTTGCCTTTTCAAAGTATTTTGAAGGTTAAAGTTACTAGTCGACTAGCGAACCTATCGGGAGAAATATTGTGCTAAGGTTCTCATTAATATTTAAACAAAATTGTAGGTATGTACAATAAATTCGTCAATTTCTAGCAAACGGTTTGTATTTATATATATATATATATATATATATATATATATATATATATATATATATATATATATATATATATATATATATATATATATATATATTTTCATATTGAAATATTAAAAAGCATTGGCATGTAACAGTCATACAATTAAATTGATATATTGGTGTGTTATTAAAATTACTAATTATTTAATTTATGTTGGCAGCCCAGCAACCTGTTATTTCTGTTAGCCATCGTCTTTCAAGTTTATTTCTTTGTTTAATATTTGTTTACAAAGCTTGTTTGGCTATTTGTTTCATGGATAAATTTATTTTATTATTGAATATGATTGCCGTCAGCTTTTACAGTGTACATATATTGTCTATATATTGTAGTTTCAGAAAACATGTTTTTTACTACGTTTAAATTTCGCGCCTTTCAATTAGCGTCTCGTTATGGCGTCCATCGGTTCAATAGGGTAGTTCAGTAATTACGTCATATGCGGCGCGCTTTATTTAAATTACTGTCCTGTCGGTAAACACATCTTTCAAAGTGAACCTTATTGCCACAGCAAATAAGAACTGTAACTTTAAGCAGTTCATTTTAGTCGGCAATATCTTACTTAATTAAGAAAAGTTAGCTATTCTATTACATATTATTCTAATTTGTAATAACAATTATTCTATTTAAGTTTTATAAAACTTTGCATGGAACTACATGTTCGTTCAATCTCGAACCAGTTCGTGAAACATCGCGTGAAGCGGCCGGAAGAGCCCGTTTGAAAGACAGCGAACCATTTTTAAGTTACAGTACCCTAAGAACACGACGTATTATTAATAAATTAATATGGATAGATAGAATTATTTACGTACCTTAAAAAGAAAAAATCTAAAGTTCTGAAAAGAACTGATTTAAAAATACTCCAAAACGCCAGCAAACAAAATCTCAGTCGGTATGTCGGTAAACTCTCTGATATGCTTGAAGCTGCGCAAACTTGATACTTGTAGTTCAGAATGTGCAGAGTTGATTTCAATTTGAAATAAAACCTTTGTTATTTATTAATGTGTATATATTGTATTGCGAAGTCATAGAAAAATGTTTACAATTTGATGTTATTAATATCTCAATGCTTCATATTTCGTGCTATACTCTGACGTCACACTATTCTACCCCATTCGGCACAAACACATAACATTGTAAAACCAGTCTAGTAGTATATATTATGTCTGGTAGGACCCCATTGAGAGTTATGTGTTGGGAACAATTGTCAACAGTTGGCCCTACTGTAGTATTTATACACCGTGTTTTAAACTATTCTTAAACTGACTGACTATAAATCTGTAGAACTATTATAGATCTTCCTATTAATTATTTTTGCCTTTTGTGCTTTCTCCAAACTTCAGATAGAAGTATAGTTATATAGAAAAAGTATTTTCACTAGTACCACTTAGATATAATCTGTAATATTGTATGTATAATCAGCATAATCTTATAAAATTTTTGAAGTGTTTTATTCAAATTTTTTCTGTTCATATCGCAATATTTTGAGGACGGTCTTATAATCCTAAAAATAGCAATTAATAAAAACTATAGCATGATATTAAAATGATGATGATAATAATAAATATGTATATTACAAATGAAAACCTGAAATTATGGACAAAATGACTGCATGGTTGCTATATAATGCTAAACTAACCGCTTGTATTTATTTGCAATTTGTAGAAATAAGGATTGTGTGTCCGAACAAGACGTATTCTCAGCTTTCAACAAATTCTCAAAGTTCAGGTATGACAGTGTTACCTTTACGCTGGAATTTTATAATTACTTCTACAACTTTTCTAACAGTCTCTCTTTATTATAATGTATTGTACATACGTCAACAAACTATAACGCTGTATTTCAACAACTAACACTAAGTTTGACTATGGAATATAGCTGTTCAATTCGCAAAGTTAGCATGAATTAACTATCGTATCTATCTGCTATTTAATCTGTATTATTTCTGAAGACATTTTAGTTGTGTACTATAAACCAGTGGTACTTGATGTAATCCTAATATTATTTGTAGTCTTATATAGTGTTTGGTAGTTCTTCTCTTGGTTGCTGTTTAACATTAAGTATGTTTTTTATTAGCACGAAGACAAGAAATTATTAAAATGACTGAACAACTGATAGAAGCGATAAATACGGGAGATTTTGAAGCTTACACGTAAGTAATGTATAGTTTAATTTTTAAAGATGTCTGCTCAAGGTCACGAACATGCTTGTCTTTCAAATATTCATATTATTTCGACCAAATACATTGTATAATATGTACACACTGCTGATTCTTCCAACGAAGGGAGTGAGAAGATATTTTTATCTCTCTCCTTTCTGGCTCCCTTCAAAAGTGACAGTTGCCTTCAGGGCCGTAACTAGGGTGGGGCGAGCGGGGCTCTTGCCCCGGGCGAAGCTGTTTGTAGGGCGCAGAAGTAAGTTCTGCATTTGATAATTCTCAGAAAAATTCTTAAATATAAGTCAAGCACATTCTTGGATTTTTTATTGCACATTTTGCGAATTAATACCGTATTTCTGCGCACTGTGACTTAAAGTTTGCGCGCAAGGCACCCCCAGCGCTTGGAGTCCAGCCAGTGAATGTATCGGCAAAAGAACACAGACTAAAAATCGGGCTTGCTTTTGTTTTTGTGCGAATAGAGATTTATCCATCGCTTAGATGAAAAAATTACAAGTTTGGATTGTATTATGATGATTTATTTTACCTTGTAGAACCCATATCTCAGTTTTTTCATACTTCTCAGTGTCTTTAAAGATCGATCTTTCAATCACATTTGCCCATGTGACAGGCAAATCTGGGATATACACTCGGCGATCTTCTATAATAAGTGCCCGTAGAGCACGGTCATCCCTTTTCGCAATCATCGAAAAACACCCAGTTTTAACGTTTGTCTCAATATTTCCGGTATTTTTAAATTGCAAAATTAAGTTCCTCGTCGTTCCTGACGAATTCTTAAGTTTTTTACAATTTTTTGCCCAGAAAGCCCAGTTTATGCGCAATAATAATAGAATTTCGTATATTAAAAAATAAATACTTTCCGCGAACCTACTTTTTTAACAATCTTACTGCATTGACATGTTAACAATAAGTTTTAATTGGTTTCTTAATGCAAAATCAATAATATATTTGAAGAAAAAAAACGCATCATTGTGTTGATCAAGATATAAACATTTAATTCTAATTCTGCGTTCCAATTATGGTTCAATTGATATTCGTCAGACATAATGTTGTCTTTATTGTATTTTTTATAATTATTGTAATTGAAATATACATTAAATACTGTTAATTAATACTAAAACTATATAGTCCATTCGCGGAGACGAGAGAATATGGAACTAACACAAGAGAACATGGAACTAATTCTTGAACAGACACAAATCGTTATGCTGGTCAAAAGAGGATAATTTTGGAGCCGAAATTACCTTTTTATGTAGTTATATTTTTTTAATAATAATTTGCTAAAAATAAAGGGGAAGGGGCGCAATTTTATATTCCGCCCCAGGCGCAAGAATAGCTAGTTACGGCCCTGGTTGCCTTTAGCCAATTATTGCGTAGCATTGGCGTTTGAGCAAATCGTGTTCGGGTCAGAAAGAAGAAAGGCAGAAATATATTGCTGTCCCCCTTCGTCCTGGTCGCGAAAATTAGAGAATTAGCAGTATATATCATACAGGGTGCGGCAGAACCAATTGAGCAGTTTTGAAGCGTTATAAAAAAGAAACCAGGGTATATATGAAAAAAATGTTTTTATTTTTGAAATCAGTAGGACTTACCATTTTATACTCATTAATTTTTAAAAATAATGTCTTTAAGATGGCGGCCGTTAGCTGCAATACATTGCTGGAGCCGATTTTTGAAGTTTTGAACAGTCCGTTGACACATTTCGCGGGGTATCGCGTTAACTTCTTCAACAATCTGTTCCCTTAGCTCTAGCAGGTTTTGGGGGCGACGTTTAAATACTTTTTCCTTTAGAGATCCCCAAAGAAAGAAGTCGCATATGCTTCAATCGGGCGATCGCGCAGACCACCCCACGTCACCTCTCAACGACACTAGACGTCCAGGAAACATTTCTCTTAAAGCGTTTAGAGAATTTCGGGCTGTGTGGGCCGTAGCCCCATCCTGTTGGAACCAAAGGTCCCCTAATCCCTCTTCTTCAACAACCACTTCCAATCGGGGCTGCAGAAAATTTTGCAACATTGAAACATAACGCCCGGAATTCACGGTCACGCCTCCCTCTTCAAAAAAGTACGGGCCTATACGGCACACCACACCGTTAGTTTCGGAGAATGTAGCGGTCTTTCGTGAACAATTTGGGGGTTGTTTTCAGCCCAGTAGCGAAAATTTTGTTTATTCACAATCCCGCTTAGGTGAAAATGTGCCTCGTCGCTGCTGAAGAATACTGCCTCAAGAGGGATCGCTGCAAGAATTTCCTCACACAGATTTTGGCAGTTGGCGTAGTATGCTGGGTTCAATTCCTGAGCCATCATTATTTTGAAGGGATGGAAATTCAAATCTAAATGCAGAAACCTCCTCAAACTGCGGTCTAAAACCCCCAATGCAATAGCGTGCCTTCGAGCAGAACGTCTTGGCGATTGTTCGACTGCTGCTCTCACTAGCTCCACATTTTCTGGTGTTCTGATGGATCTTCTTCGGTCATGTGTACCTATTCTTAGTGTGCTACCAGTTTTCTCCAACTGCCGAATCCAGGACCGAACAACATTATTTCGCGGAATGTTGAACCGTCGCCGAAAAGCTCTGCGTCGCAATCACAGATCGGTTGTTTTCATAAAAAGCACGCACGGCAAAGCCACGATGTACTCCGGTCCAAACTATGTTGGGTATTAAAATGGGGATGCTGACAGAACAAAAGGAGACCTAGTGCTCAATTGATTCTGTCGCACCCTGTAGAAGGTATTTGGTTTCGATTAAGTTACAACATATCAAGAGGTCATACAAAAAAATATATATTGATTTTTTTTTCATAAATGAAAAAGTTTACTGTAACTTATATTTTGATAATAACAAAATAAGAGTAGTACTCTTATAAAAATTAAGTAAACGACGCTACTGAATTTGGCAGAATAAGTTCGAAGATGAGCTAGATCAGACGTCTTTAAAAAATTAAACTATAATACATTGTTGTAATAACAATTAAGTACATAAATATTTTGTGTAGAAAAATATGTGATCCACATTTAACGGCATTTGAACCAGAGGCAATGGGCAACCTAGTTGAAGGAATGGACTTTCACAAGTTTTATTTTGATAATGGTAAGAGGAGTTAAGTATTGCTTTTTTTTGTTTAAAAATAATGCAAATTAAATTTCTTTCGCCATGCTAATATTTTGAAGAATAAATGTACAGGTGTCAGATGAAAAGTAATAAATGTTTTGTTTAGTGTTGGGCAAGAACTGCAAAGCCGTCAACACTACAATCCTAAACCCACATGTGCATCTTTTAGGTGACGATGCAGCTTGCATTGCATATGTGCGCTTGACGCAGTATATGGACAAGTAAGGAATATTTATTTTTGAATGCCGGATATACTCAGAAATGAACACAGACTCTTAATAAATCGGTTATTTGATTTACTAATTGTTTAATGATTAATCAATACATTAAACACCATTACTAATAAATAGGGTTATGCAAAAAAAATTCTCGATTTTTCTTATAACATCGTGAAATCCATCTCATTTAATAAATATAGTAATATAAAATAATTTGAATATGCGCCTACTTTCATAAATTTGTTGTAAACACGGACTAAATTTGTGACATCACGGCTTCACACGCACACACATTTACGCCCCACTTGATTTCCGTGTTAGCGTTGTAAATACAAAACAGCAATCTAACCTAAAATTGTGGCAGGTGACAGCAGAGTAACCTATACCTTGTTCCATTTAAGCCATTCCGTATTGCGGAGCATAGGGAATAGTTTTGACATCTCTGATTGGCTGAAATTAGAGACGAGTTTACCCAATGTAATTTCAGCTAATTCAGATTTGCGCTTTTGCCAGTGCTATTTACTGAATGGCTTAAATGGAACAGAGCATATTGCAGTATAAGGTATTCAAATAAAACATAATGGGCCGAATTCAGCAGTCTTCACTAGTGATCGTCTCTAGTAGCTATGGAAACAACTTGCATCTTTTTCTTATTAATGAATCGATGCATGTCTCTCTTTATTTAATATTTTTAGATAAGCGTCTTTAGTTAAAGAAGAGGCTGAATTCCAACCATTTTTATTTAAATAAATACCAAACAATCATACTTCCAAATTAAACCGGTAGAGCTCGACTGTCGTATGCGTCACGCTGTGTCGTCAGCTTTGAAATGTTTGAAATTAAAGGCAACTATTAAAAAATAATATCTCAGATTCTAAAGACTTTGTTTTGGCATATTCTTTCAAGAAAAAAATAAATCAGAAAATGTGAAATGACTCCATTATTTAACAATTGGGACCCGCAGTATCCGTTGCCGGCGCTGTAAGCGCAGCTATCATGGCGGCCAGTAGGACATGTCAGATTTGTTTACATTTTGAAAGGGCGCTTTCTGATCCATAAAAATTCAAATCAACACAATTTTTAACTTTGTTCAGTCGAATCCGTTATCAAGAAACATAGTTGAATTTGATTTTTGGCAATTCTGACTTGGAACTGCAATCTACAGGGACAAATATTAGTAAAATCAATGAATCCACAAATTTTATTTATCAATACTATCAATAGTTTATTGAAACTACCTACGTGCAAAATTTGATTACAATTTCTTTTTGTAAAATGCATAGAAAGGAATATTTATTTATCAGATTAAAGTTTTACAATATATTTAAATTTTTACCTTCCGTCACCTTTAGGTAAGGAAGGTATTGTCTTTGGTCAAAAAAATCGATGATAAGTTTTTAATGAATAAGCACGGTTTAGGTTCCCTATAATGCGATTTTACTATTTTTACGATGATGTATGTATGTGTGTGTGTGACGATTTTTTCGGATCTCATAACTTCAAAACCATCTTTCCAAAAATTATAATTTTTGAGTATTCCTTTTCTTTACATCTATATGAAGAGCTGATTAGATTTTGGTTACAATTGGTCGACCGGAAGTACCCTAATTTGAAGATTTTAACAGTTTTTCTTGAAAAAACGATGTAAAATATTTTTTCACATTTAATGTTATAAATATTAGGGAATATTTTATTCTCTTTAAGATTTCATTACATTTTATACTTCATATTCAATGGATATAGAGTAAAATTTATAAAGAAATTAAATTTCATAAAGCAGCAAGCTGTGCTATAACCATGGAAACATCTACTGTATTAAAAAAATTCTGATTGACAAATGTCAGTGTTAAGTGCATTTGACAGTATGTTTGTGTTATAATTTTACTGGAACTATACCTATAATATCTTACAAAAAACTTTCTGTATGGAATTTGTACAAAATACATAGAACTGAAGGTAATGTACTGGAAATATGGAATCTTTTACAAGAAAATCTCTGAATGGAATTTTTACAATAGGTACGTTCTATCGGTGTCAGAAATGTTCCTACTTCTAGTAGAACCTCAATGATCGTTCTTTTGCGTCAAAAAAATCTGAATATTCCTACGAATCATTCCAACTTCAGAGCTGGAAGCGCTGGTAGGAAGATATATAAAGTGGAGATAAATTCAAAATTTTATTAGCCGACTGTCGCGCGTACATTTCTATTACATTTGTAAATGTTCAGATTAGCCTGTGCTCAGCAAAAATACCTGCTTTCGTTTGTATTATTTAATATATTTTATAGAATTATAATCTCTGTAATATTTCCATAACTACATTTTGAAGATCCAAAATAAATATACAAAGTTGTCTTTAGTTGTTAACTAACAATAACACATAACCACTGCCACTTTTCTATCGTATTTATTTTTTACTTGACAGTTATTTGCTACTGAGCGTTCTATTGCTGTAAGAATATTCTTATTCTAGTAGGAATATTTCTGACACCGACAGAACGTACCTAATATACACAGATCTGACCACGATCTGACGGAAGGTAATGTGCTGGCCACATCAGATTTTTTTTCCCATATATTCAGTCGATCAACTTCTTCTTTGCCAAAAATTTGACGTTTACATAATTTGACATGTCCTACTGGCCGCCAATAATTTAGTTCTCTAAAATTTCGCTAAAGTCGCATGCTATTCTACGGGTTCCAATTTCTTTAACATTTGAAAGCCAATAAGTTGCTTTATTAAGTAATTTGTTCATTTCTGAGTGTAACTGGGATAATAATAGGTACGTTCAATAAGCCAAGCAAAACAAGCAACCGGAAGTAAAATTTGTTGAACGACTTTGCTAGCCTAGCATTTGCTTGATTTGCTCGCAAGCAATCCAAGCCACAATTTTCTCGCTTGTCTTGCTAAGTGTCAAATATAATGGCGGGAAATACAAATTTTACATACATGAAGTTAACTTGAACTGTTTCTATTTCTTTATATGGTGTGTGTCTATCAACCACATGTAAAAAAGGCTTTGAGAGTTTTGTGATGGATGTTTATAACATTATTAAATTTGAAATATTTTGTTATAGTCAATATAGCTTCTTCCAAATTAATCCCACTATCTGAAAATAAATATATAAATTCATTTTCCATATGTTCGCAGACCAAGAAAAGAAATACAACAGGTACACAATTATACAATGTTATATTTGACATCTATATATGTTTCTCGATGACAGTTGTGGATGACAGTTCGTCATATAGCTAGCAAATCGTTCAGCGCACTAAGCAACAAGTCTCGTTAGCTTACCTAGCATTTGCTAGATTTGCTTACTTCATTGAACGCACCTAATATCTCGTCGTGTGTATTGTAATTGTTTAAATTTTGTTTATATTTGTAGACAGGGTCACGCTCACACACACCAATCAGAAGAATCGCGCGTGTGGCACAAGCGGGACAACAAGTGGCAGAACGTGCACTTCCACCGCTCGGGCGGCTCGGGGGGAGCTGCGTTCGGGTTCAGTTCGCATAAATAGACCGAGAGCCCGCGCCCGCGAATTCGCTCACGCACCATCATTATTACTGGATTTCAAATTTGCGTGCAATCGTGATTTTATACATGTATTTAACATCACATTAGGTAATATCTACTTATTTTATTTCATTCGATAGTGTCTCTTTCAATTATGATCTTTTTATGAAACTTTTTTATTTCTCAAATGATCTATACTGCTACTGTGTAGCGTAGTGTGTAGGTACAGTTAATTTGTTTTTAATTCTGATTTTTAAAGTAATATATGTAACGGGAATGTGCATTAAGAGTTTTTATCACGTGCAAAACTTGCCTTCTTTAAAGAGCTATGTAAACATAGGCCAATTAGTACTATACATAGTTTGGCTTACCTACTTATCTAGTGAACATCGAGTCGTGATTTGAAAGAATGATGACAAAAACATGATAGATAGATAGATAGATAGAGAATGAATTGAATTTTGACTTATGGGAATCTTGGAATGTCGCTTATCCTCAACTCTAATCAATATGGCTGCCGGCGAGACGCTCTACGTACGACAGGCGGTCAGGCAGATGCAACTCAGCACATCACTTCATTTCATAAATTTACCAGCGAAGCGAGAGAATCAAGTAGCCAAATACCTAATGTTAACATATTTCAATCTTTCTATCGACGCATTATTAGTTTATACATATACATTATAATGAATATGATAGTATACTTTATTTATTTATTATTTATTTTCTACTCTAATGATCACAAACTAAGGGATATTTAACGTTGTTAAAATATATACATAGAAGTAATTTATAAAAAATGTGCAATTGTGTAATATTTGTATATTGTTGTTTCGTTGCCATATCTTCTATATATGATATAGTTTTATTGTTATCGTGTTTTTATGGTTTTCAGTATACCAATGAGTATTGTGTTGAGACAGAACGAATTAAAACTATTGACTGTGTATTTATAATTGTTTGTGTTCGGGTGTTGATAATTTGCAAACATTACATGCATTGCACGTACATATTTAAATGAATTGTGCTTTTGTAAAGAACAATTTCAAGTGAACCACAGTTTCGCGCTGGCCCAACCGATCTTGTACTGCATAAACTGTATTCTTTTTCAACTCAAAATGATGAAATTTGTAGGTAATGTATTATGAAAGTTGAACAAAAATGTCTTATACGATAATGAATTTTAGGTAAGAATTAGCAATGGCGGTTCCTCCATTTGGTCATTGACCTCCCAAATTTAACAAAGCAGAAAAGAAAAAGCGAAAAATAAAATAGTAACTATGAGTTACAGAAATTTCACTGTTGCATAACACTCTAAAAAAAAAAAACAGTCTTCTTTCATATATTACTGTAGTGCCCATTCACTACCACGGGTGATGTCTCGCTGTTGTGCGGGTAACGTTACTCCATGTGGGAGACCGTTCTCGTATCTAACGTGCTTGTGACATGTGAAAAATTCACGAACTTCAGTGGAATCCTGTAGTGGAATCGCGCCATATAGAAATGTAGAATAGTATATTCTATAACTAGTATGGAATAGATAATTTCCGCGCGAGCGAAAAGTTTGTAGGCCGAGCCGTAGGCGAGGTCTACGGTTTCGCGAGTGGCGGAAATACTATTCCATACGAGTTTTAGACTATACTTTCTCTAACACTATTTAAAAAAAATATTTTGCTCATCACTTGACATTTTTGCAAAAAATAATAATAAAATTATTGGTTTGTTATAAAAGCAATAATTCTTATTTAACTTACCATGTAAAAGCTTCATAACGGGTAAAACAAGGCGTATAATTAGATTTTGTAATCATTTCTTTTATATTTGACAGTTCAGGCAGTTGAGATGACAAAATCAAAAAAACAAAGCGCCAAGCAAAGCCGGCTTGATTTTGAAACAATTGCGTTTTCCCATGTATTTTAAATGGGTGAATTAAAAACTAGTGGTCCGTGACTGCCTATTACGGAATATTATTCCGTGACAGAATGTCCTCATTCTGGAACAGTTTTCAGTTACAGAATGTATGAATTCCATAGTAGTGTTAGAGAAAAGTTGCGACTCGTTGCTAGGAAAACGGTATTTGTAGAAAATAAACTACAAGTCGGTATCGCCCCAAAAAAAAAAACTTCATTTTTTTCGCACCCTTACGTCAAAATAGATAGAATCGAAAATTTTTCATTATAGAAAACTTTATTTTGATCACAATAATTACCTACAAGTACAAAATACCAAAATATTACTCAATTTTTACAAAACAGAACATACAAAAACCGAAAGTAGCCGAATTACATTTCCATTCTACAAAACGATACGGCGTGATACCAAATTTCATTTCTATCGCATATTCTATTTATCGCTTCAATTCTATAGCTCCAAACGGCGCGATCCCACTGCTGTAGCTCAGTTGGCAGAGCGCCCGACTAGAAATTGGGAGGCCGTGGGTTCGAATCCCGCTGGGGTCTGTGAATTTTTCACAAAATCCGTCTTCGTTTATATATTTAATATATTTGATGGTAACTATGAGTTACAGAAATTTCACTGTTGCATTACACTCAAAAAATAAAAAAACAATCTTTCAGAAAAATAAAATATTTTGAATTTAATAATTCTGAATAAAGTCAGTCCATCGAGTCGTTAAAGCCTTATCACACTAAAAAGAGTATCTCTGACTTGTCATGTATTATCCATGACTTGGGTTCATATTGCTGACTTACTCCAGTGTGATAGCTACAAGGAAGTCATGGATCCTGTTGTCGGATGAAATGGAATCGGTTTCAATTTCTGTGACTATTTATCGCTGACTGCTCTACTGCGCATGCGCAACTCTGAAGTACAGGAATGTAACTTTACGAAGTAAAATATAACTGCAGAAACGTCAGAAGTTCATTATTTTTCCATCGTTTTCATTCGTTTTACTTGAAATAATTTGATATGTCAAACAAATTTGAAATATGTTGTTCCATGTTGTCATTAAAGAAACCATATCATAACCAACTTCAAGTATTCAAATCCTCTAAAAGTCAGAGAAAACGGTTGTTCGAAATTGCAGTGTGATAGATCGAGTTAGTCATACAAAATAAGTCAGTGAAGAAGAGTCAGAGATATGATTGTAGTGTGATACGGCTTTTATAGTTTCTTGCAGCCGACTCAAACTTATAACCATGCACGTTGAATAGACACTTACAGGATTGAAGACACACGCAAGAGATAGATAGAAGATCTTGCTTCCAAACAAGCCCCCCCCCCCTCGTCGTCTTACTTCTCTCTCCATAGTACTATTCCTGTCATTCTGTTTTACATCTGCCATTCAGTGTTATAACCTAATTGTCTATTCTGATTTGCTTTATTTGTTGGGTTCATTAAAAATGGATTTAAAGCCAGATGTGCATGAAGCAACTTTTTTGTTTAATGATATTGAAAATCATTCGATAATACAACTAAAATAATGGCTGGAGTGTAGAGGTGACAATTCTTTGTTTGGAAGTCGTAACCATAGCAACCATTAGTTCTATGCTTTGTCGCTAGAGGTGCTCGTGCAAATTGTAATTGTGTAAGTGTCTATTATATGTTGCATTGGTATAAAAGCGCATGCGTCAGACAGAGACAAACAATTAGGGTAGTTCAGTAATTACGTCATATCCGGCGCGCTTCATTTAAACCACTGTCCTGCCGGTAAACACATCTTTCAAAGTGAACCTTATTGCCATAGTACATAAATGCTATAATTTTAAGCAGTTCATTTTGTCGGCAATATTTCACTTAATTAAGAAAAATTAGCTATTTAAGCCATCATTCAGTTAAGTTTGAATATTACCCTTTCAATTAAACAAAACATCCTAATTTGTAATAATTATTCTATTTAAGTTTTAAAAACTTTGCTTGGAACTATTTGTTCGTTCAATCTCGAACATGTTCGAGAAACATCGCGTGAAACGGCCGGAAGAGTCCGTTTGAAAGACAGCGAACCATTTTTAGGTAACAGTATCCTAAGTACACGACATATTATTAATATATTAATGTGAATAGATAGTTATTTACGTACTTTAAACTTATAAAATATCTAAAGTTCTGAAAAGAACTGATTGGAAAATGCTCAAAAACACCAGCAAACAAAATCTCAGTCGGTATGTCGGTAAACTCTCGGATATGCTTGAAGCTGCGCAAACTTGATACTCTGTAGTTCAGAATGTGCAGAGTTGATTTCAAATTGAAATAAAACCTTTCTTATCTATTAATGTGTATATATTGTATTACGAAGTAATAGAAAAATGTTTACAATTTGATATTAATATCTCAAAGTTAACTTCTTCATAATAACAATAATATCAGCATCAAATTACAAGCATTTAAATTCTGACCCTTATGAGTTCTGTCAATAGCGTCTACTTTGAAAGTATCGTTTTTGCTTAGGACAATGCTTCATATTTCGCGCTATATTCTAACAACACACTATTCTACCCCATTGCAACTTTGCTTGTGTTAGACGAAGACAACCACCACCCTATTCGCTTACACACGGTCAATGACCAAGACATCAGCCTAGTTCTAGTAGCGGCGTTGGCTACGCGAAGACATTTATTAAAAATTTCAATGATCTGGTAATAAATAATTTTGACAATAGACAACATATAAATGTGAAACGTTCTTTCCATCTAATATTCCAAAAAGAAAACAGCGTGGTGTGTAATACAAAATCGTGGTGCCACGTCACCAATACAAAGCGAAACACCATTCACGGCATTTTGTACATCTTACATATTTGACTGTTTAAAAGTTAATGTTTGTATTATTAAAATGTTCTAGCTCTCTTGAAATATTCAATTATAATCACTGTATAACGCTGATTTTCACATCGTTGTCTGAATCTGAAGAATTGTAAATTGAATATCGTCATCGTCTCAACCCACGCAAACGATTATCGATTTTGTTTGATCGATCGATAGGCGAATTGAGTAATTGTAAATTTACCATGCCCTTTTGAATGTTGATATCGTGTTCGTTATTTTTATAAGCATTCTTCAAAGCGTTTGATTCTTTTGGAAAGAAGAATTATACAAAGTTCTATAGTGGTGTATTTTTAAATCTATTTATAATGCTATAAAAATGAATTGTTTAAATTAAATAAGATTTTTAATCAAATCGCTTTTTCAATGTATTTGCTGTGAAATACCATTTACTAAGATTATCGAATTTAAAATTATAACTTACCCATTTCATGTCTAGAATAGTTCTCCTCTTTAGTAAAATTTGTAGATGATATATAAATAGTTACTTATTATACATAAATACTGACAAAAACTGTTCCCAGTACATTTCCAAATTATTTGGCCTAAGTACATTTAACTTACAATATTGTAATAATCGACTTTACAGTATTTAATATCGTTCACATATAATTATCAATTATGGTAATTATTTCCTGTAACTTGTTGATTTCTGAATCCATACCGCAATCTAAATATACAAATATTTGTGCACAATTATATTTGCAGTCATTTATTTCTCAATGTGTGTATAGAACTATATTTTCAGTCAACATTGTCAGTACAAATGAAATGTAAAAATAAAAATCAAGTGTGAGTATTTTTTCCGAGTCAAATTACGAACTAATTTAGCATGATACTGTTTAAATAATGTTAATAATATTAAATTTTCTATTTGTATGTACATATATTTATATTTTCAAAAAGTTGCTGCTTTATAAACGAATATACAATCATTGCGCTGTTTAAATTAAAGAAATTACACGTGACTCGAATATTTAACTCACACATTTTACGGAGCAATTCAGCATTCATATAACAAATACGAAATTGTTTAACATACCATTTAATAATTGGAGAGCTTCTGGCAAAAACGACTCGACGATTATAACATATTACTTTCCTACAATTTATGACTGATAGGGTACCTTTAAATACAGGGTATGGCCATGGGCCAAGATCGCCGCCATTGTCGGTAATTCATTTCCCTATTTATTTGTAATAAATGTGATATTATATTAAAAATAATATTAAATAATCACAATGTGAATTTATAAAGGTAATACAAATTTATTTATTTAAGAGATACACAATTATTATTATGACATACATTTAGAGCTTATGTAGAATATATGATATGTGTTGTTATTATCACATCTAATTTAATATCACTAGTTCTTATATACATAATAATTATATATTCCAAACTTACCTTTTAAAAATTTAAATGATTGTGCTCAATATTGGTAATTTTTAGTTGTTTTCAATATGTCAGAAATCGTGATGAGATCTTAACAAACTACACAAGTAAATAAAATAAAAACATTACTTACACTTTAAATACATATTAAAATGATATGTAAAAACGTTTTTCATCAAAATAAAACAAATAGCCAGAAAAATACATAATTATTTGCGCAAGAACAACTCATATAACAGACGGACCGGTAATGGCGGACAAAATGTGAGCCACGCCATGGCCATACCCTGGTTATAAAGGTACCCTAATGACGGAGTACTATGTGAGCCATCTGGTGGTGAAAGTAATAAACTCCAAAAACTAGCCCATTGGAGTGGGGGCTTCCGGCTTCAATGTGTCTCTATATTTATTTATACCTCTATGGCACAGACACAGTACGGATTTTATTGATAAGAAATGATTATTTGTGAATGTAATTGATAGTCGATATTAATTTATGGGCGCACTCCCGATTGCTAGCGAATACTCCCGAATCCCGGTCATTAGCTTCTTTGATAATTAATAACTAAAAAACTGCATAATTTTAAACTGCGACACGTCTAGAAACTGAAAGAATGTCTCTACAAAATTTGGCGTCGATACATAAAACTGAGTAGATTTGTATTTGTATAGACATCGAATTTTCACTTTCGTAAATGAAAAGATTGATGCTAAGTAACAGAAATTAAACAATGATGGGCAATTAGATATTTATATAGTTGTCGTCAATTGAGTATGAACTTGAGTTTTCTACACTGTTGTCAAATCACTGGCCGTGTTTAAAATGCACATCGGATGACAAGGGAAAGGATGCGGAAGAGGGAAAAAGTTGAGCATCAGTCCATACTCATTTGACGGCGACTATGGACCTTTTCAATTTAACGGCTATCTTTTTCTATCGCTGCAAATAGTAAGAAACTGGCGCGAACAACTGCTAGTTGGGCTGTCTAACAAAACGTCAAAAATATTGCAGTTATTAAAATACCTGTATTCTCAGTGAAAATTTGCATCGTTAGACATTTTACCTTCAATAAAAGCTTTTGTAACATATTTCGATAAGATTTTTTAAAGTTATCTGAGATATTCTCACATTTTACGTCTAATTTTTTTAGAAACAAACGCCATAGATCTCTGTTGTTCTTACTATGCGCAGAACCCCATTGCGCATATCTTTATCTCTTTAAATTGAAAAGGTCCATTGGCAAATTAAGCATGAGACACCTACCAAGATATTTCTAAAATTCGAGAGTATTTCTTTAAAAATTTATAGTCGCGATACGAAATAAATTTTCTCTTCACATTTGACAAATGTCATTTGGTACGTGTCTTTCGTCCACCATTTTCGTTTGCGACAGCAACGCTGTCATCGGTCATTTGAGTTGCCAATAGTGTGTTATATAAAAACAATGAAAATTTTCTTTCTAGTTTGAATGCAAAATACATTTTTATACAAAATTAATCTACACGTTTCCTTCGAAAACAACCAAAATACCGGGATTAAGGTTGTTTTTGCTGAATGTTGACTATGGTTGTTTTTGTAGAAACACTGAAACTTTACAATGGAATAATTTGAGACTAAGATACTTTTTTGAGAAAAATAGTTTTACCAAACTTTTAGGTATCCTTGAAAATAGATGTATGTAACTAAAATTAATAAAATTTGGAGTATGGTTGTTTTTGCCGAAGCTCTTCAATTAAAATATAAATATCAAATATAACGATTGTTAATATTATTACCTCTTTTCAGACATTTATTCAGTATTGTGTTGTGTATAATGTATTTTAATATGTATATATGTTTCTCTTGTCTCGAGTAAAAACATTTTCTCATTGGTGTGTTTGTTTTAGTTAAATAAAATCTTTGCATATATAATATTTTGCTTGTATTTAGAATTTAGTGAACGAAATTAATATGATGTGTTTGTATTGTTATCCCCTAATAAAATGTTTGTAACATTTCTTTAAGTGGTATTTCAGATTATATATTTAATTACCTTTAACGAAACAACGTGTTTGTTTGTATCTAAAATTTAAACATTGCTCACAAATATTTATGTGATGTGTAACTGAATATACAGGTGTTTACAAATTATTCTTTGCTCGTGCCGTAATATTTGTTGCTTCTTTGCGCTTGTTTTCAAAACAACCTGTATATTCAGACATGTATAGCCTTAAAATGTTTACTTAACGAACATATTTGTGCCGTTGTGTTTCATGTAAAGTTAATTGATGTAAATTATCTGTATTTTATTTTTAAATAAGTTCGTTCAATGTCTATATTAAAAAGAGAATCAGTATTGAAATGAGTAAATGTGGTAACGTATCTTTTCCTTAAAATATAGCTCATTTCTAGGTATATCGAACGTCATGTAGCTTTCACAATGCAGGTATAAAATTAAATGTAACATATGGGAATGTTTGTTTAGTTTCAAGTAGTTATGTTAATTTGATCAAATACATTTTTGTTTGTATTTTAGATAAATTATTCAATTAACTTTGTGCAACTGTTATCGTTATTGATAACGGAGAATGTCCGCCGTAACAAAAAATAATAAAATGTATACTTGAAGTATTACTTAATATAATAATTACTTTGAGAGATATTTGAAATTTATCAGTTACTGTGACGTCACACTATTGCTATCTTCCTCTCGCAGCTTACTAGTCTGGTGCGAGAGAAAGATAGCAATATAGATGTCGCCGTGTCATTCTAATATTGACTTTAAAAATCAAATGCAGTTAAACTAAAGCCAAATAAGACTTTATAATAATACCAGCTGCTTCAAAATTAAACGAACTTTCATTTAAAATTTTATAAAATAAGAGTGAATGCGCCGCAATGTGACCGTTTTAATTTAAAGAGATAGAAGATATGCGCAATGGGGATCTGCGCATATTAAGAACAGCAGAGATCTATGGCGTTTGTTTCTAAAAAAAAAATTAGACGTAAAATGTGAGAATATCTCGGATAACTTTAAAAAATCTTATCGAAGTAAGTTACAAAAGCTTTTATTGAAGTTAAAATGTCTAACGATGCAAATTTTCACTTAGAATACAGGTATTTTAATGACTGCAATATTTTTGATGTTTCGTTTGACTGCCCGACTGGCAGTTGTTCGCGCCATTTTCTTGCGATTTAAAGAGATAGAAGATATGCGCAATGGGGATCTGCGCATAGTAAGAACAAATGAGATCTATGGCGTTTGTTTCTAAAAATTTTAGACGTAAATTGTCAGATAACTTTAAAAAATCTTATCGAAATAAGTTACAAATGCTTTTATGAAGTTAAAATATCTAACGAAGCAAATTTTCACTGAGAATACAGTTATTTTAATGACTGCAATATTTTTGACGTTTCATTTGACGGGCTGTTGTTCGCGCCATTTTCTTACTATTTGCAGCCGTTAAATTGAAAAGGTCAATTATGTCTGGTTAAATAATTTTTTAAAAAATGATAAGTAATGCATAAAATAAAAAAATGTTTAGTTAAAATTTTATTGGATCATTTAATGGGCTAGGGTTAGCCATTTTTACAATAAGTTACAAAAATAAATATCATCCATTTCAACAAACAAATATTCTTGTATTTAATATCCAATTAAATATAACAAAGATTCAAAAATAAATTATCACTTATTTATATAATATAAATGAATTATGTTTGTACAATACAATAGTACTTTTTTAATAAGTACTAAATGAGTATGTAATTCATTTATATTACGTTTACACTATATTGTTAAATTAAATACTGTCCATACCGAATTATTATTAACAAAGTTTGGTGAAACAAAATATAGATAAGGTGAATTATTAGAGGTGTCAAATATATGCTTCCTAAACATTTTTACTATAATTCCATTCTCAAGTAATTAACTAATCGGTTGTTTTAGGGTCTTCATGAAGAACATACTTCTTCACCATGGTATATGCAAGTCCCGCTGTTAAACACGCTACTACGGTCCCTTGGGCGGCAACTCGGAGTTGCATTAAAAAAACACTAGGACTCATTTCTCCACGCCTTTTGAATTTATAAGCTCCGTATAAACATGCCAATGTCAATCCACCGATGCCTGAATAAAAGTTCCACTTTAATAAGCAAAATCAATAGATTAAAATTACAACTTACCGATTGGAAATACTGGCATTTCTTTGGATTTTCTAGCCAGGCGTTCGGATTTTGATTCGTCCTCATAGTCGAAGATTTGGTTGCCAGTCATTTTACTGCACAAAACGAAATTAATAAATAAATTGTATGTATACTCCCGATTTTTTTAATATCAGTTAAGTTTCTTATATAAATGTTCTACTTTTTAATTTTTCCGAGAAATGATGCAATATCAAATCATGAAATTCTGAGAAACTACATGAAATACTGCTTAAAATACACTTATTAAATCTAACCTTGTAAAATTCAACGATTCCCAAATCACGTGAAAAAAATTAATTTATTGTGGTACTTGTTATATCACTTGTTTCGTTTGAAGTTCACTTACGTTGTGTAGGACGTAATTCTACTGACTGGATCACTTAAATATGAGAAATATTGGCGCGACGTGATAACTGACTCGTCGGTCCGTCAGATCGTCACTTTTTTTCTTTGACCTTCCCCACTACCAAATGTCACTAAACAGAACTAGCACATATGACGCATTTATCCTACTTATAACGAAAAAACAGGTCCAAAGGAAAGTGATTTTCTGGGAATTTTACCACAAATATTTTCCCCATAATTTAGATATCTTTATTGGATTTTTTATATTTCCTGTTTCCGTTTGTCCAAATTAAACATATGTCAAAATCAGCTGATGCAAATATGTCGATGCCCGTATGTCGTACATGTGCCAATAATTCAGAAACTTCAATGGTTTCTATGTTTATTTATAAAATAGAAGACAAAATACTTAAAGATGTTCTCATATCTTTCACATCTATTGAGGTATTAATAATATTTTTTATTACAACTATGTTTATTATTAAAACAAATTTGTAGGTTGAAAATGACGACATGCTTCCCCAAACAATTTGCAAAACATGTGTAGACTTGCTAGAAATGTTTATAAAATTTAGAAAAAAATGTGAAGACAGTGAAAAACAATTGCGAGCTGCTTTGGCTGAAAAACAATGGAATAACTTCAACCCGTCACCAGAGGTAAGTTGTTTGTTTCATAACACTGACTACTGACTCACTTTATTTTTGTTGTTATTTTACAGATTAATATTGAAAACAGTGAAGATTCATACGACACTCAAGAAATAATTAAAAACTGTGAACCCAATGAAACAATTGAAGTAATAAACAAACCACAAAAACAATCTAAAGTGCAGTGTGATTTATGCGGGAAAACTTTCGCCAAAAAAATTAACCTAATTTATCATTTACGTATTCATAATGAAGAAAGAAATTATGCTTGTCAGGACTGCGAAAAATCGTTTATAACACCTTCGCAATTATCTTTTCATCAGAGAGTTCATAACGGCTATAAACCGCATACATGTAAAATATGTAAGAAATCTTTTTCTAAATCTTCTAATTTAAATGTACATTTGCTAGTTCATGAAAATGTTAAAAGATTTTTATGTAATATTTGTAATAAGAAATTTTCTCAAAAAATACATTTAATTTCTCATCAAAGATTGCACACTGGCCATAGGCCATTTGTGTGCCATTGTGGCGCAGGTTTTATAAAAGAAACTGATTTAAAAAAACATGAAATAAGTCATACGGGTGTTAAAGATTATTTGTGTAATATCTGTGGAAGTTTATTCGGTGCTTGTAATGATTTAAACAGGCATTTGTTAATGCATAGCGATAAAAGAAAAACTTATATTTGTAATATTTGTTTTAAGAATTTTACTCGATTGTCGTCTTTAAACAGGCATAAAAAGAAAATACATAAAAGTTAATAAATTCTCGTAAATATATGTTTTTGTATACATACATAACCTAACTACAAACGATTTGATATTTTTAAAACATTTGACAGTCTGTCAAAAGACGTTACTGACGTTAGTATGCGTTACTAACCAAACTAGAGATTTCATTCTTTCAACATGGATTTAGAACTAAAATCTTCAATAAATAATTTATGCAGAACTTGTTTATCGAGTGGTATTTTGGAAATGTATTCCCTATTTGAAGATTCTTATTTTAATCTTTGTTTAAGTGAAATCCTCTCCAACTGCTGTGCAATAAATGTATGTGTTTTGTTATTTTATGTGCAATTGTTTCAAAATTTATTTGTTTTAGAGTGAATTGAATACTAAATGTAAGTTTATTTGTGTAGAATGTAAAAAGCAGTTGTTGTCGTTTTACAAATTTAAAAAACAATGCCAAGAATCTGATAACGTATTAAGCAGATATATAAAAAACAATGCGGAAAAAACTGATGAAATAATCCCAGATCATAAAATAAAAGTTGAAAGCGTTCAGTATCATTCTGATGATAATCTTGATGATAATCTTGATGATAATGATACAGATCATACAGACGTTGCAGATTCACAAGAAATTCTTGAAGCATCTGAAGAGAACGATATCACAATTACAAAAGGTAAATAAACAAATAAAAATTAATGTTTCTATTAATGCGAAAAAATAGAAGAAAACATTCCAGATCTTAAAATAAAAGAAGAAAGTATTCATTCCGAAGACGATGATACAGATCATACAGACGTTGTTGATTCTCAACAAGAAGTAGCAGATGCAAGCGAGCAAAGCGATGTCACAAAAGGTAATAAATTAAATAAAAATGTATAATATTTTAACGGTTTTGCTTTGCAGATGCGGATGAAGATATTGTGGATTGTAAGAATGAAAAAAATACAAACGGTAAAAGTAAACAATATACAGTGGAACGACCGACTTATGAATGCACGATATGCTCTGAACGGTTTAGAAAGGTAAGAAAGAAATACTATATTTCTAAAATATAAGAGAATGTTTCAAAAAGTAACATCAAATAAATATTGTGCGATTTTCATTCGTACACAGATAAAATAAATACGTAATTTTTCTATTCAAAATATTGAATCAAGTGGGTAGCACTTTTACCGCAAACTTGGTATAGAGCCACAACTTACATTGAATTTTAAAATTTTGCTTAAATAATTTAATTAATAATTGATTTTTAAAATTTAAAATACGTTTTCTACTCCGGTTTTTAATATCGAACTTAATCCACTGGTTTGTTTGATACCAAATAACATTTTAATCACAACTTGTCAAGCTGTGGCTTCGATCGTATTGGACACGGCTTAAAGATCTTATTATTTAGCACGGGATGAAGTTTGTTGCTGTAGCTGATTGCTGTAAAAATAAGTAACGTAAATAGTGTATCTGCTGTCTTAATTTATAGTCGTAGAAAAAGTATAGTGGGTTACTCGTTTTATAAACTTTTACGCCCAACTGCATTAAAATTGTTTGTTTACATCTTTGTTACCATGGCGAAAACAGAAAGGTTACACCTTGCGGGCGGTAAAGTAGCATGTGCGGGCGGTAAAGTAGAGGCTTGTAAACAAAACGTCAAAAATACAATTGGAAATTTATTTAAAAAATCTGGTGTGGCTAACACAATACCTACCGCCATTTACAGCCCGAGTCACAAAAAAGATTAATTTTGACAGTTTATACCTTTTTTTAAACCCCTCAACAGGATTAAATCCCAGTTACAGAGTGGGTTCACTTTCCCGCACTTCCTTAGTTGGATTTGAACCCAGAGCCCCTAGGGCACTCATGACATGAGGCGTTACTCTAACCATTGCGCCATCGGAGCTATAATAAAATGAAGATTAAATTTTAAATACCGGGATAGAATAGAATTCACTAATCCAAAAATGAGGATTAGCTCTTAAACATTTTTGTGAATCGTTAATTTTTATTAATCTAAATACTTACCTACATATTTACATATGCTGGAAACTGTATTGAATTCCTTTTGTATTGTTCTATTTACTTTTTTCTTCTTAAAACGTTACTAATATTATTTTGAAATGATTATTTCTTTGATAGTGACATTTATCTGTCAGTTACATACATTTGAATAACTGCGTTTTATTTGTTTAAAGCGTAGGCTCTGGGATTTAAATTATAGATAATTTTATAAATTTATCCATAAAATATATAGAAAAAGTATTAATGCAAATCTATAGAAAATTTAATAACCTTTAATTTTTATAATAACATTAATCTCGAAAATATAACATTTAAAGGTATTTTTCGAAGAAAAACTATTTTGAGCTTCTAGTAAAGTGCCATTTCCGGTTATCTGATTTTCACCAAAATCTAATGGGCTCTTTCCATTACAGAAAAAATTCGAAATACAAGGTTTCAAAAATTTTTGAATGATAGTATTTGAGTTAGAGTGGAGGATTCACACACACATACACACAGACATCATCGTGAAAATGTTAAAATAGGATTCTAGGGACCTTAAAACGTGGTCATTTACCAAAATCTCGATATGCGATTTTTAGCACGATCCCTATACCTCCCTTACCAAGGGTAGCGGGAGGTAAAAATAATTTATATACATTTCATTTGATTGGAGAGAAATATTGTCATTTTGATGTTACTTTTTGAATCACTTGTGTTATAATTCTTTACAGAATATTTATGTATTAAAATTATCTTAGCTTACAAATTTGGAGCGACATGTATTAATCCATGAAAGCACTACACCTTACGTGTGTAAAGAATGCGGTAAATGTTTCCAAAAATATAAAAATCTCGCCGTACATCAACGAGTACACACAGGAGAGAAACCCTATTTATGTACTACATGCGGTAAGTAAAACATTAACTATATAATACAAACACAATATTAATATTTGTATTTATAGGTAAAAGTTTTGCACTATCAGGAAACTTAAAAGCGCATTTAAGAATTCATTCGGGGGTCAAACCGTATTCTTGCCAAGAGTGTGGAAAGTCATTCACTCAGTGGTCTTCGCTAAGAAGTCATCTTGTTTGTCATTCTGGCGAACGATCTTATGTTTGTGCTATTTGTGGAAAAACTTTTACTAGGGCGGGGATATTGTCTCGGCATATGACTTCACATTCGGATGAAAAGAAGTACCCGTGTAATTTGTGCAACAAAAGGTAGGTACAACATTTAAGTATTATTTATTATTGTGGGAAACTTCGCGACTGTGGTCTGATCTTAGTGATCTTCAACTGTTTCCGAAAAAGGTTATTATTTATTAGAATCGCAGAAAAACTGACAAAGATAGTGATCGAACAAAATTTTGTCTATGCCAGTAAATAGACTATAAAAATACAATAAAATTTAATATGAACCATTTTTCTCAATTTTTAATAGTTAACAAGTTATTTAATATTTTTTTTGTGCAACCGGACGCGAAATTAGCATTTCGCAGCCGCAATACAGGCCGAAAAATTAAATTTCGCAACCGTTGTTATGGTAACGGCTGCGAAATTAGGTAAACAATCACTTGAGAATTGCATGGTTTTGTTTATCAAATGTTAATCCCATAGCCACCTTGACAGCTAATTTTCTATTTACAATGAAACTGTTTAAAATTTATAATATTTGTAATTCTACTATTATTCACGAGAGATGACTATTCAAGGTCATTTGTTCGAAGAAAGAATACACATCACTTTACAGCAGTAACAACAACATTTTGTATTAGAAAGAGAAAGATTGTTTGACCTATGTCTATTTAATTTATGTGGTGTGACAGATTTACGTAAATAGTGGCATTACTTTCTAAAACACTATAAATAATAATGACATATGTCGTAGAATTACAGATACCTAATTATCTACTACACTGCCCTCTGTCCTAATATTTACCCAGTGGCGTTGACGTTTAAATCAAATTATTATTCCTTAAGTTTATAGTTGTCTTACGTTTTTGAATTTTGCAAAAACATAAGTGAAGAACATAAATGTTTCAGAAAGGCATAATTTAGAAAGAAACATAATTTTCAAATAAATTACTCTTATTTTTTCAGTTAAAATGTATCCATAAATATTTCATGTTCCACGCCTATGCATACGAAATGCAATGAAGTTATCTGCAAGTAATATATCAGTCGGCTTACAAATGACCTTGAATAGTCATCTTTCGAGAATAATAGTTTACATATTTTTTACGGTTGCACAAAAAATATTGTGTACACCTTGTCCGCGAAATCCAAGCGGTCTCGGCGACAATTTTTCTCTCGGTACGCTAAAGAGTGATTTCGCAGCCTTGATATACAAATAAATATTTTAAATAAAAGCACATCTAATATAAAGATTGCGGCAAAGCAACCTCCTTAGTTTTACTAGGACCTTTTGAGGCGAGTAGGGGTCGTAAAAGGGTGGGGGTAGTGTCTATGGAGGCAGGTGGATGGGATCAGTCGTAAACATAATGTGGACGAACGAGCTTTTGCCGTGGAAGCCTAAATTCGCGAAAACGGGTCTCTAACCGTCATCCAGCACGCGTTTAGTACTCGGTGCCAAATACCCCTCGTTCTGGTCCTAAAATCGATTAGGTTGGTGGTAAAAAACTTAGAGAAACAAGAAAGGACGTGGGCAACACCCGAAAACATCGACGCAGGAAAATCTGGCAGTTACAATCAATGGACCTTTTCAATTTAAGAGGTATCTCTTTTTATCGCTGCAAATAGGGCGCGAGCAGACACGTGATTCGGGCGTCTTTGATGTACTTGGAATCAGATGATTTGTGTGCGCATGTCGTTTTGACAAGAACAGTGTCTCTTTGACAAGACCAATGTTTTGACTTATTTTGATTTTGAACTGCTAAAATGTTATTAATGTACAATTTTCAGGCAGTGAGACACATGAAATTAAAAATAATTATTTCTCAACAGTTCAAAATTAAAATAAGTCAAAATATTGGATTTGTCAAAGTGACATTGTTCTTGTCAAAATGACAAGCGCACAAAAATCAGCTGATTCCTAGCACGTCAAGGACGCTCGTGTCACGTGTCTGCTAGCGCCCTATAGTAAGAAAATGGCGCGAACAAGTGCCAGTTGGGCTGTCAAACGAAACATCAAAAATATTGCAGTCATTAAAATAACCTGCATTCTCAGTGAAAATTTGCATCGCTACATTATAACTTCAATAAAAGCTTTTGTAACTTATTTCGATTAGATTTTTTAAAGGTATCTGAGATATTCTCACATTGTACGTCAAATTTTTTTAGAAACAAACGCCATAAATCTCATTTGTTCTTACTATGAGCAAATTCCCATTGCGCATATCTTTTATCTCTTTAAATTGAAAAGGTTCATTCTGAGATTTCGAGGGATTTTTTTTACCCCAGCTCTTGAAAAACTTGGCCCGGAGAATGTCTGGTTTCAGTAAGATAGAGCCACGGCCCACACAGCGCGAGCATCAATGCAGGTTTCGAGAAAATCTTATCCGGGCACTTGATTTCCCTGGCCCGCGCATTCGTCAGATTTAACACTGTGCTACACTTTTTGTGGGGTTATCTTAAAGCCGTATATCCCAAGATATGTTCGAAAGATTTATGCGAAACTTAAATCGAGTATTTATTTTTCAACTCAGCTTAGAAACTAGCGAGTTTGCTCTGCCGCACCTGTACAATAATAAATAAAGCGAAAATAACAGGAATGAAAGTGAAATACGAACATTGAATTTATAATAATTAAAGATCTTCACGAACTTGCATGAAACAATGAAAAATATGTTCTCAATTCAATTCTTGCAGGTTTAAGAATTCGAGCCAACGAGCACGACATTTGGTAATTCACACAGACGAAAAAAAATACAAATGTTCATTCTGTGGTAAAGCATTCAATAGGTCAAGTAATTTAAACGTACATTTAAAAATTCATACAGGGAATCGTCCTCATGTCTGCCCAGTTTGCGGAAAGAGGTTTATTCAATTACATTGTTTAAAATCTCACATGAATACACATTGTTGATGTATATTGTTTATATTTTATTATTAAGACTATACATATTAAAATAATCATTTATTAAAATAAATGTTACAAAATACAATTAATAAATTCCGATTGGTGGTGGACTTCCATAAACCAAATCCCAAGATGTTGGAAATATTATGTTCTGTAATGTTTTATTTTCTTCGCAAGATAAACATAGTTGTAAGATTTGCAGCATAGCAATGGCATCAGGTCTGTTGTCTCCTTCTGAAGCGTATTTTATTATAACAGTAACATTCATAGATTCTTTAAGCAGTTCATAAAGTTTTACAGCAAATCCTGAACCATGAACAACTAATCTATTTTGTGCACAAACCAGTGGTAAGACACTATTCTGCTCCAAAACTTCTTTTAAATTTGTGTTGGTTATGTATCGGAAAAATCCAGAATTTAAATCATGCATCTCGTAGGAAAATGTGCTTGCCAATATAATCATTTGTTGAAATTTTTCTTTTTCGATAGATTTCTTCAAGTCATTGAGGAATAAATTAACCATTCTCGGTTCAACGGTGGATCTTATTTGTAGTACAACAAATTTAGATGTATCGCTTCCATATAATTCACAAGCTATACAATTTTCTTTTGAATTGTTATCGAAAGGATTTGATCCATATACAGGAATTATTCCTTTATGCCAAACAGATCCAATTTTTGTTAGGTTAAACGTAGAAATTAATAAATCTGTTGTTAATTGCCCCACATTTCCAACAGAAATACTGGGCACCACAAATGTGTAATCGTTAAAGTTGTGCTTTTTATAAAACTGAAACATTTTTGCTTCTTTTCACAGAGCTGATAAATTCAAATATTTTAAATCATGATTCTGAATTTTTGTTAGGGAAATTTTTGAGCCGCATAATATTAGTGGCAGTACAATCGTGTGAAAAAATATTATTTAAACATTGAATTCAAATATAATAAAACAATCTAAACTAATTTAAATTAAAAAAGAACTTTATTTATATCCTACGAATAAATTTTGATGATTTTTGAATCATGCTCGCAAAATCTGTAGTGGATTTTTGTACCCAACTAGTGGCAACACTTATCCAAGCCGACACGTAATGGACTGTAGGCTTCTTCTCGCCGAAATGTTGTGCAACAAAAATACTAATTACAATGTTATAAACAACATTTAGAAGTGTGAAACTAATTTCAATTAATTTTTTTTTATTTATACCCTACGAATTAATATTGATGATTTTTGAATCACGCTCGAAAAATATGTAGTGAATTTTTGTACCCAACTATTGGCAACACTTATCAAAGCCAACATGTGACGGACTGTTGGGTTTTCGCCGAAATGTTGTGCATCAAAAATACTAATTAAAGTGTTATAAACAACATTTAGAAGTGTGAAACTTGGTCAAAGTAAAAAATAAACTGTCGAAAATGTATATTGAATAATATTTATGCTCTACATGTTCCATGTTTTGAGTAAAAAGTTGATGGAAGTTATTGAGAACAATAGTGTACAAGAAGCCTTTTTGTTTATTGTAAAAGGTCGTGGAAGAATCTATAAACAAGATATGCAGATATTACAGTCCATCAGCCCGAAAGATGTGTTTCCATGATAAACCGAAAATATTTTCAACGGCTCATCTGATCTCCGGAGTGCAGTGCAGAATAATAAGTAAGAGCCAGTTTTTACGAGATAAAAATCGTATCCATTTTACATTTCTAAACACATTGCACATTGGTTGAAACCAAGCCTTCAATTCAAGCCAAGAGTGAATTGGCATACTATTTGATTTTTGTTTGTTTTCTTGTGGTTGTATTTGAATATGTTGATTGCGTATATTCACTGAGTGAATATAAAGTGTGACGAAATACTAATTACAAAGTAAAATAGGGGAGTAATTCGGCAATATGCTTAAATATATCGAATTAAATTGCTGCTTCAATACACATTTACTTTATTTATAATTGTCTAAAACTGTTTTAAATTCATTCTAAAAATGTGAAACTGTTTCATACACTTCTTAACTGCCTTAAAATCATACAGAACAACCTAGAACTATTTAGACTTATTCCTAATAGTGCTAAATTTATTCAGAACTGCCTCTAGTGCATTTACAATCAAATTTGACCTTAGCACAATTTCATGTTGGCTTGGCTTAAAATTGTATGCTAAGTAGAGGCATTTTTAAGTAGCAATTTACCGCAGTGATTTTAACCAGGCGGATTGTACATTGGCTTAAACCAAGCTTTCAATTCAAGCCAAGAGTGAATTGGCATACTATTTGATATTTGTTTGTTTTCGTGTGGTTGTATTTGAATATAAGTTGATTGCGTACATTCGCTGAGTGAATGTGAGATGTACCAGGTCCGTGATTCATATTTGTCTAACCGATAAATTATAATTATTGTATTTGAGAATTGAAAATTTTATTTCCAAAAAATGGATCCATCTTACACAGCTCTAGGAAGAAATTCAAAATAGGTGGTTCTAGAATACAACCAATTTAATATAAATGGGGGGTAAATCTTTTCGCGTCCGTGGTAGAATACCACACATGCCCGCCCCCGCTTAACACTAAATGAACAGCAAACGTCCGCCGCCAAACAATTAACTCATTTCTCTTTTTATTCTAGATTGCATGCATGCCCATGAGGGTTTCGAAGACATGGATATGGCATCAGAAAATAGTAGAGCATCTATAGGTAAAACAGGAGACAACGGAGTTGCTATATTGGGGCCCCACAACCCCGAAATTCAACATGAGAACTTCGGAAACGTGGAAAAGGGAGCAGAAAAGAGAAGAGCACTTTTAGAGAGAACGGAGTTACTGCATTGGGGCGTCACAACCCCAAAATTCAAGCGTGCTGTCTGCATGTATAAGGTAAGAATCTTACTAGTTTTTATTCTATTTGCTTTACATCTGTGGGTTTTAGGCAAAAACAGATATGTCTTATTTAGAATTTCTGCAAATTTTGCCTAGTTATTATAATTATTTTACTTTGTAAGATTACACTATTTTTTATCAAATGCCCTTTCAAAATATCAAATTAAAGTAAATTTCAAATACATTTGAAACCATTTAAAAACTGTTTGATAAAATGTCGCATGTTACACGTGTATTCATTAAACATTCAAGTGTATTGTGTAATGAAATTCTATCCAACAGTTTTTTGAAATGTTTTACAGAATACCAAAACTAATAATTATTATTTAATAGGCGGAAGTTTTGGTTGGTCTGAGGCCTCAAAAATATTGGGAGAATTTCGATGCAGCGGTCGAGCTTTGGATTTCAACACTGCAGGTCTTCTAAAGCAACTTGTAGACGACCACCGACAGACGAACTGGTAAGAAACTTATGCGTCGATTCTGTTCATATCTGTAAGTCTTACAGATCTGTAAATCTGTAAAAACCTGACAAAAACGCATCTATTTTTGTTGTTTAATATAAAATTATACATAAGAATGCAGTTTTCCTTGCGATTTTGTACATTATTTACAAATTTACAGATCTGTAAGATTTACAGATGTGAACAAAATCGACCCATTAGACTAGATTAATATACAGTGTGTTCAAAAAAATTCCTAACTCGGAGTAGGCTATGAACAAAGAAACGTATGTCAATTTAAAAATATTTAATTAAATGTCAATTTGACATGAGATATTGTCAAAAATATTATCTAATGAAATCAATGCTTTCCTTCTTGAATCATATTTTAGAAATGGAAACAAATTAGAAAACGACGAATGTCAATATACTGTATCCTTCTTTATTGTCATTTCTCCTTAAAATTACAATTCAAGATCAATTTTGACAACTTGACTTTTGAATAAAATAATGATCAGACATACGTTTCTCTGTTCATAGCCTACTCCGAGTTAGGAATTTTATTGAACACACTGTAGTAGATCCTGCAGCCGTGGGGACTCGCCGAGCAGATGGACATACATGACTTGAAGCTGTGAAGATAAGAAGAGTGTTTTTTTTAAAATAAGTTCACCTCGTCGAACAACTCCTGTTTTATCTTTTAGATATCTCGTCTACAGGAAATATTTAAATATTTTAATTTTTTTTCCACAACAATAGTAATATCAACCCCTTTTGGTTTACCCTCTTATTTTGTATTTATGTTCAATAATTTAATTTTTATTAATTTTTCTGTGCAGATTGTCAACATGTGAACTAGAAGGATCCCTGGGCCGTACAAGAGAAATGTTAAATTATGTAAAATTGTGATAAAATATTAATGTATATATTTTAAAAATATTTGTAATTATATATTCTAATAAACTTTAAAATTGATTTAAAAATGACTTATTTTCTAATCTTTAGTTTTAATTTTTATAATACACTCTCAAAGCCATGAACGTATTATGTGCATAGTTCTTATATCAGCCGCCAGGGGGCAGCACCTGTCGGAAAGCATTACGCCTAAAATGTAGGCAACTACTCATTTTGACAATGAAGCATCAATACACGAATTTTTAGAAAAAATGGTGCATTGATGCTTCATTGTCAAAATAAGTAGTTGCCTACATTTTAGGCGTAATGCTTTCCGACAGGTGCTGCCCCCAGAGAAAAAAGATCAATGCACGATTTTTTAGGAAATATGGTGTATAGATACTACTTAAAAGTAGCATCTATGCACGATTTTTGAGAAAATATGGTCCATAGATGCTACTTAAAAGTAGCATCTATGCACGATTTACTGCGTTTAAATTCCCTGTAGGTATACCTCCCAAATTAAAAAATCCATGCACGAATCACTGAGTAAAAAGGGTGACCATCATTTTTATAATTAATGAAAACAAATATTTTTTTTTTAAATCTAAATCTTGCAACGTTTATTGACAGGTGCTGCCCCCTTATGGCCGTGTTAAAAACTACATATGTATGTGGACTCTATATGGTGTATAGATACTACTTAAAAGTAGCATCTATGCACGATTTTTGAGAAAATATGGTCCATAGATGCTACTTAAAAGTAGCATCTATGCACGATTTACTGCGTTTAAATTCCCAGTAGGTATACCTCCCAAATTAAAAAATCCATGCACGAATCACTGAGTAAAAAGGGTGACCACCATTTTTATAATTAATGAAAACAAATATTTTTTTTTTAATCTAAATCTTGCAACGTTTATTGACAGGTGCTGCCCCCTTATGGCCGTGTTAAAAACTACATACGTCTGTGCTCTGAAATAAAAATCACTTTTTTAATATAGAAATATATATTATAAAAACACAAGACTTTTTTATAAATATATATAATTTTATTTGTATTACAGCAGAATGTTTGTTTTTATTTGTATTACAGCAGAATGTTTGTCACCATCATTCTTGTTATTAGTTTTAAATATAAAAATCTTTTACGTTTTATTTGTGTTATAATTCTGTTACTAAATTTGTTAACAAATCTAATAACAATTTATGACAGTGGCGAACATGGTTTGGTTACAAAATTAAAACGTTTGTTACCAAATAAAATTACAATTACCATGGTTATATTAATTTATTATTTTGAATTTTTATCCTGTAAATAAAGTTTATCTGAAGATAAAATTTTTATTTACAGAATAAAGATGCAAAATAATTAATAACAAATAATACAATCATAATAATTTCAATTGGTAACAAACATTTTAGCTTTATAACTGATCCAAAACTCTAGTTATATATTTTTAGGGTATCTACTACCCAATATATAATATATTAAATAGAGTTCCGTTTACAATATTTAACAAATTAAATCTTGGGGTCCCTAAAAAAGATTTCTTGTTCCCATTGTTAAAGGCACAAGATTTCTTATTCAGTTTAAGACCGATTGCGAACCTTTACATAAATTATATTATATATTTTTTGGTGTTATCACCCACAACCGCCCATTTACGAAAATATATAATATTTATGAATATAAAGCTTCGTTTATAATAAATATTTAAAATCTATCTTTACCCTGACCGCATCTATATACTTAATAATAAATACAATTTTTATAAAAACTACCTACTGTACGACTTATGTGACGGGTTTAAATTAAACAGAACATAAATTAAAAGATTGTTTTATTGTGTACATACATTTTAAACAGGTCTTTATGAAGAGGAAGCCATGGTCTGCGTCACCAATCGGCACTGCAATCTCGACGACAGTGACAGAGCAGTAGGGAGTTCTTCCAACTTAAAACTATACTCTTTAATTAATAAATTGTATATATAGGGAGCAACCGCCCTCAAATGCCAAACCCACGCTCCCCATATATAGCATTTATTAAATAAATACAATTTCATGTACAATGTTTTATAATCAAACTTAAGCTATTGTAGAACCCCCCCAAGTTAAGTTGGCGAAGTGCGCAAAATAGCCTATCTTACGTTAATATCTCGTTCAAACAATAGCAAATCTAAGCCTATCTTACGTTAATATCTCGTTCAAAACATAGCAAATCTAAAAGTGTGAAGTTACGTTAATTTTTCTCTCTCTCTCAAAAAGCAAAAACAACCCTTGCCTATCTTATATCTAAGCTATCTTAAGTCTACGCAAGCTATCTTATATCTAGACTATGCTAAGCTAAAGGTGAAGGGAGAGAGAGATATACGAGCTAAGACAAAAAATGAGAACGCCGGAGTGGTTCTCACATGTAGTTTACGAGGGGGTTAAGCCGACCCCACACGATGCACTGCATGTACGGCCTACAACGCGAACTCCCTAAGGACAAGATAGACAGTTACATGTAATCTACTCGGCTTGGATGCCTGAGCGAGTTACTCCCGGAGACATCGCCCGATCTCATACGCGATACCTACCCCGAACGCGGTCAACCCGTGTGCTCAAACAAAGTTAAATCAAACAAAAACTTTACTCTTTCTAATTATTATTCGTTGCCATTAACATTAAATGATGATTACATACGTTGCCTCCGAATGAGGAGAGCACATAGACGCCATAAGAAAGCTTCCTGTGATAGCATTCAGGTTTGTTTAATCTCTTCTCATTCGAGTCTAGTAATCTAGAGCGTAGGCCAAGACGATGGCCAGCAACTTTACTACAAAAGAATTAAACTGTCCCTAGAAACATTCGCACAAGTGCGAAGCGATCCCCCAGAATAAACAACTGGTTTCACATGGCATGGCTAACCATATCAGTCCACTCAATTATGGAAAAATCACGCACGAACCCTGCCTACCCATCCCACTAACCGTGATGTTAAATAAGGAAACCCGAACCCACATCAAGTTTCGAATCTCTCCCACCTTCCTGACCCTCTCACTGATTCTCTCACCCATCCGCATCATTCATGCCCCGATACATATATTTTTCTTTTCACATTCACTCTCCCTAGGGGCCTTCTGGGCAACCCGCGCAGTACGCGTACCACGGTGGCAAACGTAGACGCACGATTTTATGATGAATCGCCAAGGAATGCACTTCAAATTAATCAATTTATTTTTATTTTTAAAGAAAACGCGTGTTTGCTCAACGGCGCGATGAGCCAAAGTTTAATTAAGACCTGAAAATACATTTAAAAGAACTTAAAACTAACTTAAAATCTACTATATTAATCTAGTCTTCTTGATGTCCGATTCCTGAAAGATATAAGCTAATCATATGTTCTCAGATATTGATTTTATTAATAAATAGTCGATATTTCAACTTGCAATTCTTTGAATGTTATACAAACATCCATGAAAATTATATTTCTTTCAATGTAGTACTCAAAATCGAATTTGAGTAAAAGATAATATTTATACATACATATATTATAGTCATATTCCTTCGACTATAAGCTCTCATGATTGAACATGAGACCAAATATTTTATTAAAAAAATAAAGTTTCTTACCAGTTCATCCGTCGGTGCTCATCTACAAGGTGCTTTAGAAGACCTGCAGTGTTGAAATCCAAAGCTCGAACGCTGCATCGAAATTCTCCAAGTTTTTTGAGACCTCAGACCAACTAAAACGTGCGCCTATTAAATAATAATTATTAGTTTTGGTATTCTGTAAAACATTTCAAAAATTTGTTGGATAGAATTTCATTACACAATACACTTGAATGTTTAATGAATAAGCGTGTAACATGCGACATTTTATCCAACATTTTTTAAATGGTTTCAAACGTATTTGAAATTTACTTTAATTTGATATTTTGAAAGCACATTTGATAAAAAATAGTGTAGTCTTATAAAGTTACAAAATTTGCAGACATTCTAAATGAGACATATCTGATTTTGCCTTAAAGCCACAGAATTGTAAAGCAAATAGAATGAAAACTAGTAAGATTCTTACCTTATACATGCAGACAGCACGCTTGAATTTTGGGGTTGTGAGGCCCCAAAGCAGTAACGGAGTGTTCTCTCCTGTTTTCTCTAAAGGTGCTCTTCTCTTTTCTGCTCCCATTTCCATGTTTCCGAAGTTCTCATGTTGAATTTTGGGGTTGTGGGGCCCCAATATAGCAACTCCGTTGTCTCCTGTTTTACCTATAGGTGCTCTACTCTTTTCTGATGCCATTTCCATGTCTTCGAAGCCCCCATCTAAAATAAAAAGAGAAATGAGTTAATTGTTTGGCGGCAAACGTTTGCTGTTCATTTGGTGTTAATCGGTGGCGGGCATGTGTGGTATTCTACCACGGACGCGAACAGCTTGACCACCCATTTATACTAAATTGGTTGTATTCTAGAACCACCAATTTTGAATTTTTTCCTAGAGCTGTGTAAGATGGATCCATTTTTTGTAAATAAAATTTTCAATTCTCAAAAACAATAATTATAATTTATCGGTTAGATAAATATGGATCACGGACGTGGTAGAAAAAAAGAGATCGAGGAAGACCTAAAGGCACCTGGGATAAGATAATAATGAAAATCCAGGAGTCGAAACACGACGATTCAAGGAAGATGGCAAGGAATAACAATGGGAAAAGCTAATGTACTATATAAACTTATATTCAAATACAAATACACGAAAAGAAACAAATATCAAATAACATGCCAATTCACTCTTGGCTTGAATTGAAGGCTTGGTTTAAGCCAATGTGCTACTTAAAAATGCTTCTACTTAAGCTTACAATTTTAAGCCAAGCCAACATGAAATTGTGCTAAGGTCAAATTTGTTTGAAAATGTACTAGAGGCAGTTCTGAATAAATTTAGCACTATTAGGAATAAGTCTAAATAGTTCTAGGTTGTTATGTATGATTTTAAGGCAGTTAAGAAGTGTATGAAATGGTTTCACATTTTTAGAATGAATTTCAAACAGTTTTAGACAATTATAAATGCCGGACTTACGCCAAACACTCTGTATACAATAAACTTCCTTTGAAATTTTTTCCATGATATTTAAAATAATCGAGTTATTAAAAAATAACAGACCGAAGAATCACCTGTTAAGTGAAAATCAATATTTTGTTTCAAATTATGAGTTTAAATACAAATTTGAGAAGGTTTGGATCATATTTTAATATATTTTTTCAAGAACATCTCTTTAGAGCTTCCAGTAAAGTACCACTTCTAGTCTATTAATTTTAGCCAAAATATAATATATTGGTACCCTTGATATAAAAGTCTTAAATACTAAAATTGAAAAGTTTTGGATTGTCTTTTAATATAGTTTTTCATTAAAAACTGTTATGGTCTTCAAGTAAAGTATTTCTTCCGGTTGTCCAATATTACTCAAAATCTAGTCCTCTTTATATGAATTTAGAAAGCTTAAATACGAAAAATAGAAATTGTTGGAAGTTTGATATGATTGTCAAAATAGTATAAACAAATTCGTAAAATCTAGTTCGTGCTTATTCACTGAAAACTCTATCTAACATTACCTTTCTTACCTATGGTAAGACGGGAGAAAATGGGATTCAGACCTAACTTCAGTTTACTATAGAAACTTAAATAAATATTGCAAACTTTTCTACGCAATTATGAAACGCATGAAAGAAAGGTAAGGAAAATTATATTGCACGCAATCCGATTTGTTTTATTCATGATTTTTTATCAACGTAATTACAATCTCACTTTTTTATTTTTACTCTTTGTTGCAAGACCTTGGTCTACTTCACAAAACTCAACGACGTTAACTGTATTGTTATTTCAAAAATCTAGTTTCGTTGAAATACCTGCTTCATGTTTTATTCAGGGAATAAATCGATAAACTATTTTAATCACCGTTGATATCATTTTATCATTTCCAAGATTTCATGAATGTCTATTTATATGAGCCTGAAATTTGGATTCATATAAAAGAAAAAAAATCTGATGTGGACACCACACGACTTCCTTGTACGCAAGACCAATATGAAGATGAAGTATAGACTCAATTATAAAATTGCACGTATTTGACGTAATTTGACATCTATTTTTTATTTTTGTTATTTTTTGTCCTAATCCATAGCAAGCTTCATTACAAAAACCAAAAAGTATATAAGTTTTAAATTTACATATCTCGCTTATACAAAAGCTTAATTTAATAATACTTGATGTGCTAGACGCAGAATTTAATTCTCTAAAACTCTTATTTGAAGCATTTATTTCTAAAATCAAAATGAAACCATTTTATTCAAGAAAAACTGTTAACAACTTCAGGTAATATATCACTTCCGGTTAGCCTGTTTTAACCAAATTCTGCTATGTTATTCCAATTGATATAAAAGTCTTATATACTAAATTTGAAAAGTTTTGGATTATATTTTAATATAGTTTTTCATTAAAATCTATTATAGGCTTCAAATAAAGTACCTTTTCTGGAAATTATGTAATGATCAAAAAGGGAGGTGCACAACTAGATGTTATAGAAGTCCTAAATACAAAATTTCAACTTTCTACGGCTTACCGTTTTTGAGTTATGCGAGATACGTACGTACGTACGTACAGACGTCACGACGAAATTAGTCAGAATGGATTCAGGGATGGCCAAAATGGATATTTCCGTTGAAATCTGGAAACCGAAATTTTTCGCGAATACAATACTTCCTTTACTTTGCACAAGGAAGTAAAAAAGGATTTCAGGTTTAAAAATAGCTATTATACTTTGTTCTACCCATAGACAAGGATAGACATATACTAGACCATGGCGGCAATGTCCAGCTTTGTGCAGCATTGAACAAATTTATTTTATTATTGAATTTAATTGCCTTCAGCTTTTACAGTGTACATAATGTCTATATTTATTTTGTAGTTGCAGAAACTTGTTTTACCTCTCGCTACCCTTGGTAAGGGAGGTACAGGGATCGTGCTAAAAATCGCATATCGAGATTTTGGTAAATGAGTACGTTTTAAGATCCCTAGAATCCAATTTTAACATTTTCACGATGATGTCTGTGTCCTCCATTCTAACTCAAATACTATTATTCAGAAAAATTTGACCTTTTTCTATTACGGAAAGAGCCCAATAGATTTTGGTGAAAATCGGATAACCGGAAATGGCACTTTACTAGAAGCTCAAAATAGTTTTTCTTCGAACAATACCTTTAACTGTTATTTTTTCGAGATTAATGTTATTATAAAAATTTAAGATTATTAAATTTTCTATAGATTTGCATTAATACTTTTTCTATATATTTTACGGATAAATTTATAAAATTATCTATAATTTAAATCCCAGATCTTACGCTTTAAAGAAACAAAACGCAGTTATTAAAATGTATGTAACTGACAGATAAATGTCACTATCAAAGAACTAATTTCAAAATAATATTAGTAACGTTTTAAAAAGAAAAAAGTAAATAGAACAACAGAATAGGAATTCAATACAGTTTCCAGCATAAGTAAATATGTTGGTATGTATTTAGATTAATAAAAATTAACGATTCGCAAAAATATTTAAGCTAATCCACATTTTTGGATTAGTGAATTTAATTCTATCCCGGTAATTAAAATTTAATCTTCATTTTATTATAGCTCCAGTGGCTCAATGGTTAGAGTAACGCCTCAGGTCATGAGTGCCCTCGGGGCTCTGGGTTCGAATCCCACTAAGGCATGGATGTGTGTGAATGTGAACCCAGTCTATAATTGAAATTTAATCCTGTTGAGGGGTTTAAAAAAGGTAGTTACTTGGATTAGATTAGACTATATTTTAAGAAATAAAATGTCAAAATTAGAGTAAAATTCGCTAATCCAAAAAACTTAATCTTTTTTGTGACTCGGGCTGTAAATGGCGGGAGGTATTGTGTTGGCCACACCAGATTTTTTTACGTTTAAATTTCGCGCCTTTTAATTAGCGTCTCGTTATAGCGTCCATCGGTTCAATTCGGCACAAACGATTAACATTTTAAACTCAGCCTAGTAGTATATATTATATGTCTATGGTTCTACCTTACCAATTCAGTATTGTAGACTGTAGAGAGTAGCTATAGTTTTGAACTATCTGATTGGCTGAAATTGGAGACATAAAAATGGCACCAGATGCAAAAAGTGTCAATTTATGAACAAGTTGCATGAATAACTGTTTGCAAAACAAATATTTCTTCATAAAACGTTGTATTTTATTTTTTTAATATAAATTAGTATTACAAGTTAACAATAAACAATTCTTAACACACTTTTGTTCAATATACAATTAATAAATACTACTCGTAAGAATTATGGACGGATTAAAGATTATTTTATTATTAAGGAAACTGTTAATGGAAACTTTCAAACTTTTTTACCATTGGCAGATATATTGATAAATATAAATGGCAATTATTAACTAGGGAAATCACTGAACTCTGTATCATACATATAATAAATATCTATGTAAGTTAAATCTATTATTTTCTTCACTGTTTAAATTAATGAGGCATTCTACTACTTTTTTATTTACTTTTTCTGATACTTTATACTATACTTTTTTACGATCAATGTAATTTATAATTCGAAAATATTTTGCCTGTGCTGTCAGCAAGTGTCAAAATTAAACTTCTCTTTTCTCAAGTTCAAAATTCTCTCGCTATCGTGAATAGCATATAGTGATAAATCACGTAAATCAACACGTGAAACAAAAATGCTGAAATACACGTAAATGTATACGAACTATGTTGACAATTCCAAATTATTTCCTGAACAGAGTTACGACATACGTCGCCCTATTAACAGATTCTATAACCTTTTGTACTTTTTATTGCCATTATGAAAAATTTAATTCCATTATAGTAGAATACCCCATTCAATGTATTTATAATACGACTTTGAGTACGTACAAAAAAATTAATTATGTATATACGTATACGAAATAAACTGTTTGGCAAATATTATTAACATTAATATTTAAATAAGATATTAGAATAAGTACAAAATCTAATTAGAACTTCATATATAATATGTATATAGGAATGATCTGAAAGCTTCTAGACTAGTTGAAATTTATCTAAAGTTGTTTCTATTGCACATCTATAACATTCAATAAACACAACATTTTTTTTTTCGTGCTACTATTAAAACGAAATAAATATTGTTGAGAAATTTATTTGGAATTAGAATTTGTTGTTAGAGGATATGTATAACTTTAAGGAAACTGGTATATAAGTCTAGAAAACTTCAGACCCGCGCACTTTCGACTGATTAACCGAAACTCGAACCATCGGACAGGCGTTTCCATGGAAGAATCGACATTGTACTACGTTCTACAGGACTGCTTTCTTCCAATGTCAAATATAATATTTATCTCTTTTACCTAGTTGGTTGTAGAAAATATATTCTTCAACGATTATTAAAAAAAGGGTTTTCTATTTATATTTTTTACTACTTTCATAATTATACTTTTTCAATTTGAGATGGGTCCTTCATAATTTAACTTTATTTATTTATTTATTGATTTAATAATTATACATTTTTGTATAATTTGAAATATTATTGGTTTGCATGGTTAGTATATGGTCGACGAAATAAGAGATGATCGGTTTGTGGAATTTTAAGACTAACCTTATACAGTTTAATTTTTTAAAGATGTGTAAGAACATTCTAGTTAAGAAGACAGCTTCTAAATATTGGGCTCTGATTGGTCAAAACGCAGGTAAGTGTTAATAGAAGTATTTTTGCGTGACTATCTGACCATCTCTTTCTCTGGAATTGCATAGGCGTACAAATTTACAGTGTACGGTAACGTAAATTTACAATTTTTAATAATAATACGACATAATAATATATATATATAAATAGTACTATAATGAAAATTATTAGATTCAGCAAATATTGATATGTAATTAAGCAAAATGTCAAAGTGAAGTTAAAAGAATTTCATCACTTTAAAGTAAATTTTTGTTCGTACGCCTATGTACAAATAAGATATGAGATATTTATCTGTCAGTTTCGTGGTAATCTTAGATTTTGTAGTAATTATATTTGTCATTTAGTGGTAAATTCCTATTTTGTATTAGCCTCTAGAAACGAACATTACTGTAACTTATCTACTTTCTTTATTAATAACTATTTTTCTACATTTTTTCAATTGAATTGTATGAAATATTAATATTCATGATAAAATGTATTGTAATGGATTACTCGGTGGTTGTAGGGCGGAGGTTTTATACAAAGGACAAAACTCTCATTGATGTTAATTTTATTTAAAATCCAATATTTCGTGGTTATTTTACCACTTCATCAGGGAAAAATAGTTTTAACTTGATTAAAGATTTACTAACATCGAGAAACATCTCAAATTTTAAACAAATATAAAGTTATTCATGTTCCATGTGCACATGGAGGTCTCCATTTATATTTGTTTAAAAATTTGTTTTAAAAAAAATAATATGTGTATTTTTATAAAATTAACGTGCATTTAGCGGAAATATGAGATGTTTCTCGATGTTAGTAAATCTTTAATCAAGTTAAAACTATTTTTCCCTGATGAAGTGGTAAAATAACCACGAAATATTGGATTTTAAATAAAATTAACATCGATGAGAGTTTTGTCCTTTGTATAAAACCTCCGCCCTACAACCACCGAGTAATCCATTACAATACATTTTATCATTCAACAAGTCGGTGTTACTTCTTTCCAACATTAATATTCATGTAGTATTAATAAAACTAATTTATTAAAATAACGTTTTTTTCTTATATTTATCTCTATTCATAATTAAATATCACTAAATTCAAATTTTACCAGAAGAAAAATGAAGTAAAGCTCCTTTCATCTCTGCCTTTCTGCACCGATCATCTCTTATTTTGTCGATTATAGATATTTTAAAACCAAAATTATCTCGAATAGTTGGAATTATAAAAGCTAAATAAAATTGGAAAATTTGAATATAGTTTTGCCTCTCAGTCCTATTCCTATATTCTTTTAAAAAACTTCCTGCTTTGAAAGTTAGCAAAAGTAAGTTCACTTTAAATTGAATCAAACCATATATGAACTACTGAATTTATCAGAAATTATATTGTTCACAGACCAATAGATAATCTGATACACCGTTTAAAATAAGAATGGATTATAGATTTAAACTGGGGCATGATTTTTGTCATCTAATTCATCAAAACTTAGACACAGTTCACAACAGCAAAAAAATTGTCAGATACTTTAACCACGTTTGTGTTTTTATCTTTGTTATTTTGATATTCCGGCATTGTAAATTTTTACAGACGAAAAGTTTGGTTTTGCGAATTTAAATTCGTTATTCAATGCTATGATTTTGTTAATTGTTAACATTTGAAGTAATGAAGTACTACATACTACTACATAACTGAAGACATGAAAATAAATAATGATGTAGGTAAGTGCCATTATGAAAAGTTTTTTTTTACAGAAATAATAATTTAAGAAGTCCAAATTCGATTATTTATCGTTGTTATAGATGTTCAAAGATGACAGATTTATATTATTTTATATGAATTAAAAAAAAAGGTTTCACAAAAATGTTACATCATCATTTATTTCAAGTCTTCGATTAGAAATATAAGTTAATAGATGTTAGTAGTTTCAAAAAGAAGGCAGCATATGTTAGTATGGCTTAGTACAAAAAAAAAATATATTTTGTCTTACATTGGAAAAAAGCAGCCGCATACTGAATCACAGAGGTTATGTTCTACCCGACCATTTCTTGCATCCTCATTTCATTCTCCATCATCAGGTGAAGTTTTCTCATTTGCTCCTCTCGTTCCAACAGATCTGGATCTATACTATCTTCATCTTCACTCTTTTCTTTTGTCTCCTCCTCCTCCTCTTCTTCTTCTTCATTTGGTTCTTTCTTCTCCTCTTCATCTTTTTCTGTCTTTTCTTCCTCTTCGATAACCTCTGTGGCGGGTTCTGGTTCTTTCTGGGTGTCTTCTTTCTCTTCGGTCTCTTTCTTGGGCTCTGCGTCCGGCTTTAAGTCTGATTCGTGCGAGGACGGATTTGCTGGACGGTTTAAAATTGCGTCGGCTTCAAGTTCCCATAATGTTGGGGGTCTGAAAACATTTTTTTTAGTTTTCTTTTTATTCGTATTGCAAGAGAAATTGTTTAGTTATATTTAGCATTGATAATTTTCCATAAGAAGTGTTTCTATTCTTTATTAATGTATGATGTATAAGTTTTGGCACAAATTTCCACATTTTTTTTTTAAACCAAATTTGCTTCGTTTTTTAATATTTAATAATGAACTGTTTAATGAGAATAAAATTATGAACTTAAATTAAATAGATTAATAGATAGGCGTGTTCTTCCACATGGTGCAACTTTTTACGGGCTCCTGACATTCGGTTTTGGGCGAAAATATTGCAGAGGTCTCTAATAATGTCAGATATAAATTAAAAGCCTAAGCCAGGGCCGGATCTAGGGTGTGGCAAGCAAGGCACTTGCCTTAGGTGTAACGATTTTTCAAAAAACGGTCCGAGTAATCAAAAGGTTCGGATGATCAGAATTCACATAAATGGGTTTCCAATGGCTCCAAAATTTTGGAGTCACTGATCTACTTAACAACGTACCCCCTAATTATAAACATTTACTTGTATTAGGTACACACAACCTTATATGTAAAAAATCTGATGTGGCCAGCACATTACCTTCCGTCAGTTGTGCGTCAGTTCTATGTATTTTGTACAAATTTCATACCGAAAGTTCCTTGCTAAATATTCTATTTCTTGTACATTACCTTCCGGCAGTTGCATGTATTTTATGCAAATTTCATACAGAAAAGTTATGTCTTAAATTATTATTTTGTAACGTTTTCTATATACAGCGTAATGTATCTGCAGAAATAAAAGATTTATTATTATTATTTCTTGTACATTACCTTAAGGCAGTTGTATGTATTTTATATAAATTCCATACAGAAAGCACAAGATCCTATATTTCCAGTAAAAGTATAAGACAAACACACTATGTCAATTTCACTTGACACTGACATCTTTCAATCAGAATTTTCTTAATATAGTAGCTGTTTTCACAGCTATAGCTAATTTATGAAATTTAATTTCTTTATAATTTTTTAACTCTATATCCATTTATTATTAAGTATAAAATGCAGTCAAATCGTATAGAGAATAAAATATTCTTTAATATTTATAATAACATCAAATGTGAAAAAAATATATTTAACATAGTTTTTTCAAGAAAAACTGTTAAAATCTTCAAATTATGGTACTTCCGGTTGACCAATTGTAACCAAAATCTAATCAGCTCTTCATATGGATATAACGAAGAAGTATACGAAAAAATTATAATTTTTGAAACTGTAGTATTAGAGTTATCGCAGACGAAAATTTTGTTACACACACACACACACACACACACACACATACAGACATCATCGTAAAAATAGTAAATTCGTATTCTAGGGACCCTAAAACGTGCTTATTGATTAAAAACTCATCATCGAATTTTTTTACCAAAGACAATACCTTCCTTACCTAAAGGTGACGGAAGGTAAAAATTTCAAAAATGACAATATTTTATATATTTTGCTCAACATTTTTGAAGCCACTGGTCTAGTTAATAAACTACATAAGTACTAGTACACATATCAAATTACAACATTATATCTCAAATGGTTAAAAAAATAAATATATATTTTGTCAAACATTTTTAGGGCCACTGGTCTGCTCAATAATTTACCCTAATTGCGAAAGTATATTAGGTACATATAATAAATTATAACCCTATATGTCGAACCGTTTAAATATGACATCTTTTGATATTTTTTGTTCCACATTTTTAGAGCCACTTTAATAAACTACCCAATTTCATAGACAAAGCAAAGTATACATACCTAATTATAACCCTATATCTCAAATGGTTTAAAAGCTGCACTATTTTACATTTTTGGTCCCACATTTTTTGTGCCACTGTTAGTGATACCCATACCAAATTTCATCCTCATACTTCAAACGGTTCTAAAGTAACACCACTTAAACTTTATCCCAACAACTTTGGTACCCCTGGTTTAATTAGTTATTTGGCGTAATTATTAATCGATGCCCAGAAGTCCCAAAAGTGTCATATCCAAATTTCATTCCGATATCTGAAACCGTTTCCGAGTTATGAATTTTTAAATTTGGACAAAAATTCATCCCTTATGTCTTCTACTATCTACACCTGATATGACGGGGATTCCCCTCATAACCACGGGGAATCCCCCAAAATCGCAAGGAATTTCTATAAGAAAAATTATTAAAAATGTGTATAACTTTTGAACCAATCATTAAAATATTATGAAAATTGTTGCACATACTAATTAAAGGATGCTGAGTTCAATGGCGCTCACAGATTTTATGAACCTCAACTGGGTTCGGAGTTACAATCCCAAAAAGGATAGAACCCTTAAAAATGTTTTTCCTTATTGATTCATAGCAAAAATAGATCTGTCATCGATTAGAATGAATCTTGGTGAACATATGTAAATGTCCGTAGAATCAAAATATGTATGGTACAAAATAATGCAACCCCTTATTTGGGGTTTATAAACTCGGAAAGACAAATATCCCTTATAAAATTAATTTTAAAATATTTCATTTTCACATAATCCTTTTACAAAATCTGTATCAAGCATCAGAAAAAATTGAAACTTGGCGCACATATGTAAAATTGTCTAAGGATTTCGAATTTGAACATGAAAATATTTTTTTCCACTACCCATTTTTGGGTTTAGCACCCTTAAGCAACAAACAATGAAATTCAACAATTAAATAGCATCTTTTTGTCAACGATTATATTAATATAAGTACATTTATTTCTTGTATGAAAGGATTGTTTATTTAATATATTTTAGTAGGGGGCCCAATTTTTCTTTTACCTCAGGTGCTAAAATAGCTAGATGCGGCTCTGGGTGAAGCCTTGGATAGTTAAAGGTACATCTAACAAAATTGGTTAATTTTACTGAAGAAGAACACGCTAGGGACGATTTTATCTTCTTGGGCCCGTTTCTCAAAAAATACGGGACTAGTATTAATAGTCCCTACACTAGTAATACTAAAAATACTAATAATAATAAACCTTGCGTCCTATCACTAAGCAACACAAACTCAAAATTGGTTATCAGATCAAAACGTACCATTTGTTTCGCGAAATGACAATCCCCTAACCTTCCCCAGGCACATTCCATATAAAAGGTTTTTGGGCTCTTTTATCTCGAAAAGTTTACGATGGAGGTTGGGAAGACAAAATAAAGACAAACTTCAACGCAGAATATACAAGAATGTCCGAGAAAGTTGCGCCTTGTGGAAGAACACGACCATCCTTATATAACTCAAGTTCATGATTTTGTTTCTTATGAAACAGTTGATTATTAAGTATTACAAAACTTTAAAAAAAAATGTTGCCAAAACTTACAGGGCACGTTATTTATAGATTTTCTTGCACAAAATTAGATTAAATTGAAGGCTATATTATTATTCCAAACAAAAAGTCATTAATTTAAGTAATGTAATGTCCTTAAACCAAATACAAATGACCGTATTTGCTTTTCCCTATTCGGGTAGAATATAAGAAGTGCTGGGTATAAGATTGACCGTCTACTCACGCGATATTGCAATATTCAGGTCACCAGTTGACATAATTGCCTCAATGTAATTTTGATTTATATCATAGTTATAGTTACATATGTAACAACTTGAAAAAATGTACAAAATTTTGTAAATGGTTATTCAAAATGATTGTAAGTTATTTCTGATTTCTCTTATTCTAAATATAAATAAGGAATTTTGGGGAATTAAATAAGGGTATATTCCAAAAATAACAAATTATACTTATATACGTATTTTTATTTTCTACTTCATAATTATTTAGGATTATGAAAGACGATAGACGAAATTAAAATAAGTCAAAACATTGGTCTTGTCAAAGTGACTTTGTTCTTGTCAAAATAACAAGCGCACACAAATCATCTGATTCCTAGCACGACAAGGACGCTCGAGTCACGAGTCTGCTCGCGCCCTATAAGTAAAGTTTGTTTTGAGGCGATTTCGGGCGACAACCGTTCACTTGCGGTATGTTGCGTTCAGATACGTTCACACATTCGGGCACAAGGAACAACATACCCAGTATGCTTGGATCAGTGCTCACAGCTGAACGGGTTTGTGAGTCGGGTCAGCTCTCTGTTCACTATTTCTATCTCGTTTTATCATGTCTTTTTTTGAAATGTCAAAAGTCAAAACAGTCTTTATGTCAAACAGGGTAACGTTATTTTCGTTGACTCTTTTTTGGACAAATATGAATAAACTATCTTTCTTTGTTAATGCATTTTAATTGTCAGACACTATTTTTGACAGTTTTAAATGTAGCAGAATATACATAACCACCAAGCACGGTGTCAACAAGTGAACCAATGATTTTTGGCGCCACCATTAACCATATCATACCGTAACTAATCCTAACAAGTGAACGGGTATGTCGCCCGAAATCGCCTTTAATCTTAATAAAAAAATTACTCGGATGTAATAAATATATTTATGCAGTATTTTTAAAGTCAATCGCTATAGGGCGCGAGCAGACACGTGACTCGAGCAACCTTGAAGTGCTTGGAATCATCTGATACGTGTGCGCGTGTCACTTTGACAACAAGAATGCCACTTTGACATGACCAATGTTTTGACTTATTTTAATTTTAAATTGTTAAAAAGTTACTATTTTTAATTTCATGTGTTTTACTTGCTGAAAATTGTAAATTAATAACATTTTAGCAGTTCAAAATCAAAAAATTTCAAAACATTGGTCTCGTCAAAGTGACACGCGCTCACAAATCAGCTGATTAAAAGCATTTCAAGGTCGTTCGAGTCACGTGTCTGCTCGCGCCCTATAGGGCACGAGTAGACACGTGACTTGTTTGTGATCAGCTGATTTGTGTGCGCATGTCATTTTGACAAGAACATTGTCAATTTGACAAGACCAGTATTTTGACTTATTTTGATTTTGAATTGCTAAAATGTTAATATTTTACAATTTTTAGGCAGTAAAACACATGTAATTAAAAATAATAACATTTTAGCAGTTAAAATCATAATAAGTTAAAACATTGTACTTGTCAAAATGACATACGCACACAAATCAGCTGATTCTAGGCAGTCAAAGTCCCTCGAATCACGTGTCTGCTCGCGCCCTATAATAATAGTCACGTGTCTAGAACCAGTCTGTAACCGAAATCAAGGATTTGGTTATTTTTAAATTTTGGAATATATCCTAAATAGCGGCTACAAAGAAATGCAAAATATGAGATATGTAAAAGTGGCAAAGCATCGTTACTTTTAGAAAAAAAGTTGTAATACTTTAATTGTATTTCATTTGAAAACATATGATTATAAGCGAATAGGGACTTATGATTTTATAATTTTATGGTTGCCATCTACTGAGTTCTGAAGCAACATCTTTAGACAAAGACAACAAGCTCGAAGAGAGAGATAGTTGAGTATTACCATGACCTCTCAGATAGAAATAAAATAGTACTTAAATGGTAGAGGGCGCGAACAGACACGTGACACGAGCATCCTTGAAGTGCTTAGAATCAGCTGATATGTGTGCGCGTGTCATTTTGATAAGAACAATGTCACTTTGACAAGACCAATGTTTTGACTTTAAAATTTTGAACTGTGAAAATGTTACTATTATTAAGTTCATGTGTTTTACTGTCTGAAATTTGTAAAATTCTCTCGCTAGCGTGAATGGATTATAGGACAATACAATGTCTTCTTCTAAAGACATGTAATACAGTAGGGAAGAATGTGTGTTTATGTGGTCAATTTCAAAAGTTCCCGTTAAAGAAAATGAACATAATTTACTTCAGAAAGTGCTGAGAAATAATTTATTTCTTGATGAAAGATTCGACTGAGCACATTTAAAAATTGTTAAAATTTTTATTTTTATGGCATTATGTAAACAAATTCGACAACACATGTCCTAGTAGACGCCATGACAAGTCGATTACAGTGCCGCCAATGGATTCTGCGGGTCCCAATATACCTAATATTTTTCAAGATTGATGTTGGTCGCAAAATATAAGCTATTTTTGAATGTACAAGTGTTTCATAATTAAAAATAATGACATAATTTATCGCATATCGTTATAAAAATGGTAAGGAAATTGTTTTATTTATAGCCATATTTTATTAACTGTTGTTCCCTGTATGCAAATAAATAATATCTATGTAAATTTTTATTTACGTAAAGGATAATTTATAATTTTTTGTCAGTTTATAGCTTATTTAGGTTCACAAGGTCTCATAAACATTTCAGAATTTTAAATAGACACTTAAATTATGTTAAATGTATTCAGATATATATAAATCACAAAAACAATAAGTCCTCATAAGGGTAGCTAAAGAATACAAACCCTTACGATATTTTCTAAATTAATAAAGCCAAATGTAAAGGTTATTTAATATAATAGTGTGCTTATGAAAATCGAATATAAAAAGCAAACATGAAAAATAGTCTTTTGTTATGTCGAAACTTTCGATTTTCGATTTAAATTATCTGTATCGTGCATCTCAAGTTTCGCTGGGAACCTTGAAAATAAAGTGTACGACTATGCAAATTTGGCAAAAGCTAATGTTTGGCAGTTTGCATTAAAATTTCATTAGTTTCGTTGAGACAGATCACGTGTATAATTTCATATCTAATTACCTACTACCGATTTATGTTTAATCTACGTGCAGAAAAGCAAAAATTATTATCTATTGTAGTGAATTTTGCTCTAAAACTCTAAACTAACTATAAAAGTAGATAATAATTCGAAAAATCCTAAATTGTATAAGGATTAGAAAATAGAAGTATTCCAAGAAAGATCGAAGCAATTATTTGCTTAATCTATAACTACTTGCTTTTGCTTCGATAGTATTTTGGATAGTAAGCTTTAACTACAAGATAGTTTAGCTAAGATAATTTTACTAAGAAAAGCCTTTTATTATAAGATAGTTTTACTAAGAAAAGCCTTTATTATAAGATAGTTTTGCTAGTTTAAATTAACAACTCTCTAAAGAAACGTATTGATTATTATAATTACGGAGCTTTTGGCAAAAACAACTTGTCAATTTCAAAATACAGAGAGCAAAAAACTCGAAATTTCAAACATTTCGGCAAATTCTGATAGGCCAAAAATCCGATATTTCAAAATGTCTACGGTTTGACATCGCGAAAAAATTATGAACATTTTAAAACAATATCTAATACCATTTTAAATGGTGCTATTCTGTAACTTTGCTCTGTAAGACTGTAACTCTATAGACTCTATAAGCTATAGAGCTCTGTAAGACGACAGCTTAATAAAATTACGTATTCTGTAACTCCCTCTATAACAATTCTCGCTACAGAGTTATTCTTATAGAATGCCTAACTTCATTCCTGTCTAGCTGTCAAATATGCTACAGTATATTTGACAGTAATTTTGTAGGCATTCTAAAAAATATGAAATAGAAACGATTGTTATATAAATAATACACTATAAAATGGTAGGTATGTTGGTTCAAACATACATATTCCATAATATATTTATGTAGTTGAATAAGCAATAGATTCCATCACGATTTTTTCATTATTATCAATTTTTATAAATATACTATTATTCACGAAAGATGACTATTCAAGGTCATTTGTTCGAAGAAAGAATACACATCACTTTTCACCAGTAGCTTCGCAACATTTTGTATTAGAAAGAGGAAGATTATTTGACCTATGTCTATTTAATTTATGTAGTGTGACAGATATACGTAAATAGTGGCATTACTTTCTAACGCACTATAAATAATAATGACGTATGTCGATTTACAGATACCGAATTATCTACTACAGTTCAGTCTATGTTTTTGAATTTTGCAAAAACATAAGTGAAGAATATAAATCTTTCAGAAAGGCATTATTTAGAAAGAAACATAATTTTCAAATAAATTTCACTTATTTTTTCAGTTAAAATGTGTCCATAAATATTTAATGTTGCTCGCCTATGCATACGAAAAGCAATGAAGTTATCTGCAAGTAATATTATATCAGACGGCTCACAAATGACCTTAAATAGTCATCTTTCGTGAATAATAGTTTACATCAGATTTACACATATGTAATATATAGGTTTGATTAAATGAAATATATAATTATTGAATCAAAATACGTTATATTTTGATTTTTTGCAGGTACTCAATTTTTGTCATTGTTGTAATCAATGTGTCGTTGTTAAAAAAAATATCTCCTGTGTTTTAACTTTTATTAATACTAATTATGCAGTCATCATTTAATGACTGTTTGAATTATTCTATGAAACAGTTCTCTACCATTAATTTGTACTCGTACAAGTAGGTAGGGTTTTCTTCAAATTATCTTGACTGGCGGAAACTGCCCTTGTCTTTAGCTATTTAAAATTATTCAACTTTATATTAATGAACAAAAGTCACTTTAATTAAAGTTTTACAATGAGTTTGTTTAAAAACATTTCTTAATTAATAATGCAATTCATTATCTGGTACACTGATCTGAATGTATTTTGATAAGTCTGGAAAAATCTTCTCTATTTTCATTCTAAAATATTTTTTTAAACATAAATTTCTATAAGAATTGGCAGGATAATTACCTTCTATGTTTTTCATTTAATAATAGATATAATAAAAACTGTTAACTTTTAATTTCCATATTTCTTTAAATTTTTTATCTAAATATATATATTTGACGTTTAAAATATATATTTGACGTTTAAAATATATTTTTGACGTTTCAATATGCTCTGTAAATACTTTACAGTCAAGATTTTGGCGCTGTAAGATTTATAGAAATTTCTATTCGCAATCGTAGATAAAAATCTCCCTCTAGTGGCGCAATCAGTACTACGGAAAGCAATCGTACAAGCGCCATATTGAATAAGTGACAGCTGAGTGAATAGTGTACTAATTAATAATTAAATATTTAAACTTATCGCTTTCATATAAATAAGTTTTTAAACTTGGTTTGTATACACAGTCAACGAAACTCAGTGAATAAAGTAAACTGTCATATGTCAAACCCATCGTATGACGGCCATCTTGTTTCGAAAATCAGCGCCTCTATCGTTAATTTGATTGCGAATAACTCTGTAGCGCTTACAGTACTGCAACTTGGTTACAGAATAGCAATTTGATTACATCCTGTAACGTTGGTTACTTACAGAGCCTATAGAGCTTATAGAACGATACAGAATAGCACCATAAATTGTTTGGAATTTTAGGCCAGCAGGTTTTTCAAACAAACTCTTTAGTGAAGTTGTTAATGAAGCAAAATACGATAGAATCCTACAAGAAGAAGTATGTAAAAGCTATGCTATGAATAAATAGGAAATCACCTTGCTTTCGTCTAGTCTAGACTCTAGCCCCAAGATCTCACCTATAGTCAATGAATCAACATGAACCAGATGCAACTTACATATTTCTGACTAAGCAAAACTGAGCCCTAATACGGAAAACAATACCATTTTTTGAAACACAGAATACATATTTTACTGGCAAAGTAATTCAGTGGCGAAGACTTCCTAGGGCTCAGCTTGGCGCATATAACGAATGCAACACTCACATCATACCCACTTACTCCGCCTTGTGTTCTGGAGGCGGTGTATGTGCAGGAGTGGGCATTTTCGCCACCAGCTCCTCCTTGGGTTTGTCCACCACGTGAACTGCGCTTCCCATAGCTTCGTGCGCAGTGTCTTCAATGTCTTCCACTTTAACGTCGTCGCCAGCTGCTGTTAAGGCGGCGTTGAGGACGTGTTTGCCTTCCTCTACTTCGCTCGCCAACACCTGGAAGGATGAAGTTTATTTTTCATTTTTTTTTCTGTGTTCATTTTTACCTCTCGCTAAGAGAGGTATTGTATTCATGATAAAGATACCTTTAAATGTTATTTTTTCGAGATTAATGTTATTATAAAAATTAAAGATTATTAAATGTTCTATAGATTTGCATTAATACTTTTTCTATATATTTTATGGATAAATTTATAAAATTATCTATAATTTAAATCCCAGATCCTGCGCTTTAAACAAACAAGAGGCAGTTATTCAAATCTTTGTAACTGATAGATCAATGTCACTATCAAAGAACTAATCATTTCAAAATAATATTAGTAACGTTTTAAAAAGAAAAAAGTAAATTGAACAATAGAAAAGGAATTCAGTACAGTATCCAGCATAAGTAAATATGTAGGTATGTATTTAGATTAATAAAAATTAACGATTCACAGAAATGTTTAAGTTAATCCTCATTTTTGAATTAATGAATTCTATTCTATTCCGGTATTTAAAATTTAATCTTCATTTTATTATATTTCCGGTGGCTCAATGTTTAGAGCAACGCCCCATAAGTCGTGAGTGCGCTCGGGGCTCTGGGTTCGAATCCCACTAAAACATGGATGTGTGTGAATGTGAACCTACTGTGTAATTGGGATTTAATCCTGTTGAGGGGTTTAAAAAAAAGTAGTTACTTGGATTAGATTAGACTATATTTTAAGAAATAAACTGTCAAAATTAGAGTTAAATTCGCTAATCTAAAAATAAGGATTAACTTAAGCTTTTTGTTACTCGGGCTGTAAATGGCGGGAGGTATTGTGTTGGCCACACCAGATTTTTTGTAATAAAATTATGAATATGTATATATTGGGTTTTAGACTATTATCTAAGAATAGATTGAAACTACCCATGTAACACAAATGACCTAAAATCGACGTCATTGTGATGTCCTAATTTACGTCAAATAGTCGTCCCGAAGACATCTCAGCGGGGAGCTATGCGACGTCATTCAACACGTTGTTTATACCTCATTTTAAGACGTAGTTTCGACTTCAGTTTGACGTGATTTCGACGTCATTTTAAGACGTGGAAAATGTAAATATGTTTTAAATAAATAAAACGTAAATATCACCACGGCTTATCCATTTATGGGTGAAGTGTAAATATTATACTATTATTATTAATTAAAATATATATTTATTAACACGATAAATAAATATAATAACAATGACGATTATTAATACTAAACAATTATTATTTTAAAACTACGAATATAATTAACTAAATACTAAAACTATTTATTTATTTATTTAAACAATTAACAGGACTATTTACCGACACGATATTTCTGATTATTTATTTCGGTGACGATAACGATAAGTAAATAAATGAAAATAATATATACCTTCGTGTGTTACAAATTATAAGTTGTCAAATTAAATAAATTTAAAATTTTAATACGAATTTTTAACAATATTAAAAGTAAAAACGTCAAATTAGACATATGAAAAAGGTTGAAATTGGACCAGTGGTTCTCAAAATACAGGACCTAACTTTTTAATTTTAAATGGGATCATATATTTTTTATATGCTCATTCGTTAGAGAATTTAATTCTGAATTCAGTGATATAATATTTTTATTCCCTTACATAACGATTTGTTTGAGAAAAATGCATGTAAAGTTTCATATTAATTTTATTAAAATGTAGCTATAATAAGAGTGTCATGAATGGAAAAAAAGAATGTGTGAATTTTTTTGACACAGAATTAGAATACTATGTAAGAAATTAAATCGTTATGTAAGGGTATAAAAATATATCATTGAGTTCAAAATTAAATTCTCTAACGAATGAGCAAATAAAAAATATATATTCTCATTTAAAATAAAAAAGTTAGGTCTTGCATTTTGAGAACCATTCGTCGAAAAAAATATTTTTCTTTCCTTTAAATTTGTCTTCTGAAGTAGAAATTGTTTGCCTATTTAAATATCTTTGTAGCTCTTATAGTTCTCATGATAGCAATGATAGCCCATTTAAAATGAACAGCCTGTATAACTTTACACGTAACTAGTTTACAAATAAACCTCATTCTATGGAAGAAAAATCAATTTTTATGAGACTTATCTTCATATGACATCACGAATTTTAAACGAAACTATACGATAACAATGCAAATTACTAAATGAGGATGATTTATGAGTTTTACGTTGCATACATGTATTACAATTTTAACTTAAACCAGAAACTAAATGTGATTTCATTACGAAAATTACATTTTTTGATACCTGTTGTATTATCCTTCACTGTTTTGAAAAGAAGCTCAGAAGCTCAAAAAATTAAACACTAAACATTATTAAACACAGCAGATTTGCTCACCCAATAATGGGTAATATGCTGTGAAATATTTGTATATGATTTCTACGCACTTGTTTATCCGTCGGTAGCACATTGTACAGTACTGATTCTTCGAGTTACGAGTCGTTAACATGGTTCAAGCCGGCATTCCACAATAATTTTGAATTTAATTTGCGATTTAATCATTTTACGTAACACTCTCCGCTACAAAATAAATTTATTTATTTTTAAATTTATATTTAAATATTATAAATAAGGAATCTTCAACGCGGGACTTTGTTCAGAAATTTAAAATCCCGAAGAGACATGGCGGACCAATTACATCACGATGAGGCGTGGTTTAGTACAAACATCGTTCGGGACTTGTAAAAAAAAAAAACAGAAAACCAAAGCGTGACCCTTGTTGAGCACCTTACTTAGCTTATATATTTCTCTTAAAACAACAATAAAACTAAGTTTTCCAAGCATTAATTTAGCGTGTTAAGGTGCATTCACAAATGAAAATTAAGTTTATGGTTCTTGTTTAGATTTAAGTAAGCCATTCATAAATGCACGTTTAATTTAACATTAATTTAGTTTTGTTTGTACTGACATATATGTAAATGCTTCAAAAACAAGATTAAAATATCGGTAGAGCAGTACTTAACAAATAATTCGCTTGGTATTATTGGTTTTGGTTATATTTCAGCAATTAAATTTCGTGTTTTGCCAGTCTCATTGTTCTTCTCGTATTTGGTTTAAAGGCCGAATCCAAGTGAATACTAAATAAAGATGGGTGTATATTTCTATATCGTTTTAGACTCGTCCTCATTGGTGAAGTTTGTGACGTCAAACTAAATCATAAATCTAAAGTTTGGACCTTACAATGTTTAGCTTATGATTTGGGTTTAGAGACAGTAAATTCTAAAGTGTGAATGAAGTCAATACATAATATGCGGCCAAGGTCTTTAAATTTAAAGTATAAACCATAAATCTAATTTTCAGTTGTGAATGTACCTTTAGAGGTTAGATATTAAAATGTATTTAAAGCAATTGCGTAAACCACGCCTATTCGAGATTTTTATTTTTTCCAAAAGATCCTACGATCGGGACTGTAGACATTATACAAATAAATATTTTTTTTCGGACGATATTCGCCCCTGCGTATATTATTAATATTATGGTTATGGTGAGGCTAGACTCCCATCATTAAATGATTGCACCCCCTAAAATAGTTTTAAGAAAGTAGTTCAAGTAAACTTTAAGAAAAGTGTCCACAATAAAGTATTGTTGTATTTCTACAACTGGTTTTTCAAATCCCAACATTTTGGTCCTTCGAGCCGGATATTTAGGTAGGTACCTACGTAAGATATCATTTGTATTTTTATTGAAAACACTGGTAAACTCAATAATTATTGATCGGAATAGTGATATTTATATAATATATTTATTATAAAAATAGTTTTAGACAATTTGGGTGATCTAATTTTATTTGCAAATTTCGTAAATGATATATTTGTATCGTACCCCACGTAACTGGTTCTCATAGCTATCGTAGAAATAGAAAAAAATACCTAAACCAAGCGACATATTAAAATATAATGTTTATTAAAGTGACTCACCGTTTCAGCTTCTGAAACTTCTTCAGTAACGCCATCTGCAGCCTTAGTCACTGCTTCTTTCGTGGATGCTTCAAGACCATCAACAGCATGCTTCATATCTTCAGTAGCGTGCGACGCTTCTTCTTTTTTCATTCCTATAGTTTCTTCAATTTTGTCCACCATTGTTCCAAAGCCGTGTTCAGCGGTATGGACTGCGGATTCTACTGCTTCTTTTACGTGTTCCATTCCACCTTTCGCTGCATCGCCGAGATCTGGAAAGAGAAGAAATTGATACTATAGTTTTTATTTAAAAAATTTATAACGTTTCAGTAACTACCAAACGAACCGTAAAGTTAATGTATGACGCGTCGATAAAACGTAAATCTATACAAAGTAACGAAACGAAAAAATCTATTAAAAGTTTTTCTGGTCCCTGCTGATAAACAATGAACAACAATGAACATTAAATCAAAATAAAATTGTGTGTACTAGTATTAGATATGTTATTACATAAGATAAGATCTATACATTTCATGATTATATGATTGCCTATATGATGGCATACAAATTGTATTTTATTTCAAATATTTACATATAACATTATGATAATCATAATCAATATTTTATTTATTTTGTCCTTTTATATCTACAAAAAGATACCATTAATATCGTAGTATATGTATAAACACATGGTCTGGTAGAGGAAACGCATGGTTTTCATATAATTGTTACATAGAAAGTTTTTGGTTTTTTAAAAATTATTTATATCGAAATGGACCAAATGGACCTTAAATTCAATTAAATTCCGTGGCAAATGGCAGATGTTGAATGACGCAGTTCGCAGCTGGAGGGAACACTAGAATCATGGAGTACGTGCCATTGCATCTAAATGCCATAGCGTTCATATTTCATAGCCTTTAAATTTCATAGCACGCAAACTTCACAGCGTCTAAATGATGCGCACCACCAATTCTCTCTAAATTTGTCCTTATTTTGGCCATTACAAGTGGTGTTGGTAATACAGCAAACTATAACGTAACCTACAGTGACCTCCGCTTGGCCACGCCCACGTATTCGGTTTTTGAATGATTCAGGTGAAGCGCTTTCTGGCAATTTTTATATATTGAAATATATTTGTCTGTTAGTGCGCATTCTTCATTTACATTACATACCCGTAATGTGTTCATGAAATATTGTACAGTATTTATTTGGTTAACTGCTGTTAACTACTATTAGGCAATCCAACATGACGTCACAAGTGGAGGGCAGGTGTGATTTTAACCTCACTTTTGAGTATTAAAAAAAATTAAGTATATATCTTATTAAAATGATCTAGAAATTTTGATATAAATTATATTCATAAAATTAAACCATAATTTTTTCCATGGCTCAATCATTGAGTAAAATATGTATGCAATTTATTTCCGACAGCTGCCCTCCACTAAATTCATTTGTTATTATTGATCTATATAGTACGTACACGTCACGTTGACAATCATGTCAAAATCAGCTGAGTGGAAGTAAACATGTGCTTGTAATAATTTCAATTTTTGACATCAAAGTGGATCTATAAGGTCTGTAACTGACGTATGATATAATTATTCTGACGTTTCGTTATAAAAGCCATTTTTTGTGACAAATACATTAAAAAAATAAATTTATTAAATTAAAATCATATAGTAGCTAAAATATAATAAATTACTTCAAATATCAAAAAGTCAAAAACATGTCAATCACACATATGTTTACTTCCACTCAGCTGATTTTGACTTGGGTGACACGTAACGTGCACGTACTCTATAGTACAGTGTGTTCAAAAAAATTCCTAACTCGGAGTAGGCTATGAACAGAGAAACGTATGTCTGGTCATTATTCAATTCAAAAGTCAAGTTGTCAAAATTAATCTTGAAACGTAATTTTAAGGAGAACAGACAATAAAGTAGGGAACAGAATGTTGCCATTCGCCGCTTTCTAATGTGTTTCCATTTCTAAAATAAGATTCAAGAAGAAAAGTTTTGTTTTCTTTAGATAACATTTTTTCATAATACCATACTGTTAAATGTGCTTTAACAGTACTGTATGCTCAACTGATATATGCATCAAAACAGCCACGGCCGTTATTTTTTATAACAGTACAATTATTAAAAATCATGTGTTCCAAAAAAAATCGCAGCGTCATGAAATTGTCATGAAGAGCTGTCACCTGTCAACATGCCATAGAAAATAGAATTTTAAGAAGATATTTTATGTTATTATGAAACATACTGAACGTCACACGGCTGATATACAAATAACAGACACGGTTGATTATAAAATCTCGGCTATCGCCTCGATTTTACAACATTCAACCTCATAAATATGTTTTGAGCACTTTGGTATTAAATAATTTCAATAAACTCGTAATAAATAAATGAATTATTAACCTATTCGTGTTTAGTTCTCATTCTGATAACAAACAAAAATTGATTATTTCCAAATTCAAATAAAATATTTACAATTAGTGGGCGATCAGCCTGATAAACCATTGCATTACAGGCAATTACATTTACAAACAGAATTTTTATAATTCTTATTTTGTGTAGTGTATTTCTTTTATAATTATTGATGAAAGTATAGTGGTCGTGCTAAAAATTTCTATTTTTCAAATACTGTTAAAAATTGTCTTATTTATTCTTAAATTCTATACTACTCCAGCTCAAACATCTAAACACCTTTTTACATCTTAAATTTTTTATTTAGTTATTTGAGGATTAGTTGTTTAGAAGGCTCATATTTCCTGAAATGTTTACATGAATATTAACAATACAAATATTAAATTAATACAATAAATCCTTACGGTATAGAATTATGCAAATTTATCCTTTTATATTTCTAAAACATGTCATATATAATTATGTTGTTTTTACCTTCCGTCACCTTTAGGTAAGGAAGGTATTGTCTTTGGTCAAAAAATTCGATGGTGAGTTTTTGATGAATAAGCACGTTTTAAGGTCCCTACAATACAATTTTACTATTTTTACGATGATGTCTGTATGTGTGTGTGTGTGTGTGTGTGTGTGTGTGTGTGTGTGTGTGTGTGTGTGTGTGTGTGTGTGTGTGTGTGCGTGTGTGTGTATGTATGTATATGTGTGTGTCCGTGTGTGTGTATGTATGTATATGTGTGTGTCCGTGTGTGTGTGTGTATGTAACAAAATTTTCGTCTACGATAACATCCATACTACAATTTTAAAAATTATAATTCTTTCGTATTTCTCTTCGTTACATCCATGTGAAGAGCTGATTAGATTTTGGTTAGAATTGGACAACCGGAAGTACCTTCATTTGAAGATTTTAACAGTTTTTCTTGAAAAAACTATGTTAAATATCATTTTTTCACGTTTAATGTTATTATAAATATTAAAGAATATTTTATTCTCTATACGATTTGACTACATTTTATACTTAATATTAAATGGATATAGAATTAAAAATTATAAAGAAATTAAATTTCATAAAGTAGCCATAGCTATGGAAACAGCTACTATATTAAGAAAATTTTGACTGAAAGATGTCAGTGTCAAGTGAAATTCACATAGTGTGTTTGTCTTATAATTTTACTGTAAATATAGGATCTTTTGCTTTCTGTATGGAATTTGTATAAAATACATACAACTGCTTTAAGGTAATGTACAAGAAATAATAATAATAAATCTTTTATTTCTGCAGATACATTACACTGTATATAGAAAACGTCACAAAATAATAATTTTCTGTATGAAATTTGCATAAAATACATGCAACTGCCGGAAGGTAATGTACAAGAAATAGAATATTTAATTTAGCAAGGAACTTTCCGTATGAAATTTGTACAAAATACATAGAACTGACGGAAGGTAATGTGCTGGCCACATCAGATTTTTTGTTATAGATTTTAAGATTTTCAACTTAAATTTTGCCCGGTTACTTGATAAAATATTTTAGTCGATTTTAGTTCTTAACAAATACTATGCGAGAAATAAATAAAATAACTAACAGTAATTTTCTTTTTGATTTTAATAAGATCAAAGCATTCCACCTGACAGGTGATACTTTGAATTATACTTACGTATGTGATTGTTACTGATATTAATATTCATGTATGCGGGTAACAAAAATTAAAATAGTAAATTAATATGAAATCCTTCTGGCAAATCACGCACTTAGATTTACTTTTCGAGCAACAACCTTTGACCCTAAAATAAGACACAAGGTCGTAGGGTTCATCCACATTTTTAATTTACATTATTGGCTGATAAATATCTCTTTTCCAGGAACAGAAATACAAAAAACCAATAAAGTTTGCAAATTATCTCACGCCAATTTTGTTAGGGTGATTTATCAGATTGGTGCTCAGGTCATTTTGAGTAAAAAATACCATTTGAAAACACAGAACTTGTAGGACAATTCTGAACAAATTTCTAAGTTTTTCAGATCTGTAATCTGTTGATTAATATAAAATTTTACATAAGAGTGCACATTTTTCGTTGAGATTTTGTTAATTATTTATACATTTACAGATCTGTAAGACTTACAGATTTGTTCCTTTTATATTTATAACAATACAGGGTGTAACAGCTAAACGAGCTACCTCAAATAATTTCTATATTATTATAGATACAATAAAATACTATGACAATTTTATAGAAGACCAAGAGGGACATCGGATTAGAGAAGAAAATATTTTAAAAACAGTCAGAATAAGTTGTCTCTTGACAATGTCAATTAGCATATTCTGACAGATAAAATGTCAAGCATTTGTTTATCTTTTTGTTCAAATTTGGCATGGCTATAACTATAGGAAAATGAATAATATTTAAAATTTCCATGTATTTGGTATTTTTCGGATGGGGAATTTTTTTGTATTGACACTACAACCATTGCCGTAAGATAAAAAGGGGGGCAACGGTTTGCAAAAAACTGATTTCCCATGTTAATTTCCTATATACACCTTGAAAAAGATCTCCCTGTATATATTTTTAGGCCCATTCGATACGTATTTTCTTCTGAGTTCAACCATATAATTATTTTATATCTCTATATAACAAAAATATTGAGAAATATTCAAATGAAATTTAAATAAATTTATTTTTTATAATCATTTTTAGTAGGCTATGTACGAAAAACAAAAACTTCTATTTTTCAATTTGAATTATTTAGGATAGAAATCAAATAGAACACTGTTTATAACGTTATTAACAAAAATTTGTTTAATTTTAATTTAAGATCAATTGTTTTTCATACATAGCCTACTGAAAAATAACTAAAAGTCAAATTTATTTAAATTTCAATTAAATATTTCTTAATATTTTTGTTATGTAAGAATATAAAATAAACACATGGTTTAATTCAATTAAATACTCTATCGAATGGGCCTAATAAAATACATCATCCATTTAAAAACATATAACTTTTGTTTGTAACTTAAGAACCTCTGGTTTAAAAAATATTTTCTTCTCTAACTATTAAAAGATTATTCTTGTCATTTAGATTAAAAAAATAAATACAGATCCTATTCCTATGAATTTTGGAAGTTCAGAATCAACCAATCAAATTGCTTAGAACATGAAACAAACTTTCAATCTCTTGTAGTTTGCGAACGAATTTTTTTCACTAATACTTAGGTAATAATTTATTTATATTTTGATTTATCCAGTCCCGTAATAAATCACCTTTAGAAGTATCCTAAAAAGTATATTTTTTTTCATACTTGTTGCATAAATACACTATTAATAATATATCTAAATTTAGCTATATAATTTATGTAGGCGAAACTTTCCACCAATTTATTTTTGCTTGACAAATAATATTTTTTTCAACTATCTCCACTTTTGTTCAAGGACTGTGGAAAGCACGCACACAGATTTTTCTCGTTAATTACTTTGGAAGGAGTAAGGCCAAGGTGTGCGTCAGCAACATTATGAAATATTAAATCGTTCTCCATCGGGAAACCAGATAAATATGCAGAAATAGAGCGATTAGAATTTAATTAAGAACATTAATAACATAGATGGAGATGGTGATAATAAGTATTTACAGTTTTACTTTCCGTATTTTCTTACGAATTCCGAAATGCATATGTCCCAAAATGTAGTATTTTTTAAAAATATTAATTCTTTGTAAAATAATGTCTCTGTGTGATGAATGTATTTAATTATATTGATTATTGTAGGTACACGGAAACCATTTGTATGGTTAATACAATTGTATTTAATATCTGGGAAACATATGATATCTGATTAAATCTAATGTAATTTAACGCGACGTTTGTATTCCATACCACACATACCAGTAGGTATGCATTTGGTATGCATCACCTACACTGACATTTGTTGCTGATATCTGGCGCTACTTGCAATTCAAATAAGAGTAAATATCAACACCAACACAATATTGTGGAGTAAATTACAAATATAGGGCGCGAGCAGACACGTGACTCGAGCGACCTTGAAGTGCTTTTAATCAGTTGATTTGTGTGCGCGTGTCACTTTGACAAAACTAATGTCTTGACTTATTTTGATTATGAAGCGCTAAAAGGTTTTATTTTACAATTTTCATGCAGTAAAACACATGAAATTAAAAATAATACCTTTTTAACAGTTCAAAATTAAAGTAAATCCAAACATTGGTCTTGTTAAAGTGTCATTGTTCTTGTCAAATTGACACGCGCACACATATAAGCTGATTCCAAGCACTTCAAGGTTGCTCGAGTCACGTGTCTGCTCGCGCCCTATAGTATAAGTATAGCCCGTCCAGCAATCATTTGAACAAATATCTTTTAAATTCGTATTAATTCTAATCGTTGCTACTGTAAAAAAAATTCACGCAATATAATTTATTTTTAATGTACATTAGATACGTTCTATCGGTGTCAGAAATATTCCTACTCGAATAAGAATATTCTTAAAATAATAGAACGCTCAGTAGCAAATAACTGTCAAGTAAAAAATAAATACGATAGAAAAGTGGCAGTGGTTATGTGTTATTGTTAGTTAACAACTAATGACAACTTTGTTATTTATTTTGAATCTTCAAAATGTAGTTATGCAAATATTACAGAGATTATAATTATATAAAAATATATTTAATAATAAAAACGTAAAGGAGGTATTTTTGTTGAGCACAGTCTAATCTGAACATTCACAAATGTAACAGAAAGGTACGCGCGACAGTCGACTGAAAATATGTTAAGAAGATCTATAAAAGTACTGCTTGTAAAACTGATACATAAATAACATATCAACATCAAATTACTGTCAGTCATCAAAGAATTTTTATCCCTGAATTCCAATTTGTTAGTGGGAATGATGTTACAAGTCGCATTTATTAAAAATCTAATAGAATTATAACATTATCCCAATAGAAAAAATTATATAAAAACATGTTTCATAAGAACTGTGATCGCACTCGTCCTTTATAAAACTCATCGCGAAGCGGCTCGTTTTCCAAAGTTGGACTCGTGGGTTAACAGATTGCCTTATGAAATTTGTTTTTCAATATACCTACTATTATCAGTCGTCAAAGATACATTTACCATCTTTTTATAAGTAGTTAAAGATTATAACTTTTATTTTGTTTTTCTATCTCCCAAATGAAACGCATGTAAACAATAATTTTGGATGTATTAGTTGCAGATTTTATTCTGAACAGTTTTCGTATTTATACTTTTATTCTAAAATCCATAGGGTAGAAATTACAGTCATGAAAATTTTACCATTGTATTTGCTAAGATTCATAAGTAGACACCCGGTATAGAAATATTAGAATTATTTTACATCTTCGACAACTATTATAGCTCAGCAGGATTTACCAATCACTCTACTGTACTGATTTTGTACAATTAAAGCAAATGTGACTGTTTACGTCGTCTAGTAGAGCTGGTGCCAAATGTCATGAGCTATGAAATGCGCAGATCAAGAAGAGAGATGGCTAGAGAAAGGTCAGACAATAGGGGAGAGAGAAAGAGAAAGATAGAGTTTTGCTTTCTGCGCAGCAGCTCTTGAGATTTCGCACGGCTATAACTGCAGGCACTTCTCTATTTTCATTTTCCCATTTATCCAACTACTCAATGTGTGCCCCCTCCGTGCCTGCGCCCTAGGCAATGGCCTAGGTTGGCCTTATGGGTAATCCGGGCCTGGTTTTAGGTGTATTGATAAATCCCGGCTACCGGGACGGGATCCCCTGCCTTTAGAAAAACTAATACAATAATTTCCACACAAACTACCTCCCGCTGCGAAGGGCGTACGGTGTCATGTGCTTATATCGTTACTTCGTGACACTAGCTATACATTCTTACAGTACACGTTTCGTTAACGATACATATCTAAAACGATTTTCTACTTAACGCACTGTTGCTGATTAGATAGAAGATTGAGTGAAAAATGTTGAAGATACGTTCACCTTGAATTTCTTAACACTAATTATTACACGTGGAATACGATCGCGTGTGTTTTACAACATTTCGGAAGTCGATTATTGAAGGAGAAAGAAAGATATGAGAAAAGGATTTACAAGGGAAATTGTGCAAAAATATCACTTTTACCTCACGCAATATACAACAGGTCTACGTAATCTATTTTTGGATAAAATGATTTTAATACTCACTTGAGTAGTGTACATGATTTCTTTTCACTGTAGAAAGAATAATTCTAACACTTTTTTCAAAGAAAAGTGCTGTAATCAAGTAATATTAAAGACTCCATTTTTTTAGGAAACACGTGGCTTTTTGTTGTTACGTAATTCCTAAGCGTTCCGCATGATGGCAGCAGAATTCGTGTTTCACAAATAAATTATAACTTAAAAAACTCATTTATCAATTAAAATGATTTAAACTAATATTTTTATCAATGATAGGATGAAATATAACAATATATTATCCGAAGAACTGGTATATAATGTATTATTATTTCTGAATATTTCTGTGCTATTATATTATTTTGTTATCTACTTTTGGCAACATTGTTCTTATGAACTTGAAAGGAATTTCAAAACTGCATTTTGATTGGTTTAAGAAAATAGTTCTTTAATGTTATTGGACAAACCAAATGAGGGGATTATTTCAACTTTCAAAATTACGAAAAATACAAAATATAATCATTTTAACGTATTAGAGATAATATAAATATGAAAATATGATAAGTAAATATTGTTTCATGCTGGTAATTACTTATTTTAATACCACAACTTACAATTTATGTATATTTAATGCGTAAAACTTTCAAGAACATCATTACATATTTCATAATATTTAAAGAACTTTATATACGGTTCAATAAAAAATATGATTCATAATTTACTAGAAAAAGAATGAATTAATACATAATTGAAATGTAGTGACGATATTTCTGAAAATAAAATCTAAATAATGAAAAGCTATCGATTAATAAATACGTGTTCTTCTTGAATATTTCAAAAACTGTCGTTTTCAAATTATCGTCATTTATAAATGAATTACTCAAGGCTATTTATAAATTGTTGGAATTTGAAATATAGTTTCACAAATTGCAGTACAAATACAAATATAATTATACAAAAAAACGTACGAGTATTTCCAATTTTAGAATTATATTACCCTTCATGATTTCAATGATGCGTCATTTTAGACGTATGAGGCCTGTCTAAAAAGAATTCGAACTTCAGCTGGAGAAAAATTATTGTAACGTGTGAGCCCCGCTGCTATGCTGAACAAGCGTCTAAGTATAGTGATGACGCAATAGCGCTAGCAGCCGGGCTAGGTAAACAAACAAGCCGCGACGTGTTTAATTACTTCCGGTCGCCTGAACCTTTTGTGTTCATTGTTATTATGCGGTCGAACATTTAAGAACTCTCTGGAAGTTAATGGCAGCTGTATAAAAAGGACGCAGTTATGCTCGGGAGTTAGTTATATAGCATAGCAGTATCGTTGTGAGTGTATGCAGTATAGTGTTGAGTGACTCGGGAAGTTATTGGTACACTGGGATATCTGTAGATGTGAATACTCGGTAGTGTTGACGAGTATTGGGAAGCTGTAGTGTACGAGGACAGTAATGGCGAGTCTGGAAGTTACTGGTATATTGGGATAACTGTGGAAGAAAATACTCGGTAGGGTTAACGAGTATTGTGAAGCTAGGTATACAAGGACAGTAACAGCGAGTTGGAGTGGATACTCGGTATTGGTGTTGAAGAATTGTGGCATACGGATAGTTGGTGATACTGAGGCTGTGGAAGGAGAAAGTTACATAAATAGACAGACGGTAAGGTGAAAGGTGTGACTTCTGTCCGAGCAGTTGAATATACAGACGCTGTTGAGTCAGTTGAGTGTACAGGCTGTCTCACAACTCGCGCCCCAGAGCGAATGAGGAAACACGAGACTGCACTCGGATGTGTAATTTCGAAGAAAAAACAATCTAGCTTAAAAGATATTCAAGAAAAGACGTCCTAAAATTGACCAATCAGAGACCTACACCTTTAACGTGTGTTTGCCGTAATTTTAAGTTACTAGGGTTTTATACAAATCAAATCTTCTTTAAAATGTGTGGGCGACTGTAGTTTTCGAAAAATGTCAGTGTCAAAATAAATTTGACAAGGTGAATAAAAAAAGGCAAATCCTTACCATGTATTCAGCCGCTGATTACTTTTACATGATTATAATTTTCGGAGAATGTGGACGTAACGCTAGAGAGGCAGCATGAGTCTATTCGGAACGTTTTCCGGATAGATATCTTGTGGATCATAAAGTGATATTGAGAGCCATCGCAAGGACGCATGAGACCGGTCAAGTTATGCCAGATCAAATGACAATAATATTTTCGTTTAACACATTTTACACAGCTGCTACAATAACGCATCTATACATTCGCAGAAATGGCGAGTCGAATCGCAAACCGAGTGGCGGAGCAAATGTGTAGTCTGTTCATTTGTCATTCGCCTCGTCCCTCGCCTTGCCGCTCGTAGCGCTCGCTCTAGGAGCGGTTTTTGGGGACGAGTCAAAGGCTCGTAGCGATGCGGCGAAATCTGTCTTTACATTCGGCGAGTGTGAAAACGGTCATTCGTGTTGTGGGAGCGAAGTGCGAATATCACTCACGAATTTCGGCGAATAACAAGGCGAAACACGAGTTCGATTGTGTAGATGCGCCTCAACACGTTGCACTGTACGAAATAAATGATGATCTCGGATGACACCTTCGCTAACTAAATTTGTTGACAGTGAAAAGTCAACTCTAAAGTGTCAAAATTACAGTAAGTCAAAGAAATTTTGTAACTCACTAGTAGTATTTTTAAAACCTAGCAACCAGTTTTATTTTGTAATAATATCATCACACCTCAAGATATCCTTCCGGGATTGGTGGATTAAAAAGTCTTGTAACTCCGTTATGCAAGCAGCCGCAAATTATTTTCTTCTATTTGTTGGCAACCTATTGTCGTCGGCAAATTTATAATTTAAATTTAATAACCTTTATGGATAGAAATTAACATTTATTTTGCAGTATATAAAAATTATATGTGATTTCATTGTCAGATATAATCTTTGCGTGATTTTCCAAGGGGCATTTAAATTTTTTAACATAAATATACGATTACATAGAACGGGTAAAAGAGCGAACAAGGGAAACCTATACAGTCAAGAGCCGCGTGAAGGTTGCGTGCCCTATCACGGATCGCAAAAGCTCAAAGCACAAATCATTTATTTAGCTTGCTTCTAAGCTTTGTCGCCTGGAAAGTATAGGTGACGCATGTTATAGCTATAGAATGCCGTGTAGTTTTCTGGAATTGTCACACGAGTTTCTGATACATATGATACAGATCTTTTTGTTTTGTGATGTATAGAAATGTTCTTAACATAACAGTACAATGTTTTTCCATTCTGTTAATAAAACAAAGAAAAAAATCTGGTGTGGCCAACACAATACCTCCTGCCATTTACAGCCAGAGTCACAAAAAAGATTAAGTTAATCCTTATCTTTGGATTAGCGAATTTTACTCTAATTTTGACAGTTTATTTCTTAAAATATAGTCTAATCTAATTCAAGGAACTGCCTTTTTTAAACCCCTCAACAGGATTACATCCCAATTACAGAGTGGGTTCACATTCACACACATCCATGCCTTAGTGGGATTCGAACCCAGAGCCCCGAAGGCACTCATGACATGAGGAGTTGCTCTAACCATTGAGCCACCGGAGCTATAATAAAATGAAGATTAAATTTTAAATACCGGTATAGAATAGAATTCATTAATCTAAAAATGAAGATTAGCTTAAACATTTTTGTGAATCGTTAATTTTTATTAATCTAAATACATACCTACATATTTACTTATGCTGGAAACTGTATTGAATTCCTTTTCTATTGTTCTATTTACTTTTTTCTTTTTAAAACGATACTAATATTTTGAAATGATTAGTTCTTTGATAGTGACATTTATCTGTCAGTTACATACATTTGAATAACTGCGTTTAGTTTGTTTAAAGCGTAGGTCAGCAGGCTCTGGAATTTAAATTATAGATAATTTTATAAATTTATCCATAAAATATGTAGAAAAATTATTAATGCAAATCTATAGAATATTTAAGAATCTTTAATTTTTATGATAACAGTAATCTCGAAAAAATAATATTTACAGGTATTTTTAGATGAAAAACTATTTGAGCTACTAGTAAAGTGCCATTTCCGGTTATCCGATTTACACCAAAATCTAATGGGCTCTTTCCATTACAGAAAAACTTCGAAATACAAGGTTTCAAAATTTTTAGAACGATAGTATTTGAGTTAGAGTGGAGGATCCACACATACACACAGACATCATCGTGAAAATGTTAAAAATGTATTCTAGGGCCCTTAAAACGTAGTCATTTACCAAAATCTCGATATGCGATTTTTAGCACGGTCCCTATACTTCCTTTACCAATGGTAGCGGGAGGTAAAAACTGAATTTTCGTTTCTAAATTGGTTGTTTTGAACGAAGTTTGTAAAAGTATTTCTTTGCGTTTTTCTATGTAACTATATGCTGCATGCTAATAATATTTTTTTTATATTTTATTTAATAAATTATTAAAATACTTGATAAATTCTCAAACGCCATTTAAAATTATGCACGCATTCAATGCATTGTTTCAATTCCTAATAATTTTGTAATGTATGTATGTATGTATGTATGTATATGTAAACATATGATCTTTGTATGTACTAGTACTATTAGAACATTTAATTTAAAAAAAAATCAATTTCACCGAAAATCTTTAACACATGAAACTCGTTCTAGCATCAGTAAGCGTACTATATTTCATTTCAAAATAATAACATTATTAATGAAGAGCTAACAGTCTATGTTACAAATAAATTGTGAAAAGATCATGTAAGCCACCGGGATTTGAACCCGGGACCACTACTTTAACGATAGCTGAAATTATCTTCTACCAGGGAATCTGTTGATATACCCATAATGAGCCTGTTTCACATTTTTCAAAAAGTATTTTAATTAAAGTTTATGCAATATTTTTCTTATTAATAATTATTTGTTATATTGGCGCCAAAAATAGTCATGAAATACAACCCCCCAGTCCTGTGTTGTAGAAGCACATACATTACGTCATTTACAGCCAATAGAAAAACAGTTTTTCCATCACCTTCGTTTATTTTTGTTATTTAGATAAATACACGTAGGCGTTAGTTTGTCACATGTTAATAACAAACTTCTAATTTGACATTTGACGTTGACATTTTCCATTATAAATTAGTAATAAAGTAATAATGGCTAATACAGAATACACTCAAGCTAAGTCGGACAGTTTACCGAAAATCGAAAGCTGGATGATGGCTGAATTTATATCAGTAAACGACTGTTTTACTGTTGCCGAAATAAGGTGTGTTAAAGAGTTAAGGTAAAATAAAATGTAAAAACCCAACCGTCAGCTTTTCGACCTACTACTTCCAGCCACAATTTTCTTTTCTTCGCATCTTTTGGCATATTTATAAATTCAATAGTGGGTTTGCTCCTAGCAGCAATTTTGCAAGAAAGCACGTATTTTATATTGGATTTTTTATTATCTAACACGAACCAAACTAAAAAATTTGACACTTGTTTGACAACTCTGACAATATACTTATCATAACACTTGTAACGAAACACACAGAATTGACACTATAAAGGGACCAATAGGGTATTCTCCGAAGACTGCCAATATTAAAAATTTATATAAAATATTAGTGTTGATCGGTAAACAAGATGGAAAAAACAAAAAAAAAACATATTATAAATTGATTGTTGCAAAAGATATAAAGCATTTAAATTTTGCTGATGTACTAGATGACCTTCCAATGGGAGACCAGTTGAAATCCCTACTCCGTGTTCGAATGCGAAAGAGGTCGCATGAACCACTGATAGCCCACCGCTGGTGCTGTACAACTAGTACGTCACCAAGTACGTCACTATCACGTGACACAACAAAATCAAATTTTAAAAATTAATATCTCGCTTATTAAAAGAAATATTTAACTCGGGTTTTCACAGGTACTCTTAGATATATCTGTTCTTTAAGAAAAAAAAATAAAAAAAATATGAGAGAATACCCTATTGGAGCCGATGAAGATGTATGTGTTGTGACGTCACATTATGTTTCAGATCACGTGACTTTTTCAAAATATCCAAATTTCAAAAATTAATTGTAAAATTTGAAGCTATTTAAATAATGATATCTTTTTAAATTTAATACTTAGAAGGCATATAAAAATTCTTGCAACAGCCCTATTGAGGATATGTATCTACGTTTATTCGTCACATTTACCATTGCATTTAAATATCTTTGTGAACATGTCATAATTAGCTCTAGGCCCTTATTAGATTCTGGTTTATATTAACGAAATTGTGAATTGTGAAAATATCATGTCAGTCACCGGGATTTGAACCTGGGACCACTACTATGCCGCGGTAACTGCGAGAACAACTGAGCTATGGTGCAGTGGTATTCCAACCCCACATCTAATAAACGTATCCTCAGAATAGTATTGGATTTTTCTTAGGCATGCGGCAAATATATCCACCAGACAAAATAGATATATTTTTACTATGGTGCTCATTCAATGCCTCCCGATTTACACCTGAAACAAAACTTACTTCTTTCTCAAAATAACTCAATAAACGTTTCGATAATCCCTTTTGAAGAATTCTGTAGTTACATTTACATTTATTTCAATGTAAGGTTAAGGTGACTTCAGTTGATATCTTTGACGAACTGATTTATTACCTCAGCTCATTTTTACTAATGGGCCCGTCCAAGTTTTTTTGAATTTTTTATATGTTATGAAGAATTTAAAAATAGAATTTCCGTATTTTTTATTTTCTTGAAATTATGCTTAATAAAGCCTAAAATAATTATTAAAGTTATGGCGCGAAAGTTGTGACGTTAGCGTCACTCCGCCATAAGTAGAGATAACCGACATACGTTACCATTAAAATGTTAATATCATTTCAAAATAGATATTTATTTGGTTTATTTACATGAATAGTGTTAAATGTTAATTTATGTAAAAATCAGGTAAGTAAAATTAATAATTTTTGCTCCTTTTCATAATCAGGTTAATTATGCTTTAATGAATGTGTCTTTAAGACATTCTTTAATATAATATTGAAGGTTATCATACTTACCACGTGTCATTATTACAATTAAAATAGTATTTAAACTATTTTCTATTTATAATTAAACACAACAATGACAGTATTGATTACAATAATCAAAACATAGTTCATATTCATAATAAAAGGTAATCCAGCATCTACATTCCTACTTACTAAATGATTACAACAACTATTGAGATTACAATAATTAAAACATAAATTATAATATAAATTTAGTTAATAAGTAAATTTTCGTTTAATCTTAATTATAAATTACTCCGATATATATATATATATATATATATATATATATATATATATATATATATATATATATATATATATATATATATATATATATATATATATATATACCAATAGCGAATTTATGAGCAAAATATGCATGGTCCACTCAATAGTGACATTTCCACAGAGTAACTGGACGACTGTAGTGACTCTGACGTCACAACATGGCGACCATTTTACGCTAAAAACTTTAATTACATTATTATCGGTATAAAAATACAATTAATATAGCAATTTTTATTTCGTTTTCATTTATTTATATTCAAAATTCGTATGTGACATATAATTTCTAAAAAGTTGAAGACTTGGACGGGCCCATTCTAGATTAATATTAGATTAGTCAATATCATATCTTTGATTAGTCATAAAACGTTCATAAAACCTTCATATTTTTTTTTTAATAATGGCTGTTTGAATGCCATATAAAAGAAACAAAAAACTTAATGGATGATGCATGCCCTGTACCTAATGGTTCAAATAAGGACAATCCATTAATTTCGTTTTTTACAAAATTGTTGTGTAAACATTCATTATTTTTGTTTGTTGTAATCAATTAATTTCGCTATATCGACATCACGATATCCGATATCGTACCCTACCCTTGTCGTGTGTACGTGGACCTATGTATCTTTCTATCTGCGTGTTTATGAAGGGGTAAGAAACAATTATCGACTTGAAGAATGGAAATCAGGTCAAGTGGAGCGTGAGCCATTCAGCGCAGAAAAAAAACAACAACTTTTAGTCCACTTGCAATGACCTAACATACTTAGCTGATAAAGTACATAATGTACTTTGCTGTTAAACATTGTTCATGAGTGACTAGGAGTATGAATAAATAATAATATGATTATTATTATACATAAAAGAAATAAAAGGTTGTTGAGTTAATATTTAATTTATGGTATTTTTGATTGTAGATGGTCAAATGAAAGTCAAACTTAAAATAAAATAACTTTATGCTAATTAAAGATAAGAAATAATAATCATTTAATTTTTTTAAAACTACTTCTTGCTTGTATAAACATTGTTAGCAGATGTGACGTAGATTACACTGTTGACCTTTACAAATGCTTACTGCGCTATCTGTGAGGTATATAGGGAAACACAATTGACAGTTGTTGGAGAAGACTTGTACAGTATAATAATATTGTAACATGGGACGCCCGCCGTCGCCGCCACTGTAAGCGAGTGTCTATTTATAGCGGTGACGTAATCGCGCTAGTAGCCGGCCGATGTAAACTGGTCGCGATGTTTTTAATTACTTCCGGTCGCCTGAACCTTTTGTGTTCATTGTTATTATATGTTCGAATATTCTAGACTGTTCTAGAAAATAATGGCAGCTGTATATAAGGGACGTAGCTATGCTCGAGAGACAATTAGTTAGTTACAGTTAGTACAGTTGAGTGGAGTCCCTGATCACACAACATTAGTTGTGTGATCGGGGGTTGACACAGTTAGTTAGTTGCATGGAGACACATAGAGATGTTCATATAGAGTGTTAGTGAATTTGAAAAGCATAGTAGTATCGCGGTGAGCGTATGCAGTTGGTGTCGAGTAGGTACTGGTATTGGGATAGCTGTGGATGTAAATACTCGGTAGTGTTGACGAGTATTGGGAAGCTATAGTGTGCAAGAACAGTAACGGCGGAAAGTTACTGATATACCGGGATAGCTGTTAAAGAGAATACTCGGTAGTGTTGAAGAGTATTGGGAAGCTAGGTATATGGGGACAGTAACGGCAAGTGGAAGCTAATACTCGGCATTGGTGTTGAAGAATTGTGGCATACGGAAAGTCGGTGATACGGAGGCTGTGGAAGAGAGAGAGTTACATAAATAGACAGATAGTGAGGTGAAAGGTGTGACTTCTGTCCGAGCAGTTGAATATACAAACGCTGTTGAGTCAGTTGAGTATATAGACGCTGTGAAGGTCGGTAGGCGGACAGTTGAACATAATATAAGTATACAGTGATATAAATATAGTGACATAAATATCGCGTAAACAGTCTGCAAGAATCTGCAACAGACGGGCAGTCTAAGATTGGAACGCGTAGTGAAATAAATAATATCGTGGAAATAAATAGTAGTGTTAATTGGTTAAATAAATAGTGTTAGTGTTATCTAGTTAATTATAGGTCTAGTCTTAATTAGTTTTTAATAATTGTTTAATATTAGTAATAATAACTTTCATTATAGTTTAATAAACACTTAATTTTAATTAATAATAATTGTCTAATATTTACACTTCACCCATATAAATTAAAAAACGTTACAATATTCATTTCTTCTTTATAAATATTATTTAGAAATAGCATATATTTCAAGAACATTTAGGTCCACGAAGAAAACAATTTGATATAACAACTTATATTCGTGACGTTACATCTATATTTTCAAACTTCGGGGGACCATAACTCGCTTATTAATAGGAATTTTTTCACCGGATTTTCACCGACAGTCTTAATTTTATTTATACATTCAGATGAAATTATATTTCAAAAATGGTGGAATCCCCTTACGGTACACTTATGTATAATAGTTATTTGTATATCAAGGCCGCGAAATCACTCTTTAGCGTACCGAGAGAAAAATTGTTTTCGAGGCAAGACAATCTCGAGGGCGCTAAAGGATTTCGCTGACAAGGTGTACAGGTGCAACCGTAAAAAATATATAATTATAAATTTTATTAATTTTAAACACTTTCATTATAAATAGAAGTTAGCTTTGAAGGTGGCTATGGGATTGACATTTGATAAACAAAACCATGCAATTCTCAAGTGTCAAAGTGATTGTTTACCATAACAACAGTCGCAAAATCCAATTTCGGGCCTTGTGGCCAAAACAATACCTCCCGCCATTTACAACCCGAGTCACAAAAAAAGATTAAGTTTATCCTTATTTTTGGATTAGCGAATTTTACTCTAATTTTGACAGTTTATTCCTTAAAATATAGCCTAATCTAATCTAAATAACTACCTTTTTTAAACCCCTCAACATTGACTCCCAATTACAGATTGTGTTCACATTCACACACATCCATGCCTTAGTGGGATTCGAACCCAGAGCCCCGAGAGCACTCATGACATGAGGCGTTGCTCTAACCATTGCGCCACCGGAGCTATAATAAAATGAAGATTAAATTTTAAATACCGGGATAGAATAGAATTCACTAATCCAAAAATGATGATTAGTTTAAACATTTTTGTGAATCGTTAATTTTTATTAATCTAAATAAATACCTACATATTTACTTATGCTGGAAATTGTATTGAATTCTTTTTCTATTGTTCTATTTACTTTTTTATTTTTAAAACGTTACTAATATTATTTTGAAATGATTAGTTCTTTTATAGCGACATTTATCTATGAGTTACATACATTTGCATAACTGCGTTTTGTTTATTTAAAGCTTGGGCTCTGGGATTTAAATTATAGATAATTTTATAAATTTATCCATAAAATATATAGAAAATGTATTAATGCAAATCTATAGAAAATTTAATAATCTTTAATATTATAATAGCATTAATCTCGAAAAAATAACATTTAAAGAAGAAAAACTATTTTGAGCTTCTAGTAAAGTGCCATTTCCGGTTACCCGATTTTCACCAAAATCTAATGGGCTCTTTCTATTACAGAAAAAGTTCGAAATACAAGGTTTAAAATTTTTCTGAATGATAGTATTTGAGTTAGAGTGGAGGATCCACACACACATACACACATACATACACACAGACATCATTGTGAACATGTTAAAATTGGATTCTAGGGACCTTAAAACGTGGTCATTTACCAAAATCTCGATATGCGATTTTTATCACGATCCCTAAACCTCCCTTATCAAAGGTAGCGGGAGGTAAAAAAGAAAAAAGGCATGAACAAAATAATTTCCAAGCAGTAAAATTTTTTTTTGAGGGATGTAGACAGTATCTTGTAACAAATAGCAAGAAAACAATCTTTTTCAAAAATATGTTTTTCCACTCACCATGCATGGCAGTCTCCCCCATATGGGCAACATCTCCTGCGGTATCCTTCGCCCCATCCACCATCTTGGCGAGTGGCCCACTGCTAGCACACCCCATGGCACTCACTAGTTGCTGCCGTCTCGACGCTTGCCACCGGACTGACCACTGCTGACGAACTGACCGACGCTGACGCTCGGACACTCGAAGGGCTGGACACGCTATCGAACGTGCGTGGTCGTGTCTTATATCCACTCACGCGGTGGTTTTTTTTTCGGACTTCTTACTAGTGAGAAAAGATGGATGTTAAGGGAGGTCAAATGTTTTTTTTACTGTTATTTATTATTCAGTTCTAGGAAATAGTGATAACATGTTAAATATGAATAATTATTCAAAAAAGTATGAAATTTATTAATGAAGTACATAATTGTATGTTAAGAGTTAACGTTTAATATGATACGAATAGATCTTTTCACTGAAACACGATAAGGCATGTTTTTATGAAATTCTAATAAGGAGCGACTCAAAATCTGTTATTAAATATACTCTATTCCAATGAGGTCCTGCACACTGATTTTTTTATTATTTTAAATGAAAGTACTTTTAATTTTGAAACAAATGTAGTACTAAAAAGCCTTAATTGTTTTTAGTTTAACTGTATTTGATTTTTAATTTCAACATGACGTAACTGCTACAGCTATTGCTATAGGACGCGAGCAAACACGTGACTCGAGCGACCTTGACGTGCTTGGAATCAGCTGATTTATACTACGTTCCGTAAGTCAACCAAAAAAAAAAAAAAAAAACAGTATCTTGATTCCGGGTACACCATGGTTCCTGAATATTTCCATCTATTTCGGGACAGATTGACATTGAATCATATGACATTTAAATTGACATAACCTAACAAAAATAAAAATTAACTAAAAGAACGATAATGCTGAATAATGCCAATAAAAATAACACAATCAACAATATATCAAATATAAATAATGTTTTCATACTTACATCTATAATAATTATTAGTAATACCACTAAAAATGCGGTTTAGATATTTGACATTGACGGATATCGTTTGATTTGTTATGATGATGTTTTAAAGTAGCGGTAGTGGAGGTAAAAATACTAGAAAAACCAGGATTATTTCGTGGTTGCCGTGGTCCAACTTTTTACCAACTTTTTTCAGGAACCGCGTTCCAAATTAAAACCGGTAAATAATTTCAGGACTTACGGAACACAAAACCGTAAATCTGATCGAACCGGTTGCGTTACGGAACATAGTATTATTTGCGCATGTCATTTTGACAAGAACGTCACTTTGACAAGACGAATGTTTTGACGTGGTATTGAGTTATTTTGATTTTGAACTGCTAAAATGTTATTAATTTATAATTTTCAGGCAGTAAAACACATGAAATTAAAAATAATAACTTCTTAACAGTTCAAAACTAAAATAACTCAAAACATTGGTCTTGTCAAAATGACATATGCACACAAATCAGTTGATTACAAATATGTCAAGGTCGCTCGAGTCACGTGTCTGCTCGGGCCTACATTTGTTTAATACTCGTGATCGACCGTTTAAACTAAATGTAAACTTAGTTTAACTTTAAACTATCGATATTTTAAGCTGCAGTTTAAACTGTAATTGTACAACTCTTAAATTTTAAACTTGGTTTAATTCAATAATATATAGCAATTGTTTGAAACCGCAAATATAAAAAAAAAAAACATTAGAAAACAATAAAAAAAGCAATAATTTAGTCATTTCAAACTGTTTCATGCATAGTAAAAGCCTACTTACATATTTTCACCATGTTTCGAAGTCTACATGTCCAGATAAAGAGATAAATAAAAATTTTGTCCACACACACAAATTATATGTTAGCATAACCGTCAAGTTATCCTGAATCGATTAATATATGATTCCATATTAATTTCATTATTTAAACACAAAATTTTGCATAAATATTCACTACAATCACTAACAACTTCATCGACAATAAATAACTTCTTGATAAAACAAGTGAATTGATGACGAAAGCTAGGATTGGCCGAACGGCGTAGGAATATATCAAAAAGTAGTTCGGTACCTAATTTAAAATGTTTTGGGTTGTATTGGAAGGATATGGCTTATTTTTTGGATTAATTATAAAGAAAATGTGATTAGGGGGATCTTTAACTAAATAAGAAAATGTACCTAATGGATTTTCTAGCTAATAGTATAGGAAAATATTTATTAAAATATCACGAAATGTCAACAAAATATTTAGTTTTATGTAGTTACAGTTGAGATTTTGTGTTTATAATAATAAATAAAATTAGAATTCTGTACATGCGTTTCGGTTCATCATAGTTTGTTTCAAAGTATAGTAGAGTGACTTCAACTGCAAACAATTTATTTGTTTAGACGTTTATAAGGGTTAGAAAACAAAACTTTACCCCTACCTGAATGGTTCAATAAAATTATATTAATGTGTGTTTTGTTAGAAAATTAAATAATAATAAGTTAATGACTGTTAACCTATAAATTATTATTTTCTAAATCCATATTTATTTCGACATGGAGCTATCGTACGGGTACAAAAATAACATCGATTACAAAGTGTGTAAACAGTTTTCATCTAAACAGTGTGTAGAGTTTACACTAAACAGACCACTTTGACATTAACTATATTTATTAATTTTTAAAATACCATGTTTTATCATATTTTTTTAAAAGAATATTATTTATAACTATAAGATATTTGCAATTTTATATATCAAATTGAAATTTTATATTTAAATAGTCGTTGCATTTTTTTGTGCAACCGGACGAGAATTATACATTTTGCAGACGCTATTCAGGCTGCGAAATTCAATTTCGCGGCAGCTGTAACGGCCGCGAAATCCTTTAGCGGCCTTGGCGATATTTTTTTCCCGGAACGCTAAAGAGTGATTTCGGAATCTATACAAATAATGATTTTATAGATGGAAGAAAATAAATAATGCAACGACCTTTTTGAGTATATCATGAAAATTTAGAAGAAGTCAAAGTGATCTGTTTCGCTAATATAACATCGAATGACACCTGAGTGAGTGATATTAAACATTGAGTGACCGCTGTCGTTAAAACACGCGTTACATTGCACCAAAAATCCAAATTACTTTACAGATTGCTCCTTTAAATACAAACATTTGATTGGAAATGGACTAATATGGCAGTACCCATTATTGCCTTACTGCTTTTCACGTTATATTCTTCTTCTTTTAGGACTTCGCCCTGTTTATTTAAGGGGGTTCTATCATGACAGTCTCATACAAAAGTTTCGTCAAGTAATAAATTCATAAAAATAGATATTCTTAATTTTTAATAGTTATTCAGAAAATTAAATTGTTGCAAAAATATCTTATAAAAATAAGAAATATCTGATGTGAACACCACACGACTTCCTTGTACGCAAGACCTACATGAAATATAGACCCAATTATAAAATTGCACGTATTTGACGTAATTTGACATTAACATTAATTTTTCTATTTTTTGTCCTAATCCATAGCAAGCTTTATTACAAAAACCAAAAAGTATATAATTTTTAAATTTATATATCTCGCTTATACAAAGGAATAATTTAATAACATTGGTTGTGCTAGACGCAGAATTTAATTCTCTAAAACGATTATTTGAAGCACTTATTTCTAAAATCAAAGTAAAACCATTTTATTCAAGAAAAACTGTTAATAACTTCAGGTAATATGTCACTTCCGGTTAGCCTATTGTAACCAAAATCTACTATGTTATTCCCATTGATATAAAAGTCTTATATACAAATTTGAAAAGTTTTGGATTATATTTTAAAATAGTTTTTCATTAAAATCTATTATAGGCCTCAAGTAAAGTACCACTCCTGGAAATTATGTAATGACGAAAAAGGGAGGTGCACAACTAGATGTCATAATAGTCCTAAATACAAAATTTGAACTTTCTACAACTTAACGTTTTTGAGTTATGCGAGATACATACCTACATACGTACAGACGTTACGACGAAATTAGTCAAAATGGATTCAGGGATGGTCAAAATAGATATTTCCGTTGAAATCTGAAAACCGACATTTTTCGCGATTATAATACTTCCTTTAATATGTACAAGGAAGTAAAAATATTAAGTATATTTGAGAAAAATATATCTGTTTTAATATAGGTATTTAAAAATTCTATCGAAAATCACATATTTTCCGTCTTTCGAAGAAAATAACTATAAAAGTAACTGGTAACTGGACTCATGTATAAACTATCATTTGAACTGTTAGGTATTTTTTTGTACAATTCATGAAAAATAACATACTTAAATATAATTAAAAATTGTCGTAATGCTTCATCATCTATTATCTATCATGATAGAATCACCTTAAGACTCTTTGATCATTTTCTTAGAAAGTGTCTTCCTACAGTTCTTAAATGCTACGTCCCATAAATGTCATGCCCCTTAGTTATCCCCTCCACGAACAACGTAAAGTTGAGACAGCCTCGCAGTTTAGCACTTGTGGGATTAGGCTGTTTGAAATCTACGTAGCACTTTGGTTATTTGATTATAGCGCCTGATATATATTCCCTCTACTGTATGATGTAAATTACAATACTTTACAAACTTACAATTTTAAATTTCATCATTTTGAATTAATTACAAAATAAATAAAATATTTTGCAAAGATATTTATAGTAAATGGCAGTATTTATATATATGTTTGTTGTGCAGAAATGGAGCAATTATAAAGTATTTGAATCTTTGGTAATACAAATGATTTTAATACATACGTCAACTAAACTAATATTGATACAGACACTTCGTCACACAACTATGTGAATGTGCACAACGAGGAAACGCAGTTCTTGGCACTGGTAAAACATCAAATAAGTAAAAATATTATTTTTTTATTACTAGTGTATAAATTTGTTGATTACTGTACCTTTATTGTACATTGGGAACACCTTTATTAACACAAACTTATTATTTTTTAAATGGGAACCTATATTGAAAATAGTCTCATCGTTTTGCTTATTTTATAAGCTTTTCAATGATAACAAGTCTATATTATTTTATTATAAACATGAATAAAAGATAAATTATTAATTTTTTAGGGTGAAAAAATTGAAAATTATTAAGAAACAAATGAAAGAAATACATTAAAAATCATCAATTGTTTATTTCTAATATTATTTCTTTCAGTTTTACTCATTTTTTTAATTTACTTACTTCAAAAGCATATTAAACCATTTTTTTCAAAGCCAACTGTAACGTCGATAAATAATGGACTTTTACAATTAAGGGCCGGTATTTTCACTTGCGAATAAAGGTTTAGATAAATTTATCCTTCGGATAAATATTTTTGTCGTCTTTTCACTTGCAAATAAATTTATTCGAAAGAATAACATCTGTTATTCGCGAGATAAATTATTCGGTACTTGGGTAGCGAATAACCGTTTATTCGTAAGTTCATTACATTTCCACATAGTGCAGATTTATTAACAAAATGGATATATTAAATATTATGATAATATTTTCAACTATGAATTAATAAATAACGTGAGAAATCGATCACACACCATCAAACAGCAACATAACCACATAAATGAAATAATTTTTGACAGGTTCCGATTATGAAAACAATTTAGGATCACATATTGGGGATCGCATTTGATCTCAACCAGTAAATAGGTAAATCATTATAAAGATCCTGTCATTTGACGCTGGCAACATATTTTCGAATTTTGGATACTTTTGTTGAATACATTGACAAACATTTACTTTGAACTGAAACAAATATACAAAAAGTACTTACAAGAACAATTTTACAGTATACATATCCCGCTTACCGCATATGAGTGCTGAATTAGATGGTACACTTGTTAAATTACAGTCTCCCGGGGTTAAAAATACATAATATAGATCACATTGACATTAAAGATGTCAAACAAAATTTTGACAACTACGGATTCAAAAGTAGTTGACACATTTCATCCTTGTCTGCTTAACGTGGCTACGCCAAACTCCATCGTTCTCTACTGACAGAAATTCACTCTGCAAGGTTACCAATTCACGAACGTTAAAGTTATTCGACAGATAGCTATTTGTTCGTGTAAAATGTGTGAAAAGACGCAATGGAATTATTCGTTGGATAAATATATAGAATAAATTTATTTAACGAATACTTATTCGAAACTTTATTCGGAAGTGAAAATACCGGGCCTTAAAGAGATAGAAGATATGCCCAATGGGGATCTGCGCATAGTAAGAACAAGTGAGATCTATGGCGTTTGTTTCTAAAAAATTTAGACCTAAATTTGAGAATATCTTAGATAACTTTAAAAAATCTTATCGAAATAAGTTACAAAAGCTTTTATTGAAGTTAAAATGTTTAACGATGTAAATTTTCACTGAGAATATAAGTATTTTAATAACTGCAATATTTTTGACGTTTCGTTTGACAGCCCAACTGGCAGTTGTTCGCGCCATTTTCTTACTATTTGCAGCGATAGAAAGAGATAGCCGTTAAATTGAAAAGGTCCATAATTTATCTAACCCGAAAATAATTAGTTAAGAATAATTTTAAGAACATAATTAATAATTATAGAATAAACAAATGATGATTTTTAATTGATTTTTTCATTTGTTTCTCAGTAATTTTTTTCATCCCCATAAATTAATAATTTATCTTTTATTCATGTTTAAAACAAAAGAATATAGACTTGTTATATATCATTGAAAAGCTTATGAAATAAGTAAAAAGACGAGACTACTTTTAACATAGGTTCCCATTTAAAAAATCATAAATTTGTGTGATATCTCGAGAAATATTAAGTTTTCAAACAATCTAATTACGCCATTTTATTTTACTTAAAAAACAGTTGAAAATTTGTTAAAACAATTTTTCTCTATCATAAGATATGAGATATTTTCGAAATGAGCGAAAATGAGATTTTGCCTGTAGTTTAGAAACAAAAGAAGATCGAAAATTCATGTGGTGACTTTTCTCGAAAAGGTTGACCCTGGAATGTGCAAATTGTTTTGCTCTATCATTAATATTACCCGAGATACCTTAAAAAAACATCGAAAATGAGACATCCTATACAGTGTCTTCATTACTTTAAATAAAAATTCTGGAACCCTGCTTAAAACAATAACATTCTAATTAAAGGAAAAAATCGAACCAGCCGATTTTTTTCCAAAATTTATATTTAATTTACTTTGGACCAGCCAAAAGCGTGAATCATAATATAATAACATAAACAAAAAGTGTGCATTCTAATGCACATTAAAATGAAAATGATATTTTTACTCATTTGGTGAATATTCTAGATTAGATGTGTGAGTATATTGAGTACATTACGAGTATATGTGATTATGTAAATGTGATATTGTGTATACGTGTATTATGTTAAGTTTACTTGTATATTATGTATATTTATACCTAAAGCTAACATTGGATAATATTTTTCTAGAACTATGTTTCCCCATTAGTCCCATATATTATCTTTAATATTAAAAATCATTAACATTAAAAAAGGTAATGTTTAGATTATTCAAATTTAATATTTATTTGTCAACATTTGGCACAATTTATTTAGCAATCTTTAATATTAAAGTCAATATAGTTAGGCCATGTACTTCTAAGTTGCACTGTTTCATTGGGGTTTACATAGACTTATTATTCATTTATTTAGAATTAAATAGAAACACAGTAAAACTTACAGAAAAGAAAAGAAACTCAAAAAACATCACTTTAGAATTTAGAAAATGGTTAAAAAATACGAGATAGCGTCAAAAAGTACTTAGACCCAAGCAGATGATCGCTGAAACGAATTTTTTTTTCTTGGGTTCGCAGCCACTATTAGGGAACGCATCGTCGAGACGCCTCTTTTTGTTACTATCTGCAAAAGCTAAGATTTTTTTATTTCATTCCGTTTTTTTCGTTCGTCGCATTTTGAAATGTCTACAGAGAGAGTAGCGTGCAAACATGAAATATCAGCCGCTTTTGTTCTTATATAATAATGCCCCCCCCCCCATTTTATTTTTTCAGGTACTTAAGCCATTCATATTGCAGAGAATAGAGAATAGTTTTGACCTCTCTGATTGGCTGAAATTGGAGACAAGAGACAAGTTTACTTAAAACAGGCGCTGATGCGCGCACCATCTGCTGAATGGCTTAAATGGAACAAAACATAGTTCTAAACAATAGCACACAATGAATTAGAAATAAAATCATTTACCTAATATTATGTTTATATAAAACATTTTTGTGTAAAATTAATTGAAAACTTTTACGCAAAGGAAAACAGATTACCAATGTTAAAGGCCTATGGCCCGCTTTTAACACCCTGTATCTATGTATCTCTGTATTAACAGTTGGGTAATTTAATGAAAATATGTTACTCTGATTATATTCCTTAGGGTTTTTTCAAAAGATTTTTGATTACAACAAAGAAAAGCTTAATTAAAACAAAGAAAATTGAATTTATTTATTAATTTATTTATTTATTTTTATTTATTTATTTTTTGAATTTTTTTCCTGACCGACGCCAAATATTTCGAATTTTAAATGGCACTAAATTGACCCCTGTGGTGCACTCTCCACGCCAGCAATGAGTGCCATGAGGTGACGCCTGGTAAATGCCCGCACGGTACAAATATGTCATCATCATTACCGATATCTGCATACAAAGCAGATTGGCACTCCCAGCAATGAGTAATATGCCGTGATGATATATTTATTTATTTATTTATTTAGAAAATTTGATTACAATAATGAAAAAGTTTAATTAATAATTACATAAAAATAAAATTGATTATAATATTACTGTCACCGTATAATGTAAAAATTAATATATATTTTTTGCTTTTAAATTTTTATAGGTTTTGCTACATGATAACACTCCGATACATCGCTCCCAATGGTAAAAAATTACCTTGTTATGAACAATGTCACCACTCTGGAACACCCCTCCTATTCTCCCAACCTTGCACCAGCCGATTTTTAACTGTATTTACGGTTTAAAATGAAATTGAAGGGACAACGTTTTGCTAATAGCAGAGGTGATGGAAAAACTGACGAGACAGCTGAAGGCACTTCCAGGGATTATAGGAATTTTTTGAACAATTGTATCTTTTTGCAATCAAATTTCTTGACCAATTCTGGTCAGCGCCGGCTTAACGGGGGGAGGGGGCTTTTGGGGTCTATAGCCCCCCGGCGGTAGATACGTAAAGGGCGGTACACTGAGCAGAGCACGTTCTAAAGCAAATTTAAGAGCCAGGGGAAAAGGATAAATGTCCATTTTCTAGCAAAATGAGATGATTGGTACTTATAGATTGAAGGTGGGCGCTTTTAAATGGTATGTGTAAAGGAGGCAAAACGGTAACCATCCTAAGACACAGGCATCAGAAATTGTAAGACAAGATCTAAAAAGGATGACGGTCCAAGCGTCAGGGTATAAAAAGATGAATATTCGACAGCGATATTCGCAAATTATAACTTGGTCAGCCGATTTCTGTTCAGTACTCGTACTGAACAGAAATTTGTTAAGCTAAGAGCGGTGTCAGTGGCTATCTGATGAGATTCCGTAACTCAGTAGTTAATTTTTAGCAACTGGTTAAAATTTAACCAATTAAATACCTATGTAGACATTATATAACAAACAATTGGAAACAATTTTTAACCAGTTGCTAAAAATTAACCACTGAATTACACAAGTAATAAAACCACCAAACGACGCAAAAAGTTTGGACAAGTGACTGATGTAGCGAAAAAGCTCCGACTGCAAAGTCGTGAAACTGGCGAAGATTTTTCCTATGAACATTTGAAATACTCTATTAACCAACTCGAAAATAACTTGTCATTGAATTTCAAAAATATGGGAGTTCATGGACTTTCATAATTTGTACCTATAGTCTATTCCATGAGACCTTTCATTAAACCAGGACTTCGAACCGGAGCTGAATCGAAAACCGTAAACAGCAAAAATAACGGAGAAATTCTGTTAGGTCCTACATAAGTTGAAACTTGACCCATCTGTGGGTATAATAATTTTAAGAAATGACCAATCTGAGTTTCGAAATAAGATTAATACATTTTGTCATTCCAAAAACATTAGATGGGGTTTCAAACTTTAAAATTCGCCTAATGAAAAAACAAAATTTGTAACATTTATCTTCTTTCCACTGGCTCTTGGTAGTTTGATGTTGGAAAAACGAGTTTTTCTTTGTTGAGAATCAGGGACCCGAACCGTAACGAAACCGTAACCGAAAACCGCACCGATATTTGACTTTTTATGAAACCGTAACCGGAAACCGAAACCTATATTTTATTTCTTCAAATATGGAAACCGAAAACCGATACGAAAAATAAATTTGTTCTGTAACCGAACACATAACCGAACCGAAATAATATCAGTACTAAAACCGAAAATTTAAAAATATGTATTTTTTATTAATCCACATCTTTTCGTAGAAATGCTTTGCATACCTTTGAGTTCAAAAAAAGTAATTTCTTATTAAAAAAAATTAAGGCGTTTTACTCCATTTTTCAATTATTTTTGTTGACATTTTTCAATCAATTACCCGTTTAGTTTACGTATTACTATTGTAATAAAATTAATATTAAAATAATAATTTACGAAACGTATTTAATTTTTGTTGCAAAAATGTGAAAATTTTAACTCATACTTACTTTTTGAACCGCGAATTTTATTTTTAAATTACACTTTAACTAAAAGTATCACCTAACTTTATATTTTTACTTAAAATAATTAATATTAAAATAATTACTTACAGATTAGTTTCGAATTTTGAATTACGAACAAGCCGAATATATCAATTAGTACTAGTTGTTACTGAAACGAGGAATTAATATATTATATTACGAAATAGGTACTAAATATATTTCATGTTGCAAAAAATAAAAGCTAAGCTAATTTTTCATTTAAACCGAAACCAAAAAGAACCGAAACCGTAACGAAAACGAAACTTATTTGTTTTTTTAGCCGAAACGAAAACCGATATAATATTTTCAAAAAAACCGTAACCGATAACCGAAACCGAATTTTTATTAAAGTAAAAACCGTTAAACGTAACCGAACCCCAAAATTTTTCGGTTCGAGTCCCTGTTGAGAATGATGGTTTTCAAAAGTTAGCCCCGGGCGTCAAAATGTCTTAAGTCGGCACTGATTCCGGGAACATTTTGACGCTATCTCGTATTATTCGTTTCAAGAAAGGGTGTTAAATTATTTTGATTTTTTCTGGTGTACCCATATTTTATGACGTTAATGAATAATTTTATTATTAAATGATGAAAGAAGATCTTATTTTTATTTTTTCGAACCAGTGCAACAAGTACTTCCTCCATATCTTCCCACACATCAAACACCCACTATCTATTTTTCCTGTTGGGGTGAGGTTCTTTCTGAGTCGTCCTCCATAAAGGAGCCGCTAGGGCTGGTATTAGGGGTTACAGCTAAGAGAGGGCCAGTGTGGTGGTGGCATCTAGCGGTGGCGCCCGTTAATCGAGAGTCTGAAGAAATTGCACGCTCTAGTCGTCCTCGGGAATGAGGGCAGTCTCGTCGACGCGTCCTCGAGCGGTGGGTACAGTCACTGGCGTTCGAAGAGCGGCGACTTGTGCTTGGAGGGAGCCAGTGGTGCCCTGGAAAAATTTAGAAATATATACAGAGAATTTCACAACTTCGGGTACAACTTAAAGGCATATAGTACTGACCAAAATGAGTAAGGGTCGAATCTTCAACTGTTCCCGAGAAAGAAGTCATTTTGTATTAGAATTGAAGAAAAAAAGAAAAACTGACAAAAATAGTGATCGAACAAAATTTAGTCTATTACGAAAATACAATAACATTTTATATGAAACATTTTTCTCAATTTCTAATACGAGGCTAGGGCCGCGCCGTGCGGGTGGGCAGGTTGTGCCCCGCACAAAGGCGCCTGACTTTGAAGGGCGCTGCTTCAAGACAGTATAGTAAATAATAGTAAATTTTTATAAAATGCTCTTATTCGTAAAAACAAAATTACTATACTAGTAAAACTTACAAATTAACGTGTAGAAGTGAACAATATATTTTTTATTTAGTTTGCATTAGAACTCTAGTTATAAGTAAAATAATTATCGTATCCATCGGCTCGTTATTATTCTAGCATTGTTATATTGAAAAAATAATTATGATAATGTTGATTACAACAATGAATATATTGATTATAACTCAAGAATATTGATTACAAGAATGAATCCCACAATGAATCCAATATTTAAATACCTATTATCATCTTGCAAAGAATCAAATGCATATACAATTCTGAAATCTGTTGTAAAATTGTTGATTACAACAAACGATTTAGATTATAACCTATTGATTACAAGAATGAATCTAGGAAAATTTCATCAATATATTAAATCTAGCATTTTTGAAGAACAAAAAGTTTAGTTTAGTTTAAACTTTAATTTGTAAATTTTACATCATGAGGGGAAGGGGTGCTTAAATGTAACATAGCGCAAAGGCGCCTAAAACCCACGGAGCGGCCCTGACGAGGGCCATCCTAAAATTAAAGGCACTGGTGCCCTGGCGAAGTTTTGTTTCGGAACGTTGGCACCATTATTTAACAGTCAACATCAAGGCGGCAGAGCCCCCGAAGATACACGATGTCTTCCGAGTGGAAAATTAGAATATTTTTTTAAGAAATTAAAAAAAAAATCCTGACAGGAACAATACCTGACCTGAATGACCAATATATTTTTGTACTCCGTATGTAAATATGTAAATACTCGTACTTTTTTACGCGAGTTGTTCATTGTAAGTTCAAAACACAATGTAGAATGAGAAGAAAATATATTTCTGGACTTCAGTCAACTTTTATTTATCAACCCGATTGGTTTCGACACCCCATGTGTCTTCCTCAGGACCTCAGGGGATGATTTTTAGTAAAAGTTTATGAAAAATATTGCATACTATGAAAATGTTGAATGCAGTATAATTACAAAGTATGGAAAATTATTGTTTGTATAAAAAATAACTTATAGTTAAATAAATTTAACAGTCGAAAAAATAAATAAATAAATTCTGTTTTATTTATTTATTTATTTTTTCGACTGTTAAATTTATTTAACTATAAGTTATTTTTTATACAAATAATAATTTTCCATGCTTTGTAATTATACTGCATTCTACATTTTCATAGTATGCAATATTTTTCATAAACTTTTACTAAAAATCATCCCCTGAGGAAGACACATGGGGTGTCGAAACCGGTCGGGTTGATAAATAAAAGTTGACTGAAGTCCAGAAATATATTTTCTTCTCATCATCCATTCCCAGTCAAGAAATTTTACCGAACTCCCACAATGTAGAATATTTTTGAGGGAAGAAAACGCGGAACTGCTTTTCGGCGCATGTACTTGACACAGGCAACCCGCGTATGAATATTTTATGTTGTCTACGTTTAGTACATGTGTCAAATAAAAATTTTGAAGTAGATTAACTAATTTTGTTAATATTACAAGTTAAATAATAAAATATTGCTGTAAGACAGCAGAGACCACTAAATATTCTACATCGTGGTGCAAATTATGACGGAAAACAGTACTTATATATCTACAGTGTGCCTTTTCTGTGCCTCGTTACTGCAGTTCTGATTATAAATGATAATATTTTTACGACAACCTACAGAGAATGGTCTCTGTGAAGTATTAAGTAATTTTGTAATAAAAGAAGACTGTATGTATATTTTGTATAAATTTGTATTGTTATTATTGCAAAACGCAGTTAAGCTTTTGTAATTAAAAATGATTTAGTGCTTGATTAAGTGGTTTAATAAAGATTAATGAATATACGAGATATAAAACTATATTGTCTTTATTATTTTATTCCTTATGAATTCATAAAGTTCTGTTTTATACCTACCTATGACTACAACTATGTTATGAACAATACCAGAATTATTATTAATATTAAATACCTACTTTTACATTAAACAGTACATTATATTCAAAATATTGACATTCCAGCAAAGATTTCTACTTTTCCGTTGTCATTATCTTGAAATTATCATATTTCATTGCTATATTCAAATACCGTCGAAAAAATTCTTCAAAATTTTAATTTAATCTACTGCGCCGCGCGTAATCGATTTTATTACATTTTTAGATTGTGTATCGTCAAACGATGCTTGACCAGACCTATCGATACATTTTTTTTACCTAGTATTATTTATATGAGCATTTGGATCATATGAAAATTAAGCCCCTTAAAGAAGGCGTCTGTACTGAAAAAACTAAATCATTTCAGGACTTGTGTGGCCTTTGTACGGGGCACAATCTGCCCGCCCGCACGGAGCGGCCTGTAAATATAAACGGAAATTTAACTAAAAGATTGTTTAATTTAAAAGATATGCTGACCAAACAATTGTAATTCTGCAAAACGCACCCTTCTGTTTTTCTTAGATTCCCTTTTCACCCTTAAATTGAGTCTTTACTTATTTATACTCTTTACACCACGTATTGTTATTGTTATTATATATCAACAAAATCAGCTGACTGATTAACGGAATGTCAGATCAAAAAATTAAAGAATATCAAAAAAAGTTTCTAATAATACCTCACTTATTTTAAATTCTAAGTCTTTTTCTTGAAATAAATGTTTTTGAAAAGTGTCTAATTTAGCCGGAAAATGAAAATTTTGTAAATTTTAATGAAATATGAGACCCCCACTGCAATCTACCTGTTAATATCTATACTATATACCTGGAAATTTTTATAAAATATTAATAATTATTTTTATGTTTCATAACCTATTCAGAGAGATTAAATATATTGTAGTTTAAAATATTTTTTGACAATATAATTTTTTATTGAGTAAAACCAAAAAATCGATTGATTTTGCATTGGATTAGCAAAAATCAATACCAGTTGAGGCATCTTTCGGCAATAACATTAACTATGATTTTATAAACAATTTATAAATAATGATTTTTAAGTAATATTACTTTGAGTTTGGAGTTTATTTGCATTTAGCCTCAAAAAAATAACAAATAATTACTTGTTAATTAATTTAAACAATAATTATAATATTAAATGTCAAATGATAGTAACGATAAACAAATATATTTACAATGGGCATTGGGGAAATATGCAAACAACACTATTTTTTCAGATTTTATTATTTGATACAGCTATATTTTAAAATAAACCATTTCGTATTAATTGTTTTAAAATATAAATTTGTTGTTTTTTGTCGTTAGTACTAATTGCAACCACCGTTGCACATGATGTCTCTACCTATTGCACAATAAACATCTGACCTTCATCAAATCCAGTACCGTAGTTAAAAATAATTGTTTTCAGAAAACATTCAATAGATTTTTTGACTATTGTTTATATGTAAATCAACAAATATAACACAATAGTTTATAAAAAATACAAAATAAATGATTGGACTTTATTTTCAGAGAAGATATACTCGAGAATTGGTTAACAAAAAAATTCCTGAATACGTCTTGTTTTATATTAACAAATTATTTGTGGTATGTGAAATATGAGAAGCGCCGGCGCCTAAATACCAAAATAAAAACATTGGAATTTCTTCAAATTTTGACAATGTATTATGATTTTTATATTAATTATTGTTATTATATGTATTCTAGGAGGTTAATAAATAAAATATTACACATATTATCCAATGTTTATATTAATAAATACTATATTTGGTTATATCCATTAGAAAAGTGTACAAAAAAGACCTTTTTAATTGTTTATGAATATTATAAACATTAATTGTTAATAATAACTTATTGTAAATATTGTGCTTATAATGTAATCTGCAGAAATAAACATATAATACGAAATAAATTTAAAAATATATCTATATCACAATGACATGACACCTGCAGTTTTCTTCCCATTTTTTTGCAATAAATTTTCATTATAAGTTATGTTATATATCAAAAGACTCAGCATGAAATTCTGAGTACAAAAGTATCAAATTTATAAACTATAGTTATAATATATCGTTAAAATCTTATAAATTTCATTTGACATACTTATATTTTTTCATCAAAAGTAAATCAATTATACATCAGCAGAGTTAGTGTACAATGATACTAAATTCTAGCACAAAAATACTAAATTAACAATAAAATTATTGTCTTCTAGGCTATGTGCAAGAAATTCTTTCCAATATTTTGTTCTTCCACGTCATCTCTTTGACTTCTGTTATGCTTAGTAGTCTTCGAATACAATTTGGCAACCTTTTGCAGAATTTTATGCACCGCATAGTACTTTTTAGATACCTGCAGGTCGTTTTGTACGGTCCCCATAAGTACCTACAATATAAAAAATGTCTTAATACTACTGAATTATTTCATTTATTTGTATCTGTACTGGCCTGCATTCTTATTTTGGCTGTAGTCCAAAACTGAATTAAGTAGCCAGAACATACAAACAATCCCTGAAGTTTAGTCCTACGATATTTTATCCCGTAAACAACAATATTCTTCGCAGGATAACTCCAAACATTTGTAATGTTTGCATTTAGATGAATCTTGTAATCAGCTGATTTGCAATGCTATAAACAATGCATATTTAGTAATAACATTGCTATATAATGATAATTATTTACAAATATACATACCCTATTATTATAATACATAAAATATTGTTTTTATAACGAGTTCACATCTACAAACTAGTTTTTCAAGTTTAGTAGGTACTCCAAACACAAACTGATTTATTTTATTATCCATAAAATTTTGAAAACCGGTTTATAGCACCTGAAATATAACTTATTTGCATGTCTGCTATTTAAACAAATGTTTTCTTACCAAATACCACCTTGAAGTCAAATAAAAATAGCCTAAATTTGTTTTGTTTTCTGTTCTAATTATTGTAGGTACAATTGTTTAACAATTGCCGTCAGCTGTCATTTGAGATTTGAGGTTATAAATATTGTTATAAACAATTTACAAAAGATTAGTTGTTATTCATTTTTAAAGCATAAAATTGAAAAACATAATTAAAAAATAATTTTATAAGTTAAAAAACATTTGTTTAAATAATTTATTATAAACATATTAGTTCAGGATATTCCATACAGATGGCAGAACCTATATTGATTTTTGGGATTGCATGAAACATACGAATACTTTTACATAGCCTTCTTCAAATCACGACTTATGCATATCTCGACTCCGCAAATCTAGTCCATGAAGTTGGCGCGTACCGAAATGCTCAAATCTTGACTTATGCATCGTTCGACAAAGATGGCTGACAATCTGTAATGGTTCGTTCGTTTGGTCCTGAATATTTTATTTTGATCCTGTCTAGTAACTTTATTATTTTCAAAAGTGAAAAATTATAATTTTGAAAACGAATTATTAATAATTGATATAAATATATCTACTTAACAATAATTAATATAATATATAAAATAAAAGAATATCAGTTAACATTAACAACCTGTTAGGTATATGAATTTAATAAACATTGTTGGTAAGTGATTAAATTTATCATTCTGAATTTCAATTACTATTTGTATTTATAAATATTTAGCATTCATTACATTACTTATTTCAGGAAAAGTATGGTAAAACAATTAAAAAGGATTTAAGGAATATGTAAAAGAAGGGCATCCAATATTTTGCAATACAATTATAATAAACTTGATGAAAGGATAAATAAGTAGTGAAATAATAAATTTTATATGATCTTCAAAAATAGATTTATTTATACCAGAATGATTCTAACGGCCACTTCTTTTGACGTAACCTATTGTAAACAGCTATGAGCTATAACAATGGTTATTGTTATAGATATTTACGAATAAATGACAAAATATACATTAAAAGAAAGTATAAATAAAAATTATCAGACGCAGGTAAGTGATGGATATATTAATTTTGATGATAGATACTAATCTCAAATATTACAGGTTATGGTAGCAGATAATAAACAAATGTATTTGTTTCCTATATATCTTAAGAGTGCCGGTTCGAAATTATTATAAATAATTAGTATGTATTATAATAAATATACTCATATATATATATATATATATATATATATATATATATATATATATATATATATATATATATATATATATATATATCTTGTAATAGTGCCACCAGTAAGGTATTTATAAATAATTAATAAATATTGCGTTATATCCTATGTGAATATATTTTTAGATATCTCCTTTAGAAGTTCGCGTGCCGCTTTAAAATTATTATAAACAATTAGTATACATTACAGCAAATTATTTAATATATGTTTTAATATAGCGTCCCCCGTAGAAAGCAATGAGAAAAATTCTTCCTATATAAGTCCGCGTGCTAACTTGAAATTATTATAAACATTTAGTATGCATTATAACAAATTATTTGATATTTATTTTAAAATAGCGCCTCCCGTACGATAGTATTTAAAAAAAAATCGTAAAGATTGTGTGGTAGGTCTTATATGTATAATCTCAGGCATTTCCTATATAAGACCACCTGACGCCTTTAAATTATTATAAATAAATAGTATGTATTATAATGTATTATTTACTATATATTTGAAAATAGCGCTCTCCCTGCTCTGTAAAGGTTAGAATTTATGTTTGTGTTATAACTCGTTTCACAGATGGCACTGTAACAAAGTATGATTTACATATTACAAAAATAAAACTTTATGCGATTTATTACACATTGATATTTAGAGCATAAAATAATTTTGTAATGGCCTTAAAACAGATAAAATAAGCACCTGTATAATATATGCAATTGATAAAGTAATGTTGTACAGATGGAAACCATGTTGACCCTTTATTATTTAGCTTATGTATTTATTCAGCCACTATACTATTTCTTTACACTGATATGTTATATTTTTAAATATGTATTTATTAAGTATTATTAAATAAATATATTGAAATATATATTAAATAATTTGTTGTAATGTATATTTATTGCTTATAATAATTTCTAGGCGGCATGCGGTCTTATATAGGAATATCTAAGATTCCACATACCGTGTGTCTATTTTAAATGTGTACATAGGAGATTAACATGGGAAATCAGTTTTTTGTAATTTCCTGCTCGCCTAATTATTTTAAGCAAAAATGCTTTAAATAAAACATTTAGGGTATAACAACAGAAATTAAATATTAAAATGTCGAAAATTACGTTAAAAATATCGACAGCCATGGAATTGAATAAAAAATAAATAAATGCTTGACGTTTTATCTGTCACAACTAGGTCACAACGTAAGTTAATTTATTTGAAGTTTCTGACAATTTGATTTGAACAAATATCGTTAATTATGGCAATAATAGAAACATAAAATCATTTTCAATATATCTCCCTTAGTACTACAGAAGGGGTCTGCACTTATCATTCCTAACACTCTTTCTTAGAGTAACGCATATTCTACTCGTCCTATATTCTGATTACACGGCTCACGTGTATTTTTTGAAGACACATTAGCAGTCTTTTCAAATTTTGTCACGAATTTAGCTCTTCATTCGTATAAATGTTTTATTTTTTAATCATTTTAGACAATAAAACTAGAGACAAAATCAAATTGTCAGAAACGTCAAATAAGTTAACTTATGTTCTGACAGATAAAACGTCAAGCATTTATTTATTTTTTGTTCAATTCTATGGGTGTCGATATTTTCAACGTAATTTTCATATTTAATTTCAGTCGTTACAATGCATGGAAAGGTAATTCTGTTTATTGATTTAGATGCAGAATTTTATGCTCTAAAACTTGTATTTGAAGCTTTTTTGCTTAAAATAATTAGGCGAGCAAAAAAAAACTGATTTCCCATGTTAATCTCCTATGTACACCTTTAAGACAGACACACGGTATATGATAGGTAACATTATGTTCATGAATTTTTTTCATACCCTTCTACGAGGGGCGCTAGAATGAAATATATATTAAATAATTTGTTACAGTGCACACTATTTGTTTATAATAATTTCAAGGCGGCATACGGACTTATGTAGGAAATATCTAAGATTACACATTATGATGGGTCACACTATGTTAAAGAATTTCTTTCATACCTTTCTACGGGGGGCGCTATGTTGAAATATATATTAAATAATTTGATATAATGCATACTATTTATTTATAATAATTTTAAAGCGGCACGCGGACTTATAAAGGAGATATCTAAAAATATATTCACATAGGATATAACGCAAACTTTATTAATTATTTACAAATACCTTACTGGTGGCGCTATTACAAAATATATATGAGTATATTTGTTATAATACATACTAATTATTTATAAAAATTTCGAACCGACACTCTTAAGATATATAGGGAAATATCTAAGATTACACATTATGATGGGCACACCGGTCACACTATGTTTATGAATTTTTTTCATACCCTTCTACGGGGGACGCTATGTTGAAATATATATTAAATAATTTGATATAATGCATACTATTTATTTATAATAATTTTAAAGCGGCATGCGGACTTATAAAGGAGATATCTAAAAATATATTCACATAGGATATATAGGGAACAAATACATTTGTTTATTATCTGCTACCATCTACCATAACCTGTAAAATTTGAGATTAGTATCTATCATCAAAATTAATATATCCATCACTTACCTGCGTCTGATAATTTTTATTTATACTTTCTTTTAATGTATATTTTATTGTCATTTATTCGTAAATATCTATAATAATAACCATTGTTATAGCTCATAGCTGTTTACAATAGGTTACGTCAAAAGAAGTGGCCGCTAGAATCATTCTGGTATAAATAAATCTATTTTTGAAGATCATATAAAATTTATTATTTCACTACTTATTTATTCTTTCATCAAGTTTATTATAATTGTATTGCAAAATATTGGATGCCCTTCTTTTACATATTCCTTAAATCCTTTTTAATTGTTTTACCATACTTTTCCTGAAATAAGTAATGTAATGAATGCTAAATATTTATAAATACAAATAGTAATTGAAATTCAGAATGATAAATTTAATCACTTACCAACAATGTTTATTAAATTCATATACCTAACAGGTTGTTAATGTTAACTGATATTCTTTTATTTTATATATTATATTAATTATTGTTAAGTAGATATATTTATATCAATTATTAATAATTCATTTTCAAAATTATAATTTTTCACTTTTGAAAATAATAAAGTTACTAGACAGGATCAAAATGAAATATTCAGGACCAAACGAACGAACCATTACAGATTGTCAGCCATCTTTGTCGAACGATGCATAAGTCAAGATTTGAGCATTTCGGTACGCGCCAACTTCATGGACTAGATTTGCGGAGTCGAGATATGCATAAGTCGTGATTTGAAGAAGGCTATGTAAAAGTATTCGTGTGTTGAGACCCTAACCTGATTTTTGATCATTCAATGCAAAATCTATCGATTTATTGGTTTTACTGAATAAAAAAATTAAATATCCAAAAAATACTTTAAACTACAATATATTTAATCTATCTGAACGTGTTATGAAACATAAAAATAATTATTAATATTTTATAAAAATTTCCAGGTATGTAGTATTGATTTTTGTCTGTAGATTGCAGTGAGGGTCTCATATTTTATTAAAATTTGCAAAATTTTCATTTTCCGGCTAAACTAGAGACTTTTCAAAAATATTTATTTTAAGAAAAAGGCTCAGAATTTAAAAATATTGGGGCTTTATGGGAAACTTTCTTTGAAATTCTGTAATTTTTTGTTAAAATGTTGGTGGTGTTCATGTTTAACAGTGTAGAATTAAATATTTAAGATGTTAAATATACCCCTTACAGTTTTATACGTATGACGTATATTATTTTAGAGTGTGGGTCGGCAACCTTCCGATCATTAAGGTCGTAAAGCGTCTGAATTGATAATCCTTTAAATAAGGCAGTGAGTATCTTAGTAATCTATCCCTTCATCATAATATTATCGTCGATGAACCAATATTTAATCTGAATATTAAATAAATGTCTATAAAGTTTTCCATCAAACTAAACACCAACACAGATGTTACCAGGGAGGGACACCGAAAACAGTCCTAAACTAATATCAAACTACAGTCGAAGTAAACAATGACATACAAAACAAGTTCATCTACCCTTGAAGGAAAATTTCTGGGAAATAATAAATTATTCTCAGCTTTTTGAACGTTGCCCTTTACAAATAATATCTTTAAATTCCAGCACTATGAATAAATTTTTAATGAGGGTGACATGTTCCGTGAATTTATATACGAATTTTAAATACCAAATATGAGAAGTTTTGGATCATATTTTAACTAATTTTTTCAAGTAAACCTGTTTAGAGCTTCCAGTAAAGTACCATTTCCGGTTTATCAATTTTAATTTTTATCATAAATAGGTCTGTTCGTTTCTCTACTTTGCGTCTACTGTTTACTGCCGCCTCCATATAAAGTAAATGGGTGCGGCAGTAAACCGTAGAAGCAAGGGTGCGAAACGAACAAACCTAATACAAAAGTCTTAAATACCAAATATGAAAAGTTTTGCATTATATCAATTTATTTTCTACAAAAATCTGTTCAAAGTTTCAAGTAAAGTATCAATTTTAGCCAATATATAATATGATGTTTCCCTTGATATAAAAGTCTTAAATATTAAAATTGAAAAGTTTTGGATTATATTTTAATATAGTTTTTCATAAAAAACTGTTATGGGCTTTAAGTAAAGTACCTCTTCCGGTTGTCCAATATTACAAGAAATCTAATCAACTATGAATGCAAAAAAGTTTGAATTCGGAAAATAGAAATTTTTGGAAGTTTCATATAAGAGTTATCGTGGAGGAAAACATCTTATATATATATATATATATATATATATATATATATATATATATATATATATATATATATATATATATATGTAGAGGGTGTCTCACAACTCGCGCCCCAGAGCGAATGAGGAAACACGAGACTGCATTCGGATGTGTAATTTCGATGAAAAAAAATCTAGCTTAAAAGATATTCGAGAAAAGACGTCTTAAAATTGACCAATCAGAGACCTACACCTTTAACGTATGTTTGCCGTAATTTTACGTTACTATGGTTTTATACAAATCAAATCTTCTTTAAAATGTGTGAGCGACTGTAGTTTTCGAAAAATGTCAGTGTGAATAAAAAAAGGCAAATTCTTACCATGTATTCAGCCGCTGATTACTTTTACATGATTATAATTTTCGGACAATGTGGACGTAACGCCAGAGAGGCACTGTACGATATAAATGATGATCTCGGATGACACTTTCGCTAACCTAAATTTGTTGACAGTGAAAAGTCAACTCTAAAGTGTCAAAATCACAGTAAGTCAAACAAATTTTGTAATTCACTAGTAGTATTTTTAAAACCTAGCAACCAGTTTTATTTTGTAATAATATCATCACACCTCAAGATATCCTTCCGGGATTGGTGGATTATGCAAGCAGCCGCAAATTATTTTCTTCTATTTGTTGGCAACCTGTTGTCGTCGGCAAGTGTCAGTTTCGTCTGGGTCGCGAGTTGTGAGACACCCGTATATATCTCCCAGTTGATCCCCACGTCATCAGTTTCTGATGCAAGAATTATAAAACTTTTATTTAGCATCTTTGTCGTACACATATGGCATATATGAGACTTTTATTCGCTATCTTATTGTCGTCCGTGTTTAGGAGGGGTATAAGCTCTCCGTCTAACCAACGGCAAAAAATGAAATGGAAACTGTATTGTAACCGCGGTAAAGAGTGCCATTTGCAAATATTTGAATTTTTTGAATATTTATGTTATTCATGTGATTAAGGTGATTTTGGCGTCGATAATAATTTGTGCTTCGTTGTATGTTGATAATTTTGTTAATTCTTGTCATTATACTTATTATGCATTTTGCTATTGCAAAGACATTGGGCCGAATTCAGCACTCTTCACTAGTCTAGTGACCGTCTCTAGTAACTATGGAAACAACTTGCATCTTTTTCTTATTAATGCATCGATGCATATGTCTCTCTTTATTTAGTTATTTTTAGATAAGCTTCTTTAGTTAAACAAGAGTGCTGAATTCGACCCAGTGTTTCTAAAAATCCAACAATTATTGCAACATATTGCTTTTGGACAATAAAAAGAGGTATATTTCATCCATTATACTTATATCGTATTTATTCAGTTGGTTTATTATTACTATTTATACTTCGAATTTTGATGAATAGCGAAATTGACACAGTATAGGACATACTGTCAGTTTTTACTAGTTTTGACATTAGATCATAAATAGAATTGCGAAATATGTCTTACTTAGAATTTTGATGAATAATAATATTCATACAGTAGGTATTTGTTATATTAGCGAACTACAAAATTATTACAAATAAATATTCAAAATGTCTAACATGACAAAGTCTTGTCGGTGCTCCTTGGTATTGTCATACTCCACCTTATATCAAACTAGAAAATTAAATCCCTATAATAAAATCATGGGAACAATATGACGTCATCAATTCCCTCCCTCCCCTGGCGATTTGAACCATATGCTTATCAAGTCGTAAAAACGGATAATAATATATTCTAAATTTTAGTTATGTATATTAATATATTCTTACCAGGTAAATGTGAAGGAGTAACATGCTGTATCCTAGGAGAAGTGTGCGAGCTTCTTCGGGAATTGTCTTCTGCTGTACTAGGTCCAGGAAGCGCCGTTTCTTCATCCATGACCACTGGACGTTGGCGACAAAGAGGTCGACGAGGTTTCGTACGATCCCGAACTCGAAGCGTCACTGGACAGTCGTTAGGGAGATGTAAATCCATTGCTAAAGACCCTACGTCTTCTTGAGATGCGTGCCCTAGTGATTCGTTGCTATACCTTCGGAAATACAAATATGATTAAATTGTTCAGAATATGTGCAGATACTGCTTAATTTACACTTATGCTGGGAATCTTGTCATTTCTATAACGTCTATAAGTGTTTCTATAGTGACTTATTGAACTTATAGGGCGCGAGCAGACACGTGACTCGAGGGACCTTGACGAACTTAAAATCAGCTGAGTTGTGTGCGCATGTCATTTTGACAAAAACAATGTCATGTTGACAAGATCAATGTTTTGACTTTTTTGATTTTTAACTAACTGCTTAAATGTTATTATTTTTAATTACATATGTTTTACTGCCTAAAAATTGTAAAATATTAACATTTTAGCAATTCAAAATCAAAATAAGTCAAAACATTGGTCTTGTCAATATGACATGCGCACACAAATCAGCTGATCCCAAGCAAGTCAAGGTCGCTCGAGTCACGTGTCTGCTCGCGTCCTATAGAAAAAATGCAATTCTGAGCTCGTCTATATGTTATAGATTTCTATAAATACCTTGTAGACGTTTATAACTTTAGCGTTGTCCAACAGTTGACCGTAAATACTTATAGAAATCGAAAAATCTGTATTTCTGTCTTTTTTAGTATTAGAACGAAGATTATTACACAAACGTTACATTTTGTACTTGGGTTAGTGGACGAGAATTACAGAAAATAAGAATTTTTGCACTTTTATTGCATATTGACAATTGACATATGTAAATTTATTAACCTTTATTTTATATAGGTACATGTTTGCATCAGCACGAATTATCTAAAATAAAGAATCCCAACAGAATAAGAACGGAAAAACAGACTGCTTGAAATATTTTGCAGGAATATCAAAATTATGAATATAATACACTGTTTCATATAAAAATAGGTATTTAATATTTCAAATAACTTGTATATTCATTTGGGTCTTTTCAAAACTCATGGATGTCAAAAGTAAAATTTGACAGATGTTAATGCCAACCTTACAAAAATATTGTTAAATAAATAAATATATCATCACGGCATATTACCCATTGCTGGGTGTGCCAATCTGCTTTGTACGCAGATATCGGTAATGATGATGACATATTGTTGATATTATAATTACGATATTTTATAGAATTAAAATGTCTTAGGAAGTATTTCTTCAAATAACATGCTTTTAATATTGTATTTAAATATTAGAAGATAATAAATTCAAATAAATCCATGTTTATCAATCATTTTAAAATTTATTCAATTGTATTTTACGATTCCATAAGATGAATTTACAGATCAAGTGAGTTATAGACAGTTGCACAGAATACCGTTTTATGGAAATCTATAAGGCGTTTATTTATAGACTTTTTATAAGCTACAGATCTATAAGTTTATAGAAATTTAAGAGAATGCCACTTATTAATTTTTACCATTTACGACCACTTGTAGTAAAGTCGGTAGAAGGTAGAATATTTGACTGTTATACTGGTTTAATTCACTAATGTACTTATTAAACAACTGGTATTAAACAATTGTATCTTAATTAATATTATTATTTCTTACCTGTAATGGGGTGCCGTTTCGTCTACGCTAAGCGCATATCTATGCAGTAGTCCTGGATTGAGAAGGGCGCATGCCGCAAAAGTCCTACGGGAAGATCTGGGCGACGGCTTCACAGGCCCTCTGCTGTTCAGCAGGTTGGGCGAGCCATGCTCTGATGATGGCGAGCCTGCACATAAATCCTCCCACTTGTAATCAATCTGCACAATCATCAGGATTAGCTTAACGACAGAAATCAATTTCAGGACAAGCCAAAGTCCTATAAAAATCAATAAAGATTTTTTGATAAAATATTTAGATAATAGATGGGGTCAATGAACTCTAGAATACATATTGGAATGAAGCGAACGATTTTCTTGCTGATTTAAAATTGTTCATTTCCAAAATGAGGTAACTAATATTTTTTAAAAAATTTATATTCTGAAATTTTTACATGCCTATCTAAAATTTTGAGTTCTTTTTTATTTAATTTAAGTGAGATACGAATTTTTAAATATTACCTGACAATTTGAATTTTACCGGATGTGGTAAGAGGAGCTGATGACAATTATTAGTATTATAGAAAAAAAAAACTTATAACAACATAAAAGACGGTTCACAACGCGCAGTGTCGGTCTTAAATCTTGTGAGGGCGGGTGCAAAATATTTTTCGGGACCACTTTAAAAAATCTGATGTGACCAGCACATTACCTTCCGTCAGTTCTATGTATTTTGTATAAGGGTCATACAGAAAGTTCCTTGCAAAAGATTCTATTTCTTGTACATTACCTTAAGGCAGTTGTATGTATATTTTATACAAATTCCATACAGAAAGTTTCTAACAAAAGATGCTATATTTCAAGTAAAATTATAACACAAATATACTGTCAACTGCACTTGACACTGATACCTTTCAATCAGAATTGTCTTAATATAGCAGCTGTTTCCAGAGTTATAGCATAGCTGGGTAATATATATGATATTTAATTTCTTTATAATATAATAAAATACATTCAGATCGTATAGAGAATAAAATATTCTTTAATATTTATAAAAACATTAAATGTAAAAAAATGATATTTAACATCGTTTTTTCAAGAAAAACTGTTAAAATCTTCAAATGAGGGTACTTTCCGGTTGACCAATTATAACCAAAATCTAATCAGCTCTTCACATGGATGCAATGAAGAGGAATACAAAAGAATTATAATTTTTGGAATTGTAGTATTAGAGTTATCGCATTAGAAAATTTTGTCACACACTCATACACACACACACACACACACACACACACACACACACACACACACACACACACACACACACACAGACACATACACACACACACACACACACACACACACACACACACACAAACACACACACACACACACACACACACACACACACACACACAAACACACACACACACACACACACACACACACACACACACACACACATACATACATACATACATACATACATACATATACATACTTATACATACATACACACACACACACACACACACACACACACACACACACACACACACACACATACATACAGACAATCTTAAAAATAGTAAAATCGTATTTTAGGGACCCTAAAACGTGCTTATTAATCAAAAACTCACCACCGAATTTTTTGATCAAAGAAAATACCTTCCTTACCTAAAAGTGACGGAAGGTAAAAATGAAGAAATAATTACAAAATATTTTTATTAGGGTTGCTATATTTATAATTTCACAATTCGGAATATATCGATGGATTCAAAATTTCTGAGAAAAAATGTGCCGCAGTCGATTTTTTGAAAATTTTCAAGGTCAAACGTGTTTTAAGATAATATAGAGTTCTTTACAATGAAGAAAATTTAACAAATTCTCAAACTAATAATTTATTTTATTGTAAGAAAACATTTATATAAATAATACATTAAAATAAAATGTTAACATAAAATTAAGAAAAATTCTATAACAAAAGTAATATTGTCAGTCTTAAATATTAAAAAAATCTGATGTGGCCAGCACATTACCTTCCGTTAGTTCTATGTATTTTGTACAAATTCCACACAAAAAGTTTTTTTGCAAATGATTCCATATTTCCAGTACATTGCCTTCAGTCATTTCTATGTATTTTGTACAAATTCTATACAGAAAGTTTCTTGTAGGATTCTATATATTTCCAGTAAAAACATATTATGTAAATTTCACTTCGACATTGATATTTGTCAATCAGAATATTCTTAATGTAGTAGATGTTTCCATGTTTATAGCACAGCTATGGCTGCTTTGTGAAATTTAATTTCTTAATAATTTTTTAACTCTATATCCATTGAATATGAAGTATAAAATGTAATCAAATCATATAAACAATAAAATATTCTTAAATATTTATAATTACATTAAATGTGAAAATGTGATATTTAACAGCATTTTTTCAAGAAAAACTGTTAAAATCTTGAAATTAGGGTACTTCCGGTCGACCAATTATAACCAAAATCTAATCAGCTCTTCATATGTATCTAAAGAAAAGGAATACGCAAAAATTATAATTTTTTGAAAGGTGGTATTGGAGTTACAAAACAGTATATTAAAGAACGTGTTTTATAAGACATGTTTTTTTCGCACGCGTCAAAATTTAGATAACGAGCGTTAGCGAGCTTTCTAATAGACAAGTGCGAAAGAAAGTCTTATAAAATGAGTTCTTTATACTATTTTTATATTTTGCGCCTTCTACAATAATATTTACTTACTCAATTTGTGTTTATATTTGCAACCATTTGTACATTTTCATGTAAATAATCTTCCCTAAATAAAAAAATTATATCTCGGACACGAAAAGAGATATCGATCTGTGGTTTTAAAATCTTAAATCTACACTCTTCAAACTACTTAAATACAAATTTTCAGAATTTTTATTTTTTTAAAATTTCCACCCTTTTTTAAACCATACCATCCTCATACCCAAAAATGGGTGTGCGGTACACATTCAACGACCTCACCAGTAAATTTCTCGTACCAAAAAACATTAGTATACCAATTTTCATCAAAATATTCCAACGGATACATTAATTATTAAACATTCCTTAAAATTGTCAAAAACTGAAAAAATCACAAGGGGTACACCTTAGATTTTTTGCGATTTTTGGTCATTTTCAGACTTTTCCTTCTGGAGATTGTAATAGTTGTTCAAAAATTATGAAAATTGGTATGCTTATGTAATTTTGCTCGTAGAATCTAATGGTGATATCGCCAGTGGTGTATAATTGACCAATTTTGGGATATGACCCAAAAATGGGCATTATTGTGCAAAGTTTTGAGGGCGAATATCTCGGACACGAAAAGAGATATCGACCTGTGGTTTTAAAATCTTAAATCTACACCCTTCAAACTACTTAAATACAAATTTTCAGAATTTTTAATTTTTTAAAAATTTCCACCCTTTTTTAAACCATATCATCCTCATACCCAAAAATGGGTGTGCGATACATCTTCAACGACCTCACCAGTAAATTTCTCGTACCAAAAAACATTAGTATACCAATTTTCATCAAAATATTCCAACGGATACATTAATTATTAAACATTCCTTAAAATTGTCAAAAACTGAAAAAATCACAAGGGGTACACCTTAGATTTTTTGCGATTTTTGGTCATTTTCAGACTTTTCCTTCTGGAGATTGTAATAGTTGTTCAAAAATTATGAAAATTGGTATGCTTATGTAATTTTGCTCGTAGAATCTAATGGTGATATCGCCAGTGGTGTATAATTGACCATTTTTGGGATATGACCCAAAAATGGGCATTTTTGAGCAAAGTTTTGAGGACGAATATCTCGGACACGAAAAGAGATATCGACCTGTGGTTTTAAAATCTTGAATCTACACCCTTCATACTACTTAAATACAAATTTTCATTCATTCCTTAAAATTGTCCCTAAATAAAAAAATAAAAAAAATTCGACATTATATTCTTAAAATTAACTAAAAATAAATTAGGTAAAAATGGGTTAAAGAAACGTCATCTAGTACCAACCGTCTAAAACAAAAAACTGCGTATCGAAATGTAGGTCATTACGATACGCAATTGCGTATCGTAATGACTTCACTATGAACGCAAAATATAAAAACTAAATTTTGATTTTTTACATGATTCCTTTATTTTTTAGCATATTCACAGCACATTACGAAATATTGAGTTTGGTTGTTCTTGCAGTAGTAGTAGATTGGCACACCCAGAAATAGGTAATAAGTTGTAATAATAAAAAATTATTAACCGAACCTATGATAAAATTTTATTTACTATTTATCGTTGATCCATTGAATAAATGTCTCCACATATTAAAGCTTAACTAAACATACATTACCTACTTAAATTTAAAATATTAAATATAAATCTAATATACTACATTGTTATTATCGATAAAAAATCCTTAAATAAGTCAAATGTCAAAAAAGTTTTGGGGTCACTGAACTAACCAATGCCGCCAAACTTCACGTGATACGGATCTACCAATTAAATCGAAGCTTTCAGCTATCCGTTAATCATTTTGACGTTTATAATGACGCCATAATGTTATGTTTACAAACTTATAAAGTGAACTTGTTTTAAGTGTCAAATACTTGGAAAACTTATGTGCGGGTTCGAAATAATAAGTGTTGTGTTTTTCTGCTACCGTAGTTAATCATTTTGACGTTTATACTGACACCATATTGTTATGTTTAGAAACTTATAATGTTAATGTGAGCTTGTTTTAAGGCGCTTAAAACAATGTTAACTTTAATTACGTTGTTAACTTTGACAAGGCTTATTTTCCAATGTATTTTTAATACGTATCCATGTTTACAATGTGCAGTAAACATGTGATTAGCTAACAAGGTTTTTTGCAACTGGCCCTAGTGTCAAATGCTTGGGAAACTTATGTTCGGGTTCGGAATAATGAGTGTTAAGTGTTTTCCATACTTTATTTTACCGTTTGGTGGATTTTAGTGGACAAACAGTGGCTGAAAGCTGAAATGGTGTTGCATGTGGCTGAAATAAGGTAAGTCGTGAATAAAAATCTATTTTATAAATCCCGGAGTTCATGCTTTAAAATTTAAAGATAAACACAACTCCGAACTCCTTGATTTTACATGTTGTTATTATACACTCTATCTCCCAGTTGATCCAATATACCACGTCATTAATTTCTGATGCAAGAATTACAAAACTTTGATCTAGTATCTTTGTCGTACACACATGGCATATATGAGACTTTTATTCGCTATCTATACCAAACTATACCAAACTCGAGACCAAACTATTGAATCTATGTTGCGAGAATTGAATTGGCTACCAGTGGAACAATTTCTAGAGATGAAAAGTCTAATTTTCATTCATAAAATTGAAAAAGGAGTAATGCCTAAATATTTCGATAATGCACTAAAAAAAATGAAAGATGTTCATAACTACGAAACAAGACATGCGGAAAATTTTTTCATAGATAGAAAAAAATATACAAAAACTCAAAACTCGATATTTTTTAAGACACTTATTATATACAACAAATTACCAAATAGAATTAAGATATTAAATGTAAAAAAATTTATGATAGAAATTAAAAGATATTATATGTAAATATAAATGTATTGTTATGTTTATAGCTTGTTAGCTAAATAAAGAAGATATTATTATTATTATTATCTCATTGTCGTCGGTTTTTCAGAGGGGTATAAGCTATCTCCGTCTAACCAATGGCAAAAAATGAAATAGAAACTGTATTGTAACCGCGGTAACAAGTGTCACTTTCAAATATTTGAATTATTTGAATGTTCATGCCATTCTGTCGATTCTGTCATTCATGTGATTAAAGTGATTTTGGCGTCAATAATAATAATTTGTGCTTCGTTGTGAGTTGGTCATTTTGTTAATTTTTGGGATTAAACATATTGCGCATTTTGCTATTGCAAAGACGGTGTTTCTAAGGTTTACGACAATTATTGCAACATATTGCTTCTGGACAATAAAAAAAGGTATATTTTATTCATTATACTTATATCTTATTTATTCAATTGGTATATTATTTCCAAATAACTTTTTATTTCGAATTTTGATGAATAACGAAATTGACACAAAATAGGTCGTACTGTCAGTTTTTGCTAGTTTTGATATTACATCATAATTATTCAATTGCAAATATGTAAGTGTCACTTCGAATTTTGGTGAATAATAATATTATCAGTAGGTATATTAGCGAACAACAAAATTATAGCATCACAAAATATTGAAAATGTCAAATATGACAAAGTCCTGTCATTCTCTATCTTATATCAAACTAGGAAATTAAATCCCTAGAACAAAACCATGGTAACAATATAGCTACTATAGTATTATTCACGAAAGATGACTATTCATGGTCATTCGTTCGAAGAAAGAATACACATCACTTTACAGCAGTAGCTTAGCAACATTTTGTATTAGAAAGAGAAAGATTATTTGACCTACGTCTATTTAATTTATGTGGTCTGACAGCTATACGTAAATAGTAGCATTACTTTCTAACGCACTATAAATAATAATGACGTATGTCCTAAAATTATAGATACCTAATTATCTACTACACTGCCCTCTATACTAACATATACCCAGTGGCGTTGCTGTTTAAATCAAATTATTATTCCTTGGTTTATAAGTTAAGTCTATGTTTTTGAATTTTGCAAAAACATAAGTGATGAACATAAATCTTTTAGAAAGGCATTATTTAGAAAGAAACATAATTTTCAAATAAATTACTCAAATTTTTTAAGTTAAAATGTGCCCATAAATATTTCATATTGCACGCCTTTCCATACGAAATGCAATGAACTTATCTGCAATTAATATTATATCAGACGTCTCAAAAATGACCTTGAATAGTCATCTTTCGTGAATAATAGTTTACACTATTATTCACGTAAGATGAATATTCAAGGCCATTTGTTCGAAGAAAGAATACACATCACTTTATTGCAGTAGCTTAGCAACATTTTTTATTAGAAAGAGAAAGAGTATTTGACCTATGTCTATTTAATTTATGTGGTGTGACAGATATACTTAAATAGTGGCATGACTTTCCTATAAATAATAATGACATATGTCGTAGAATTACAGATACCTAATTATCTACTACACTGCCCTCTGTGCTAATATTTACCCATTGGCGTTGACGTTTAAATCAAATTATTATTCCTTGGTTTATAAGTTAAGTCTGTTATTGTATTTTGCAAAAGCATAAGTGAAGAACATAAATCTTTCAGAAAAGCATTATTTAGAAAGAAACATAATTTTCAAATGAATTATTCTTATTTTTTCAGTTAAAAAGTGTCCATAAATAAATATTTCATATTGCACGTCTATGCAAACGAAATGCAATGAAGTTATCTGCAATTAATATTATATTAGACGGTTCACAAATGACCTTGAATAGTCATCTTTCGTGAATAATAGTTTAGATAAATTACAGCTGACTCGTTCGCCATTATGGAGCCACTTCGCCACTTCAATCATTCAATATCAGTGTTACAGTATTATTAATCATAGAAATTTTACAATGACGGGTTGTTCTGTTCCAAATTGTGCAAATCATTTGAAAAATAGTTATAATTTGTACAGGTACTTATGCAATACATATATTTTTCTCTAACCTCAAAAATCTTAGCAAACCGTATTTTATTATTTTAAATAAATATAATATGGCAAATATGGAAGTTATAATTAATTATGAAAAATAAATACTACATAAACTTCTAAAAAAATTACGTTATTTCTTAATTTACTGCGTTCATTTTGGCTCCAGTATTGCGTACAAATCAGCTAGTAAAAATATGACGTCCCTCCCCTGACGATTTGAACCATATGTTTACTATTGATGACGTGGGGATCAAGTCGTGGAAACGTTTGCATCTCAAAAATATGTAATTGCCAGTAACAGATAAATGTGACTTGTAAATGGAATCTAATAATTTGAATCAAATGAATAATGATAGTATTTTAAGAATTCTCAAAGGTTCTTTAATGTGCACTTTATGAAACTCGTTTGGATGTTATAAAGAAGTACTTTATGACATCCAAATGAGTTTCATAAAGTACATATTAAAGAACCAAAATTGAATAAAAGTATTGTTTTTAAACACTTAAAAAATCGTCTGCTGTGAAAGTATATTAAAATCAATCTTCTATATGAGAAAATAGATTACATATTAGGTTTTACAAAGTACAAAAACTTTCAATATGGCGTCCATTTCCAACCCCAATCACGTACTTCTAAACTTTGACATGCGGTTAATTATAAAAGGGTGTTAAGAAAACATATTTTGTCACATCAAAAAGCCTGAGGGCTATTTACTGTTTTAAAGAGTTATTAATTATGCATTCAAATATGCAAATCCTTCTTCTGATGGAAAGGAGCCGACTTTGTGTTGAGGACACGAAGGATTCAACATTCAACTCGCCCAAGACGAAAGTTGAGAGCTTGGTGCTTCGATGAGAAATTGACATCCCACGAGGTGAAATTACAGCCAGGCTGGTATTATTGTCGTGATTTATAGTTCAATTGTGGACCACAATTATTTTGGAATGAGTAATTGAGGTGATCTCTGATAATTGCTGTGATTTAGCTAGCATTAAGTTCGGAATATCAAATTGATTTTGTGTTCATTGTTTTCTGAACGCAACGAAAGGCAAGCTATTGTAATTTTTTCTGTCGAAATAAATAGGGTACCTAACCGTTTTTCGAGGCTCACCATTGCGATATCGGAAACTACGAGCCCAAACTCATGATAATTAGGTCGGTTTACATTTTCAACAAATTATAAAATCTACACAAATGGATGGGAATTTGTACAAAATTCTTTCGGCTATTTTAAATATAGAGGCCAAATGACTAATAAAGGCGATGTTGGGTACCAATGTTAAATAGCGGAATACTTGAATAACATATTCAATTTTTGTATGTTTTTAAATCTATATTTTAAACTAGCCGAAAGAAATTTGATGCCAAACTTTTTTTTTGCACGATCTTATTTACAAATTACTGAGCGGTAAGTGATGTGAATCACGTCGGTAAGTGATGTGCTTCACTTACGGTTCAGGAGGTGAGACGGTAATAGTATATTAAGTATTAAGAACGGTAAGGACAGTTTACCGATCGAAGACAATGTGCAGACAAAATTTAAAAGAAAAAAAAATTTGAAATTTATTTTGACATATTAAAAAAAAATATTTGTCATTTTTATTTTTATTTACCGGTTTCAGGATATTATTCCATTGTTTACATGTACAAAAGTAGGCTGGTAACTAAGTAATAACTGCACCGATCATATATACCCTTTATAGGAGCCTATTCAGTAACTCAGTGGTTATTTTTTAACTACTGGTTAAATTTTTTTACCAATCAAGTATGTTGACATATAACAAAAAAAGGATTTGTAGTTGTCAAATCATTATCTATTGGATAAAAATTTTAACTAGTGGTTAAAAATTAACTAGCGAGTTAGAGAATAGGGCCCATAGATAGCCGACGACCACTATAACAATTGAGACAATGTTGCACGTATCGCCGTCTGGCGCTTGGAAGAAAAACTAATTGTGAAGTAGGCAACCTGGTGTGTATATAGGCAATATTAAGGAGGACCAGCGACCCGCAATACTTTGGAATACACTAAATTTTTAAAGTAGATAATCGTTTAAATAAAATATGACCACAATTAATGGAAAAAAGTTTATTTTCTGATTTCATCAAATTTTTGTTACATAATGATTGCAATGATTGGTAATAATCATAATACGTTCATCAACGTAGCCCAATTCACCAAAGAGTAGCATATCTGGAGCACATAACATAAATGCATACATTTTTAAATGTTTTTATATCAAAATAATAAAGAGTGAAGAATAATGTTCATAGCCGAGCAAAATAGCGTAGGAGCAACGTAATCGCAAAGCAAAGGTTCCGGGTTTGAATCCCTCTCAGGCATGAATGTTAATAGTATAGTGCACAGCCGTAAAATATCTAAAAGAAATATTAAAATTTTTGTATACTATTTTTATTAAAATACAATAACCATTTTACGTACCATTATCTTTACGTTACTGAACATAAATTAACAATAGTCGTATAAAAAATCGTTTAATATTAATTTATTCGCTTTCTTTACTTTAAGGTGATTTTAAGTCAGATATAAATTTGACATAAATGACTAAAACACTTGTCATAAAAATTGAAATTCCGCGGCTTTCTATAGATCAATTCGAAATATGTAATTTCTTAATTTTATCGCGTCGGCCATATTGCACCTGGCACCATCTAGCGCTTGGAAGAAAAGTACTATCCATAGGCTACTACATGGTCTCGACATTTTCCATATGGGTTTCCGTAGCCTGAATAACTGTATCTGTATGGTAATATTGCCATACTGACTTGTCAACAATGATCTACAAAATGAAAATAAAATAAAATGAAAATATAATGCTCTTCATTAATATATATACAGATAACGATAGCCTATCGTTCTAAACATGATCTTTATTCTAAAGTAATAAACATGAGGAATAAAGCAAATAATTTGAATATTTGTCATACTGACGTATGTCAAAATAATTGTTTTGTTAACCATAGCAATCTGAAAGTAGCATTAATGAGAGAATTTCAAAAAATGATATTTATCAATAATGTCTTAATTTTCTGAAACCGATAAACTATTGAACAAACCACGGATGTTATTAATCATAACAAGCCTTAGATGTCTTAAAATCCTCGCTTAAAAGATATTCGAGAAAAGACGTCTTAAAATTGACCAATCAGAGACCTACACCTTTAATGTGTGTTTGCCGTAATTTTACGTTACTATGGTTTTATACAAATCAAATCTTCTTTAAAATGTGTGGGCGACTGTAGTTTTCGAAAAATGTCAGTGTCAAATTAAATTTGACAAGGTGAATAAAAAAGGCAAATTCTTACCATGTATTCAGCCGTTGGTTACTTAGAAATGGTTATAATTTTCGGAGAATGTGGACGTAACGCCAGAGAGGCACTGTACGATATAAATGATGATCTCGGATGACACCTTCGCTAACCTAAATTTGTTGACAGTGAAAAGTCAACTCAAAGTGTCAAAATTACAGTAAGTCAAACAAATTTTGTAACTCACTAGTAGTATTTTTAAAACCTAGCAACCAGTTTTATTTTGTAATAATATCATCACACCTCAAGATATCATTCCGGGATTGGTGGATTAAAAAGTCTTGTAACTCCGTTATGCAAGCAGCCGCAAATTATTTTCTCCTATTTGTTGGCAACCTATTGTGGTCGGCAAGTGTCAGTTTCGTCTGGGGCGCGAGTTGTGAGATTCTGTATTTGGACGCCATATTGGAAAGTTAGACCATTAAGAGGCATATTTACCCCTATGCTGAAATATGAAGCGAAAACTCAAATAAATTGTTCCTCTACTAAAACTATTAACATTTTTAAAAATTCAACACAACACAAACTTACTTGCAATATTAACCTGTATTTAAAAAAAATAATTATTGAAATTTATTAGTATTTGACTTTGATTTTATGGGAAATTCGAGAAATGCTGTTTTGCCTATAAAATCAAAGTCAAATATTAATAGATTTCAATAATTATTTTTTTTAAATGTAGGTTAATATCGCAAGTAGGTTTGGGTTGTGTTGGATTTTTAAAAATATTGATAGTTCTAGTACAGGAACAATTTATTTGAATTTTCGCTTCATATTTCAGCACAGGGGTAAATATGCCTCTTAACGATGAATGACTTATTGACGTTCATTTGTTACAAACAGAAAAATTGCAACAATTATTAATTTTATAGGGTGAAAAACAATGGTTGCCGTATTCAATGAGAAATTTAATAAAGCCGTGATGATATATTTAAGAAAGCAGTATTGTTCAGAATTTAGGAGCCATAAGTTTACTGTACGACTTAACATTTTACATTTTATAAAACATAAACTTAATTAATTAGAAAACTTTGACGGTTTTATATAATTAAGTGTGATGATATCACTGCATACGTGGTGTAAAAGATTCCACAGTGCTATACAGCGTCTTGTGCAGTAGTGATGTGTTTTATGTTTTATGGCAGCCATTTTCATTCCCGAGATCGCTATCAAAATTAATGTTCAGTAGTCTAAGCTTACGAGGGATGAATAAGTACTTCGTTATACAAACGTCGATAAGACGTAGGACATTGGCTGTTCTGTATTCCAAACACTTTCCCAACATTTTGATTGGGTTACTTCACACGAAGTCTAATTCTCAAAAATACTTGTAAAAAACTTTTAGCTGTTCTAAGAATATTCTGCGATTTTTGGGGATCAATAGGGGACTACAGCGCAATTGATTTAAGAGAAATTAGGAAAAAATATTGAAAGTAAATGCTATTTATAGCGGTGACGTAATCGCGCTAGTAGCCGGCCGATGTAAACAGACTGGTCGCGACGTGTTTAATTACTTCCGGTCGCCTGAACCTTTTGTGTTCATTGTTATTACGTGTTCGAATATTCTAGACTGTTCTAGAAAATAATAGCAGCTGTATATAAGGGACGTAGCTATGCTCGAGAGTTAGTTTAGTTACTTGGAGGGACATGGAGTGTTAGAGAGTAAAGTGTTAGTGAGAAGCACAGCAGTATCGTAGTGAGTGTATGCAGTTGGTGTCGAGTAGGTACTCGGGAAGTAACTTGTATATTGGGATAGCTGTGGATGTAAATACTCGGTAGTGTTGACGAGTATTGGGAAGCTATAGTGTGCAAGAACAGTAACGGCGAGTCGGAAAGTTACTGGTATACCGGGATAGCTGTTAAAGAGAATACTCGGTAGTGTTGAAGAGTATTGGGAAGCTAGGTATATAGAGACAGTAACGGCAAGTGGAAGCTAATACTCGGCATTGGTGTTGAAGAATTGTGGTATACGGAAAGTCGGTGATACGGAGGCTGTGGAAGAGAGAGAGTACATAAATAGACAAATAGTGAGGTAAAAGGTGTGACTTCTGTCCGAGTAGTTGAATATACAGACGCTGTTGAGTCAGTTGAGTATATAGACGCTGTGGAGGTCGGTAGGCGGACAGTTGAACATGATATAAATATATAGTGATATAAATATAGTGATATAAATATCGCGTAAACAGTTTACAAGAATCTGCAACAGACCGGTAGTCTAAGATTGGAACGCGTAGTGAAATAAATAATATCGTGGAAATAAATAGTAGTGTTAATTGGTTAAATAAATAGTGTTAGTGTTAATTGTTTAATATTAGTAATAGTAACTTTCTTTATAGTTTAATAAACACTTAATATTAATTAGTAATAATTGTCTAATATTTACTCTTCACCCAGATAAATATAAAAACGTTACATTAATAAAGAAATAAAACGATATAATTGAAATACTTCGGAAATAAGGGGATTTTTGTTATAGTAGCTCGTCACTCATATGAAATCCATATATATTATTTTGATTGGCGACTCAAAGACGGCCTATAAATATATAATGAATACCCAGTTAGGGGCGGAGCCTACTACCAATGGAAGTAGAGAAGCACGCTTGATTCAAATCTATCAAGTTTTCGCAAAAAATAAGGTCGGATATTTATGTCTTCAGATAAATGTTTAATGTTTTCTATACCTGCATGTGTATTGAGATTGGGTGCGCTAGGACTCCTGGTGATTTTTGTGGACCCTGTGGAAGAAACACTTCGTCGCTTGGCTTCCAAAGACGCTAAACCTCGGGAAAAACGCACAAAAGCTTGCGTTAGTGCAGCTCTATCATGCATGGGCTGTGCTGGTGTGCCATGATGTCTCACTGATCTCTGGTGCCCGTGCAGCTAAGCAAAATTGTTTAATTTAAACTAGTCTAAAGATGATGTACATGAAGCTGGCACAACCAATACGGCACAATCACACAAAATCCGCCGGAAGCCATCGCTCCGCTTCGCTCCTTGTTGCCTCCCATCAATGCTTAATATAACATCCCTAACTTTTCAGGGCAAGAACTATATTAACCGTGGTTTTAAGTTTTAATTGGGATGAAGGATAAAAATTAGTTCGGTTGGACTTTGTAACCATAGTTAATATTTTATTACTATTTGTACTAGGGATCGACCGATATGATTTTTTGTGGCCGATACCGATATCGGCCGATACCGATATACTTATATCCGATATCGGCCGATACCGATATATCGGCCATAAAATTTTGTCGTAAATTTTTTTGTTGTATAAATGAGGTAAAAGTGATTTATAAAGATATACTGTTACCGTTACACGCATTAACCATAAATAAATCACAAAAAAAATGCAGAGCAAATGCAAAAAAACAAACATCGTAGAAATGGCATTTGTTTCTACGCCGTTGGAAATTTCTACGCCGGCGGAGTAGAAATAAAATAAATAAATATAGAAACTGCATAGAAATAGCGATTAAAAAGAAAAGAAGTGCGTTTGAAAAAAAAAAATTAATGTGTCATTCGGAATAAGTGTCTTTGTGTGCCTCGCATACAATTGTCCGACTCGCTTAGCTCGTCGTGCAAACTTCCATGCTCGCCACACAAAGTATCACTTTTACTCCTAATAACACAATATACTATTGTTTAAATAAGTGTTTAACTTTACTTCTACATTTTTAATGACTTTTTTGCTAAATTTTGAATAAGAAAAAACTTGATTTGTTTTTTATTTAGTATTTCTGTTTTAATTTCCTTTAAAAAATCCTTAGCAACTGACATATTAAGCAATTTATATTTTTTTAGGCCGATACCGATATAGGCCGATATCGTGGTTTACATATCGGCCGATACCGATATCGGCCAAGAAGACCGATATGGCCGATATACCGATACCGATATCGGTATCGGTCGATCCCTAATTTGCACAACCCTATGTATTTTTTTTAGAAACAACCGTAATAAATTTGGTTTTTGGGTAATTAATTAGTAATTAATAAATTCCAAATCTTATAATTGATTTCGTGTGATTGTGCCAGCTTCAGGGACCTCTTAAGCATAGGCGTAACTAGAGGGTGACCAGAGGCGCACCAGAGGGGGCTCGACCCACCCCAGAATGCCCAGAATGGCCAACATCCTTACCACATTATTCTTAAATTCACTGTATTTAATCACTAGGTAAAGTACCCGGCGATGCCCGGGAGTTTTTACGCGGAAAATTTCAAAACAATCCACGTTAGGTACACTTAAATATTCCGGAGAGTTCAAAAAGTTTCTTACATGTTCCAAAATGTACATAGAAGTTTCAGAAGGTTTTTCATATAGTTCCAAAGCGTTCTAGAACGTGCCAGAAAGTTCAGAATTTCGAGAGAGTTCTGGAATTTTCCCTTAAAGTTTCAGAACGTTTTAGAATTAGCTTTTCCACAAAGTTCTATTTAAAACTTTATATACTTATTTAAAATTGCCAAATTTGTAGAATAATCCAGAATTTTCCGGAATCGGAATATTCTAGATTTTATGGAATATTCAACATTTTGTTGGAATATTCTAGAATGTTGATTTTCATGACACACTTTTTAATGCGTACATATCCTATCTACTTTGCAATTCGAACTCAAATGGCCTGGTCCTCCCTAAAAAAATTCTCTAGTTACGCCCATGCTCTCAAGGTGATTATGTTGGAATCATACTTGTGAAACGGCAGTTTGTGATCCTGCTGTGCGATGAGCCGGAAACGCACCAGGAGGTGCTGTTGAACATAGAGGTGCCTGAGAACCCATTTTGAATCTGGCGGGAACTACTTTGGCTGCGGAATCTCGGGCTTCGAAGGTCATAACGCATGCTGCTACTACGATGAATCCTTCGAAAAAACACAGTTAATAACCTCAATTTTCTTCAGTGGGGTTCGGTACTCATTTTTCATTTTTTTTTCTGAAAGATTTAATAAAATGATTGATTTTAGCGTTTGTTACATTTACCAAATGTTTATAGTTTTAGAAATATAATTTATTTTAATTTAATTAATTTTGTGTGACGTCCTATCTGTAATTTTACTTCGCCTACTGACTAAAGTTGTTTATATCTGTCAATGTCATTAATTCTGCCAAAAATTGATGTCAAGAAGGGTTAACTAGTGACACGAAAGATGACTATTGAAGGTCATTTGTGAGCCGTCTGATATAATATTACTTGCAGATAACTTCATTGCATTTCGTATGCATAGGCGTGCAAAATGAAATATTTATGGACACATTTTAACTAAAAAAATAAAAGTAATTTATTTCAATATTATGTTTCTTTCTAAATAATGCCTTTCTGAAACATTTATGTTCTTCACTTATGTTTTTGCAAACTTAACTTATAAACCAAGGAATAATAATTTGATTTGAACGTCAAAGCCACTGGGTAAATTAAATAATACCACAGAGGGCAGTGTAGTAGATAATTAGATATCTGTAATTCTACGACATATGTCATTATTATTTATAGTGTGTTAGAAAGTAATGACACTATTTACGTATATCTGTCACACTACATAAATTAAATAGACATGACAAGATGTTGCTAAGCTACTGCTATAAAGTGATGTGTATTCTTTCTTCGAACAAATGACCTTGAATAGCCATCTTTCGTGAATAATAGTATATGTAATTTATTAAAAAGGTACCAGAGCGATATTGGCAAATATGAATAGTGTTCACAGAATTATGATACACAAAATACAGTTATGTTTAACATATGAAAAATTAATAAAAAATGTCATAGCATCAGTGCCGGTGCGAGACTTTTGAGCGCCACAAGCGAAAATTGTAAATTGCGCCCCTCATTTATTACAATTTTGTTTAGAATTATATAGGTACAAAAATTAGAAAAGAGGCGATTTGTGTCCATGACACGCGAACAATCACAGAATCTTAATCTGAATTAATTTTTTTTGAAAATATTTTGGATATTTAAAATACAGAGATTTTTTTCCTTTTGCGTTCTACAGAGTCGCTTTATTTTTGTCTAATACCATATACAGGATTAGTCACGGGAGAGTTACTTTCAAAGTCCGTTTGTGTGCAACCCGAAATACAATTTACAACAGCGTCAAACTTCCTCTCATAAAAAATAGAATATTTAATTCACGATTGCTTTGCCTGTCTAGTGATGGTTCTGTCATTTTGAAATTAAACAATTAAATATGGTCTGTTGTCTTAAGTATTTTGGGTTGCAAACAAACGGACTTTCAAAATAACTCTTCCGTGACTAACCCTGTATATAGGGAAAGAAAAAATATTTCTCGGTGTAGGTATAAGTCTCGGTAGAAATATTTTTCGTTATTTTGCAATTCGGAAAATCTAATCTAATTTAACTCTTTAACGATTCATCCTAGGTAAAAAATATAAGAATCTTGTTTTGTATAAAATTTCGATACGGATAACCGTTTTTAGGGAACATGTCAAAAACCAAAATATGTCGCCTTTTTCCAAATTGGCGAGGGGCTGTTCCATCAGCGTGCTGTACAGGATTCCGTATAAAAGCTTTTGTTGCAATTTTTTTGATGTTGGGGGTATTTTTCAGTAAATTTCCTGAACAACAATTACTTCTTCAGTATTTGATATGACAATGTTTTTAATTGATATAAGGGCCTATTCTGTATCTCAGTGGTTAATTTTTAACCATTGGTTAATTTTTTTAACCAATCAAGTATGTTGACATATAATAAAAAATGGATTTTTAGTTGTCAAATAGATATCTATTGGATAAAAAATTTAACCATTGGTTAAAAATTAACCACCGAGTTACAGAATAGGACCCATAATCGCTAACGAATTTAACCTTTCTTCTTTCTTAATATAACGTAAAAAAATCTAAATAGGATTTAATTAATATAAGTTATCTGCAACTGGAATTGTCAGTATTATGATTAAAGCTACACACTGGACGAGGCAATAAACTTATAATTTGATTTTTAATTTATTTTGCAAAAAATAGTCTATAAAAATATAGCCCTAAAACCAATTTCGGCCCTGCATCAAGCAAGAGATTTATGCTACAAAAATTACAGTTATGTTTAACAAGTAGCTTAATATATTGCAATTTGGCATAACGCAATGAAAAATAATATTAAATATTTTGTTTGTGTATGAATATAAAATTGCGCATTTTATAAAAGTATATAGTATTGATTCGTTTGAAAAGGTTACATATTAATGCAAATCCGTACATTTTTGTGTGCGAAAAGAATAATAGCATTGAACAAAGTTAGATAAAAATAATATAGAATTTATATTGTGTGTTTTAACCATTCTTTTAGTCAGTATTATAAGTATATTTGTAAGTTTTGAATATATAGTATGTTATTATGAATGAAAATTATAACAATAATATAATTATAAACAAATAATATTTAAATAATCAATAAATACCATAAGTTCGTTATAAACTCGTAACTAACTCTCAGTAACGCATAGCCTCCATAGCTCAGGGGTTAGAGCACTGGTCTTGTAAACCAGGGGTCGAGAGTTCAAATCTCTCTGGGGGCAAACTTTTTTATTTTTTTTATTAATTTTTATTTGGTTATACTAACATTTAAAATATTGCTGAATACAATAAAATAGTAAAATAAATAATTCTTACCTCCTACGCCCATGACAATTGGGCCGGCGTACGACAAGTTGTTCAAATGGAAACCTCGCGATTCGTTCTTTACTCTTATTGTGTGGTTTCCGCGAACTTCTTGGGCCATTGATAAATGATCTGCGTAGTAGCCTGAACAAAAGAAATTTATAAGTTTTATAAATGGCGGTCTTAACTTTTCAAATTTATGAAATTGAAATTTATTTCGCAAACTGTGCCAAAAGTTATTTTGCTTCGTAATATAACATTTTTAAATAGTACAAAAGTGTTCTTTGAGGTGATCTCTCCACGATAGCTTCGTTAGTAAGTGTGGATTGGATTATCCGGCGTCCTCTTTTCACCGGACATCTTTTTTGGGGTAAAGGACCAGTTTATTTTTTTCCTATCTGTTTTGTAAATGCACATACATATCTAAATATTTATATTTTTATGCCAATATCTATAATTTGTGCTAATAAAATTGCATAAAAATTGAACCCTAAAGTGAGGTGACGCCTGATATATTCCTTCAAAGGCTCAGACATATGATCATTAAAGATATTAAGGAATAGACAGAGATTGGCACATCCAGAAATGGGTAATAATGTTTATATAACATTTTTAAATGTTTTTAGATTTGAAACGTACAATTCTTTTTTACCTCTCGCTAAGAGAGGTATTTTATTCATGCTAAAAATCGCATATCCAGATTTTAGTGAATAAGCACGTTTTAAGGTCCCGAATCCGATTATAACATTTTTACGATGATGTCCGTATGTGTGTGTGGATGTTGGATTCACGATTTCTCAAGTAGTATAAGGCTTAAGACATTTTTAACTACGGATTTCTCAATCTAACAATAATGGGAAGAGTTGATTAAGTTTTGGTAACAATTGGACAACCGTAAGTAGTAGTTACAAGAAAAAAATCATCTAAATATTATTTATCGAAATTTTATGTAAATACTTATATTAAAGAACGTTAAATTCTTTATTCGATAAATATAAATTCATTATTATATCTTCTATAGATTTAGAGATAAAGAAATGCATATAAAATAATTTGATATAAAAATTCTCAGATCAAACTACTTCAAGGCAAGAAATTCAAATGTTTGTAATTGACACATAAATGTCACTGTCAAAAATATTTTTATGCCACTGTTAAAATAATTGTACATTATTATGAAGATTATGAAAATAAAAAAATAATATACGTAAAAAAGAATATAAAAGGAATTTGCGAAAAAATTACGAATATAGAGAAAAAGAAAAGAAAAGTAGAAAAAGAAAATTTCAGGATATTGAATATAAAGAAAATGTATGTATTGTACATAATTTATATTAAAATATCCCACAGATTTTGCAAACAGATGTGAGAATTATTTTGTAGTGAGACATGTATATATGTATTTGTATTTAAAAATATTTTTATGCGTATAACCAGGTAAAATATCTGGCGAGAGGTTATATGCTGGCCACATCAGATTTTTTGTATAGTATGACTAGCGAATAAAAGTTGACCTTTAGATTATTTAATAGATGTGGTTTCTTTTGAAAACATTTCTCTATATTTGATTTGATAGGAAACTAACCCTTATGTATTCCATTACAGAAGATTAGAATTGTACTCAATACCAGGAGGCATTTAAAATGATCTTAGCAACAGGATTCAGGGATGTATTTAAAAAATTTAATACCGCAAATTCTAATTTGTTCGTCTCAGGTGTAAGCAACCCTCGAGTCGGAATTACTGTTGGAGAAATTAAAAATAATCCTATTTCATAGAATTGCCCAACTAAATAGTTTAAAGATCAAAATATTTTGTTATAATCAACATAAACGAAAAATGTTTAAAATATTTTAAACGCACCCCTGTTTTGATATTCAGTTACCCTAGTCGGCCATCTATTTTCAACCAGACATATTAATGTATTTCTGTGCTTTCCTAGTCCAGTATTTAAATGGGTTCATGCAAAAAATTTATATCTGAATATTTCGTACAATTCTATTCTTCTCTAGGGTTTCAAAAGAAACCACATCTATAAAATATGCCATACCAATATTTTTGCATTTACGCATTAGGTAAACGAGGAAATTTAATTTAAATTCGAGTCAAAAGTAGATTTAGTAGGAGCGTGAAGAATAGAAACATCTGAAATCCTCCAGATTGTCTATTATTATTATTTTTATTATTTAACAATTTATTTATTCGTGTCGAACTAATATAATAACAATAGCAAAAAGTCAAAAATCACTAATTTATCTTTTGCTTCTTGGCTACACTTGAAGAATACTAGCTCGTTGTTGCAGAATTATCTACCGATTAAAAACCAGTACCCAGGGTCGCGACGAGGAAAGATACATTAATAATTAACAGTTAATCAATAAAAATACATGTTTAAAATGTAAAAAAGTAATGTAGTAATGTGCCAATGTCCCCATTTCGTAATTTTTGAATTATTACTGCATTAATCGAAACCTCTAGTACCATCTAGTGTTCATGTCTGAATTAATTTACATATATTTCATGTTTAAAAATTGTTAGAAAATAGTGCAAAATCGTGCTGCTTCGCGTAGTAATTTTTGTACATCTTAATTAAATATATTTTCTACGCTAAAACAAGTAGTTCTATATATTTCAATTTCAAACAACAGTTGACAAGTAACAATGTAAAAATAGAACTTTGGTTTGTACAAGTCTGCTACACTCTAATGTTAACGCGCGTTGAAAATCATAAATGTACGATTCTATTAATATTTTCTTTTATTGAATTTATTTATAAAAACTGTGAATAAACAGGTTGGTGCTGCCACCAAGCAACAAATATTTATACTACTAGGTTTATAGAATGTTTAAATAATTATTGTAGGGATGATGAGAAGTAATTGGAGATGCAGTCGTGGTAAACAAAGATTATTAAATAGTTATTTAATTAAATTTGCTATGATTCGATTCCAAATGAATCATTATCAGGGATAGTTAAAGTACAGTTGGAAAATGAGATCCTTACATTACAAAATCAAAAATTGGATGTGGCCAGCACATAACCTCTCGCAAGATATTTTACCTGGTTGTACGCATAAAACGAAAAATATTTTTAAATACAAATACATATATTCATGTCTCACTACAAAATAATTCTCACATATATTTACAAAATCTATGGGATATTTTAATCTAAATTATGTACAATACATACATTTTCTTTACATTCAATATCCTGAAATTTTATTTTTCTACTTTCCTTTTCTTTTTCTTTATATTCGTCATTTTTTCGCAAATTCCTTTTGTATTCTTTTTTACGTATATTCTTTTGCGTTGTTGACTTTTTTATATTTTCATAATCTTCATAATAATGTACAAATATTTTTGACAATGGCATACAAATATTTTTGACAGTGACATTTATGTGTCAATTACAAACATTTGAATTTTTTGCCTTGAAGTAGTTTGATCTGAGATTTATTACATCAAATTATTTTATATGCATTTCTTTATCTCTAAATCTGAAGAAGATATAATAATGAATTTATATTTATCGAATAAAGAATTTAACGTTCTTTAATATAAGTATTTGCATAAATTTTCGATAAATAATATTTAGATGATTTTTTTTCTTGTAAGTACTACTTCCGGTTGTCCAATTGTTACCAAAACTTAATCAACTCTTCTCATTATTGTTAGATTGAGGAATCCGTGGTTAAAAATGTCTTAAGCCTTATAATAGTATTTGAGAAATCGTGGATCCAACATCCACACACACACATCCACACACACACATCCACACACACATCCATACACACATCCACACACACACACACACACGCGGACATCATCGTAAAAATGTTATAATCGGATTCTAGGGACCTTAAAACGTGCTTATTCACTAAAATGCATGAATTCAATACCTCTCTTAGCGAGAGGTAAAAATGGTGGAATTCCCTATTATTTCTCATCATTCCTACAATCATACTAAGAGTCAAGTATAATACCAATAAATTTACAAATAATTATGGTTAAATATATCTGATAACATACAATTTTATATCTATGGGTATGTATCTACTGAAACTTTGAACTTTGAGAACCAAAATAATATAATAATCATAATCGGGAAATTAAAAGGTCTCCACTACGCGTCGAGCTTTAAATATTCCTCCGTACTACAATCTTTTAAATATGACCTTATAATATACAAACAACTTTTATTCGATCAATAAAGGGATACAACAATCAACCATTTTTGCTTAAAAATGCAGAATTTTATGCTCTAAAGTTACTTATATAATATTATTTCTAAATCAAATATTGGGTTTTGGATTCCATTAAAATATTTACAAAACCAGCTAATTCAAAAGTTGGCAAACTTTTCTATCTGACTATACTTTTAAATCTTTTCGTTTTTCTAGTAAAATCAATAGGTTTTGTGTCCATTAGTGTTCGAATGGGCAACGAAGTAGAAAAACGAATGTTTTTTCAAAGTTATTAGGTTTCTAAAAAAACAAACAACGCCAGTTAAGTCTTCCAGGGATGTTGGAAGGTGTCAGATTATTCTAGCTTCTAGCTAATGTAAAACGTAGAGAAGAAATTCTACCATTTCCTTGCGAAAAAACTGGGAATAAATTAAAAAACTAGGGAATAAATTGGCTTCCTGAAAATGTAACAAAAATAACTAATGAAAAAGTAATTTCTTTCCGGGGAAAATTGTTTCGTAATTAACACAATGGATTTAAAAGTAATTTCCTTTTAAGACAATGAATTGTTGGTTAAGAATTTAATTGTCTGTCGAAGTAACTGCTCTATTTCTGTGGCTTAATACAAGAAAAACCGAAGTCAATTCGTGACCAAAATGAGATTAATGTGTAATCATAATCAGGTAAAGAAACGCTGTGTTTTTTTTTTATTCAAAAACCGAAGTCTAACTGTAAAGGAAACTATATGAATCAGCATCCATCGATCCATATCACAAAACGAAAAATCAGTAAAATATGGAAGGGCTTTAGTTCCACAGTTTAAATCATAGAATTAGCGACATTTGTAATCAATATTTGTTACTAATTTTGTTATTTGAAGTGCCAATAGCACTAAAGCTAATTAAAATTGCTGATATATTTACATGGATTATTATTGCAATAAGTATTTTTATTTTACATGATACTGGTTCAATGGATGCCGATCAGTGTTTTAAAAGAAACTAACTTGGATTAGGCTATGAACAGAGAAACGTATGCCTGATCATTATTCAATTCAAAAGTCAAGCCAAAATTGATCTTCAAATGTAATTTTTCTGAAATTCATTGTAACAGGCAGCAAACTAATATTTCTATTTTCTAGTTTATTTGCATTTCTAAAATAAGATTCAAGAAGAAAAGCTTTGATTTCATTAGATAACATTTTTGGCAATATCTCGTGTGAATTTGACATTTAATTAGATACTTTTATCCAACACTGACTGATAATATACTTGTTACTATGGTCATTTGAAATAACTAATGTACAACATTAGTCACTCCGTGAGAGAATATTTTAGAAGTCACGGAGGAATTATTATTGATTTTTGTTTTTTTTAAATATAAATAAAAAGCAATTTTACAAAATTATTTTATTATTGAAATAATTTAACATTATGAAACTTATTTATTTAAATTAATATTAACATTTATGCTAAAATAGGTTACTTATCTTTAAACAATGACAGCTGTCATGTACGGCTGATGAAACGAAAAGGAGGAACGAGTTAGTGGTTATTTGCTTCAGAATTGAATTCAAAGATGCTGCTTTTGCTTCTAAGTTAATACGTTTTAAAGGAAGGTCATCATTTTCACCCAATTTAATTTATTTTTCTTTCAAATAATTCCCAATGACAGACAATAATTATTACAGCAATATAACAAAACTATAATAACCATTCAATGGCTATTTTGTAATTTAAAATACTACATCAATTGACTTGTAAAAATGATTTAAGAAATTTTTAAAACAGTGTTGGATAAAACGTTGTATTACACTCGTGTGGAATGTATATTAGTCACTAAAGAAAATTAGCCACTGACTAATATGATACATTCCACACTCATATAATAAATAACTATTAAATTTGTTCATAGCCTACTCCGAGATAGTTTTTTTTAACACTCTATTTCGTATTTAGCCGATTATCAATAGTTCGAAAATAATTGAATATCCAGTTGAGAGGACGAGATGTGTTGCCTAGGAAACACAATGACACCGTAGGTGGAGTTGTGTTTTCAGGTAACACATTGAGTCCGCAAACTGTATATTCAGATGATTTTCGAAGCTCGAGTTGTATATCTTAAGACTATACAACAAATCAACCAACTATATTTTTACGAAATATAAAAAATATTACTTGTTCATTTATATCCATGGATGATATGATTACATATGATTCATTTGTTTGCGAACACCACTAGTTGTGTTTCGCGAAACACAACTTAGCAACATAAATAACCGATGTTATACTGCGTAACTAAGAAAAACTGAATTATCTGATTGGTCTATTTTCCGTAGAGTTGTATAGTCAATTTAATTTTCGCCAATAATTGACTTTGATTGTTCTTGCATTCATTTAAGTGGAAATTTTAACAGGTTTTTGTCTAGATTAATAATTTGGGTACTCAGTTTAAATAAACTATTTAAGTGGGTAATTTTGAACTGTTTAGATGGTCACGTAAGAAAATTGTAACAAATTTGTTCATTTTAAAATTTTAATCTCTGATATAATAGAAATTTGCATTATAAACCCATTTAAATTCGTTATTAATTGCTCCTGTCAAATTTTCAAACCAGAACGATTATTTCTGTTTCTAAATATATAAATTTAAGTCCATTTTCTCTGGAAAATCGGAAAATCTATGCAGGTGCAGACAAGCCGAAATATGGCATCCAATATATCTACTGAACGAAAAGCGTGCGTCGTTATTAAAAAGTGGAAAGTTCCGTATAAACATTGTCCTTGACTACTTTTTTCTTCTTTCGCATTCACCGTGAAACCATGATATTAAACCTAGGAATGTTGTAATTTCAAGCCACAAAAATAGGTTTCGGTCGTTATTATGAGTGCTTTTGCTTTTGTTCTTTCAATAGAGCACCTTGCAGCTTTTAAATGCATCGCTCATTTCGGATATTATGGACTATTTTTGCTGCAATAATGCCATACCGACTGCGAAGGAAATTTACTAATATAAAATTTATTTCCATTTTGTAAAATGATATTTGACGTTAATATTATAGTAGATATAAAATTTATTAAGGTATATAAATGAAAATTTAATAATTTATAAACTGATGAAATATTGCTGACGAAACGTGTACATAGAGGTAACGTACTTTACGTCTTGTCTGGTGCTTTCAAATAATAGCTCCTAGCTATTATTTTAAGAGAAAATGGTAATATTGACTTTTGAAAGCCATTAAAGTTGTAGGTGGAATTAATTGGCTGAAAGAAATTAAGTATTAAAAAAAAAAACATTACACTATTATTCACGAAAGATGTCTATTCAAGGTCATTTGTGAGCCGTCTGATATAATATTACTTGCAGATAACTTCATTGCATTTCGTATGCCTAGGCGTGCAACATGAAATATTTATGGACACATTTTAACTGAAAAAATAAGAGTAATTTATTTGAAAATTATGTTTCTTTCTAAATAATGCCTTTCTGAATAATTTATGCTCTTCACTTATATTTTTGCAAAATTTAAAAAAATAGACTGAACTATAAACCAAGGAATAATAATTTGATTTAAACGGCAACGCCACTGGGGAAATATTGGCACAGAGGGCAGTGTAGTAGATAATTAGGTATATGCAATTCTACGATATAATGTCATTATTATTTATAGTGTGTTAGAAAGTAATGCCACTATTTACGTATATCTATCACACCACATAAATTAAATAAACATAGGTCAAATAATCTTTCTCTTTCTAATACAAAATGTTGCTAAGCTACTGCTGTAAAGTGATGTGTATTCTTTCTTCGAACAAATGACCTTGAATAGTCATCTTTCGTGAATAATAGTATAGTATTTATTTCTTTTATTTCTGTTTCAAATTTTAACTGAATATTAAGGAGGCCATATACTTTTATATCCAGTAAAAAAATTTGGGTGACAAGCCGTAGGGCAAGAGTAGTAGGTACAGTATTTGTCATCTTTATGTACATTAATTTAAATAGTTTCTGTTCTGTTCTGTTATTTTTCATCTTTATGTACATTAATTTAAATAGTTTCTGTTCTGTTCTGCTATTTTTCATCTTTAAGTACATTAATTTAAATAGTTTCTATATCAAATTTTAACTGAATATTAAGGAGGCCATATACTTTTATATCCAGTAAAAAAATTGGGGTGACAAGCCGTAGGGCAAGAGTAGTACATTATTTTTCATCTTTATGTACATTAATTTCAATAGTTTCTGTTTCAAATTTTAACTGAATATTAAGGAGGCCAATCTGCTTTGTACACAGATATCGGTATGATGAAATATTTGCACCGTGCGGGCGCTTACCAGGCCTCACCTCACGGGCACTCATTGCCGGCGTGGAGAGTGCACCAAAGGGGTTAATTTTGTGCCATTTAAAATTAGAAATATTTGGCGAACCCGGTTTCCCAGATTCGCGACCTGACACTCAGGCACGCGGCCACGAAACCCCAATGCCAGTTTGCTTCAGTGATTTTGCTTAAAAGCAAAAAGAATGAGTGCTTAAAAATAAAAGTTTATCTCAGAAGTTCAGAGAGGTCGCGTGGTATTTGGTGAGATAAATTCCAAAGACGACGCAAAATGAAACAATGTAATTAGTATTATTATTTTATTTTTAAACCTGAAATATTAATGAACTGTCAAATTGACAGTTATAAACAATAATTGTTTATTTACTTGGTAGCGGAAATTTATCGGGGTAACGGAGTTTTATCATATATAATATTATAAATGGTAAAATTTTGCCCGAAAAATTTCAAATTGTTACGAGAGCTGGTTGCCTAGCAATTTATTGAGTGGCATTGACAAAAAAATCACGAGTTGTCAAACGAGTGATTTTTGATCAATGTCACGAGATAAATTGGCAACAGGCTCGAGTAAAGCAATCGGAAAATTTTTCCAGGATAAAATTTAACCACGAATGGTATTCGTATGACTATTTCCAAAATAATCATTTATATAATTTTTTCTTGGCAAAACTCTTTTAATTTTTATTGTGTTTTGAGGCGTTATGTTTAAGTATGCTTTTCAACGTTTTAAATAGATTCCTGTCCGAATCGTTTCGTATTTAACAAAAACTGATAACACTGAAAGTATACACACTGACAGGTATGTAAACAATATGGCTCGTACCACGATCACGGTTTTAACTAAAACGCTGTTTTAAGAAATGTCAAATTCAAATTTCAATATTTAATTATGCCCTTATGTTTAAAGAACGATTTTTTTAAAAATATTTCTTCGAATAAAAACTATGTTCTGCTTTAAAATCATACTTTGATAAAAGCCGTGTTCCTTTGGGCTGTGATTCGTGATCTACATGATAAAAGTGATAATGATTAAGAAGAATAATGTTTTCACGTTTCCTATTCGTTATCCCCACTTTCTCATTTTGTGATCACTAGACAACATTCCCCCTTCCCTTCAGAATCATCCTTTTTGAGTGATTCACATCGATTCAGTTCAGAACAAATTGAAAATATACTATTTCGAGCGTAGAAATTTACGAATGTGGGGTTTGTGGCATCAAGGGAAATAAGATTTTTCTACAAAAGCGTGTAATGAACCACATAAAGATTTGTTTGAAATAAACATACTTCATATTCCTTACCAAGAAAATTATTTTTTACTTCAATATAACCCATTTTTAATTCTGAATATAACACTAGACAGTTGATTATTTATAAAATAAAGCAGGATAGTTTGCATTAGTCTGCATATGACATTGACATTTGACACTAGATTGTGTTGTTTTCTTGCTATAATTTTTAAATCCTGTTTCAAAAGGATCACGATTAAATTAATCAGGATTCACAAAATCACAATCACAACCCGAAGGAACACGGCTAATTTTGATATTATTTATTATAATTATTAAATAATGAAATTTGACATTTCTTAAAACAGCGTTTTAGTTAAAACCGTGATCGTGGTACGAGCCTATGTTTCTAAAACGTCAAAAAAATTTCGCTTACAAAACTCACTTACTTGTAAAAATACATCTTATTGGCTTAAAGGATGCGAATTTTTTTTGTCGAAATGAAACTTGGTAACTTTGTAGAATCCCGAATTTGGATTGGCTTATAAATTTATGAGTGAAATAGTCAGTAAATACTGCTCTCATTGGTTGAATTTTTAAGTGTTTTACATCATGATTGTAAAATTGCTAAAATTGTAACCAATACAAACAAATGGCTGTTATTTTCATGTTTTATTGATTATTTGCTTTACCAAATAGTAAAAGATAGTAACTTCGTTACAGAATTGGGGTGAATAACTTACAAAAAATAATGTTTATATCCGAAACGGTTGGTATGGCTATGACTGATACATTTCCCAAATATTGTCCCCTATTTTTTGAACACCTGTACAATTCTTTGGCTTTAACTATGAAATAAAAATGAGAACGGCACCTACCTATCGTAGCCATGGCAGCGCCAAGAACCATCAGCAACAATCCAAGACTCAGGGCTTTGCAAGCGTTCCAGAGGCATCGTCCGTTGACCTTTCCGCGCACCACCTGCACGTTCCATTGCGCTCCGGACGCAGGGTGGGCCCTCCGCACTACTCCCGTGTTAGAGCCGCCCCGAGACCAACCGCTCCCACTTAGAAACGCTCCTTGGTGCATGCTGGAACAGAGAGAATACAAGATTTATGTCAGTTGGTGCTGTAGCAATGAACACAGAAATAATTACCAAGATCTTTCACTTAGGACCGGTATTTCCATCTCCAGATAAAGTTCAGGATAACTATCCATCAGATAAATGATAAAATATCGCATCGAAATAAGAGCATAAATTTTTGACGCGATAATGTTTATTTATCCGACAGATAAGTTATCCAGAACTTTATCGGAAGATAAAGCAGATTGGCACATCCAGCAATAGGTTATATGCCGTGATGATATATATATTTTTTTTATTTATTTATCCGAAGATGGAAATACCGGCCCTTAGGTAGGGGTATTACTATACTAGTTAAAATATCTGATGTGGCCAACACCAAACCTCCCGCTATTTAATTTTTATTAATTTAAATATACATACTTACATATTTAGTTATTGCGGAAACTGTATTAAGATCCATTCCATATAACTATGGTTCTATTTACTACTTTCTTTTTAAAACGTTACTATTATTAATTTGAAATGATTAGTTTTTTGACAGTGACATTTATCTGTCAGTTACATACATTTGAGATATGAACTGTGTAACCAAGGAGTTGCTTGTTTAAAGCGTAGGCTCCGGGATTATAATTATAGATATTTTATAAATTTATCCATAAAATATATAGAAAAAGTATTTATGCAAATCTATAGAAAATTTAATAATCTTTAATTTTCATAATAACACAAATCTTCAAAAAGTAACATTTGAAGGTATTTTTCGAAGAAAATGTATTTTGAGCTTCAAATAAAGTGCCATTTTTGGTTATCTGATATACACCAAAATCTAATGGTCTCTTCCCATATTAGAATAAGATAGAAATACAAGGTTTAAAATTTTTCTGAATGATGGTATTTGAGTTAGAGTAAAGGATCCATACACACATACATACACACACACACACACACACACACACACACACACACACACACACACACATACATACACACACAGACATCATCGTGAAAATGTTAAAATCGGATTCTAGGGACCTTAAAACGTGGTCATTTATCAAAATCTCGATATGCGATTTTTAGCACGATCCCTATACCTCCCTTACCAAGGGTAGCGGGAGGTAAAAATTTGATGTGGCCATTACCTTCCGTCAGTTCTATGTATTTTATAAGAAATTGCGAAAGACTCTATATTTCCAGTACATTACCTTCCATCAGTTCTATGTATTTTGTACAAATTTCATTCAGAACCTTTCTTAGAATTTGCAGTAAAATTATAACACACACACACACACACATACTATGTCAATTGCACTTGAGATTGACATCTGTCTATCAGAATTTTTTAATTTATATTAGCTGTTTCCAGTGTTATTGCATAGCTGGCTGCTTTATGAAATTTAATTTCTTTGTAATTTTTTAATTCAATATCCATTGAATATGAAGTATAAAATGTAATTAAATCGTACAGAGAATAAAATATTCTTTAATATTTATAATAACAATAAATGTGAAAAATGATATTTAACAGCGTTTTTTCAAGAAAAACTGTTAAAATCTTCAAATGAGGGTACTTTCGGTCGACCAATTACAACCAAAATCTAATCAGCTCTTCAGGTGGATGTAAAGAAAAGGGCTACGAAAGAATTATAATTTTTAGAATTGTAGTGTTGGAGTTATCGACGAAGAAAAATCGTCACTCACACATACACTAGTACTGGGCAAATCGTACAATCTTCGGTTAGTTATATAAACAAAACTGAAACGAACTGAATTGTTAAATGACAAATTTATCATTGCTGTGAATCATTGTCCGATAAATCATGTTTTAAGTATATATTTCTATAATCACATCGAAACATTATTAATCTTATTTTAGCCTGTGAAGACAAAGGGTTTTTATAAGGACAAAAGACCCACTTTTTTATTCTGTGACTTATAAGAAAATAATTGTTTTCGTAAATAACGATTCAGGAATCAGGATCCATTTTTTGTTTAAATCACACTCTACCAATAATGGTTGCAGGGTTCGCCGTCGTAATTTATTTGTAAATTAGAGAAACGATGAAATTGGAAAAAATCTATATAGAGCTAAATATTTTATAGAAAAGTACACTGAGAGAAGTAGAGTTCTGATTCAAAAAGAATAACATTGATTCAAAATATTTTTCGTTTTCTATATGGCGAAAACAATCCCGTTTTCTATAAAGAAATTTAAAGTTTTAAACAACAAGTTTTAGTTGAAACCGTAAACTACTTCAACGAAAACGGAAAATATTTTAATGTAAACAATTTATTTATTTGACTAAAAAGTATACAGTTTGGTTGAAAATCAGTAAGTTCTTTATCCAAAATACATCATATTTGAAATCAAATGTTTATTGAAACAAAGCGTTTTGTATTGAAATTTTTAATGTTCAATAAATACGAATTAAGTTTTCATATAAATGAAATATTTTTTCATAGGAATCGTAATACTTTTAAATGAAAACTGTGTTCATTTTCATGTAAAAGTCCAAACGCGCATACTATATTTTGAATGAAAACAATATTATTTTGAAGAAAAACTTTTAAGTTTTAATAAAATAACAGGTATTTTTCTCAGAAAAAAATATTTTTTTATATAAATTGCTTATATTTATTTATAGGATATATACAGGTATACAAAAAATAATTTACATTTAATTAAATGTCAATGTCGGAATTTGAACCATTGCACCAGATGAGCTGGTTGAATTGTAATCACTTTCGGTCGGTGTTGTTATATCTGCAGATTCTAAGGAAAGTCTGTCGTTGTCGAAGATTATTTTAATATCCTGCAACTAATTTGAATATAAGTATATAAGTTCCGAAGTAAAAACCATAAAACCACTTACATGCAAATATTTTGCACGTATTCAAATTTCTTAAAAATTTTGATCTTGGGCCAATTTTTGGAATTATTTCATTAACCATGTCATCACTCATTTCAAGTAAACAATTTTCATCTATTTCATGTTCTGTACCAGTGAAAATTGTAATTAGTTGTGAAAATGCCGACGAGGTTAGGAGCTCATTAACATCCATGTCGAAAAACACTACTGAAAGAACAAAAATGGTATTATCATTTAAAATTCGATAAATACTTTTATAAATTATTTGAATTTATATTTACCGATCAATTCTGCATACAACTATACACTTTTCAACAAAATTAGACTTTTTTACGAACACTTTTCAACAAAATTAGATTTTTTTACGAATATGTTGCGTTGGAGATTGTATAACGTGTATTGTGCATAAATGATGCAGTTCAAATCTGTATTGTTTGTACTGTTCATTCAAACTGAGACTATCTTCATGTAAAACGTTAAGTTTTGTATTGAATATGAAAAATTTTGTAAAAAGAAGTTTAGGTTTTCACCGATAACGTTTAGTTTTATTTTGAGTAAGACTAATTTTATATAACAAGAAGTTTATATTTTCATTGAAAATGTTTGGTTTTACCTCAAATAAGAACAATGTTGTAAGCAGAAGTATTTGTTTTTATAGAAAACATTTAGTTTTGAGTTGAATAAGAAAAATTTTATAAGGATAAGTTTATATTTTGTACTAAGCATGTTCACAAGTTCAACGAATGTGTATAAGTTTTAAATTAAAACTATTTTATTTTAGTAAAAAAATATACAGTTTTAATTCAATATTTAAATTTTTTTGTTTCAAATGAGCAAATTCAAATGAAAAAGGCATTTGATTCAAAGTGTTGAATATATTGAAACAAAATATAAATTTAAAACTAAAAATATATTTTAACAAAATTACTCAAAATTTTATTTTAAAACTATAGTTTTTTAATCAAAATATAATATTTTGAATCTAAATAGAAAAATTGAAAATAGTGAATCTATTTCATTCAAAACTTCCATTTTTCTCAGTGTACATGTTCCACGAACCTCTTTAGTATTTATTTTGGTATATACATATCGAAGGACAATAAGGAGGGGGCGTGTAACAATCATCACTATCAGACATTTTGATTAATTTAATGAATTGTTTAATAAACTAAAATACTTGATACACTGATTATTATTTAACTTGAAATACGAAACTAATAGATAGTTCCTAAGCACGCTTCTCTTCTCACAATCTCAACAACAATGATCAACCCTTCATCTTCGCTCTTGAGATTGTAGATCCTTCCCCGCCTAGACTCCATCCTAAGCGTGTCGAGTAGTATAAACAATAATATTTGTGTGTTTATTTGTTCGGCACGCTCGCGTCTCGTTCGATGCGTAACCCTCAAGATCTCCGACATACATATATATGTATGTTAATATAAATATAATAGGATATTACATCCGAGGTGGGATATGTTTCACTACAACCGAGGGCTGGCTTATGTAATTACCGAGAGGCTAAGCCTCGAGGTGAGATACAGCGCGAGACTATGATGAAACTCCCACCGAGATATGTATACTGTTTTATTCACAATCATCCTTTTTTTAAATCAATAATTATCAAAATAAATCAATGAGTTGTTATATCCTTTAATTTTATTAATATTTTTGACAGCAGTTCAGAGGTAGTGATGTGCCATTTGACATTTTACAATTGAAAAATTTCAAAAATAAAAGTTTCAAGTTTCATGTAATTTTCATAAGCTACACTTCGCATGCGCAGATGATATATGTATGTGCCTGCACTTCTCTACGTGCAAGTTATATTTGGTTTATCTACAAATCTACATGCTGGAACTTGTATATTTCTGGAATATACAATTCAGGATTCAGTACAGTTTAAGTATGGTGAAAATTAAAGATAGAATCTGACAATATTTCAATGAAATAAATACAAAAGACAATAAGATAGTTTCTATTTCAAATAGTTTAATACTTATTTTTTACATTTTTGTATTACATTATGAAAAATTTTTTTTAAGCTTTTATTTTTCTTATTTATTAAACTTTCATTCAAAGTTTCAATGAAATTTATATATGAAAAATTTCCTGTGAAATTTTCAATTTGCACATCAGTAGGCAGAGGCAACCCCTACATAAACATTTCCAACCCATGTGGTGGTAGTGAAATCTGTTATTTCCCATCCAAGAGATTGTCATTACAATTAGGAATTTCTCAACCTCTAAAAGTTTAAGAATCGACATATTACTATAATGATTGTGAATAAAAATATTTAAGTACTGTCCAAGGAGTGTCATATAGTCCATTCAGTACCATTATATTGTATTAAAATAATTACATTATCAATATTCGAAAGTGCCATAAAAGTAGTAATCGTTATCGATCCACCATCCTCCCATTAAGTTGGTAAAACTTGCGATTTGCTCTTGCAGTTTGCACTTTCCTGTAAGTATTAAGTAGTGCATGAAAGTTGAAGTAGAAGTGCAAATCTCCAGAGTGTATGCTAGCGGTAGAACCAACACCTTTAGCAAACCTACTTATGCCTTCGTCGGTCACTTGAGGCTTGAGCCTTCGTCTGCTCCGTTATCCTCTTAAGTCAGATGATTCTTTTATCTCCCAACCCCTATGTGTGAATAAAAGATAAGCAAGTTTACATCTCGTCCTGCGAAAGGATTAGCTGTTCAGATTTGAATATTTTTTAAATATTTCTACATACGTTTGCTAACTTTTAGATTTATCCAAATAACGTATGTCCCAAAAGTTTTGTCACAAATTTGTTTAAAACATTTTAAAAAGTAATAATGGTTTTACGGCAATTTTTCAGAACATGTATAATTAACAGCTTTATAAACAACAAAATTTTTATTTTAAATTAAATGTAAAGGTCCATAGTCAACAATACGCAGTCTTCTGGAAACATCTCGCATCAAGCATTGGACCGTTGCAACATCAATCTCTCGAATTTTTCTAAAAATCCGCCGTCTTAATTGTTGCTCGTTTCCGGCTTCCCAACCTCCATCATACACTTTTCAAGACAAAATGGCCCAGAAATCTTCAATTGGCCGAGCCTGCGGTAAGTTTGGGGGGTTGTCGTTTTTTGGCACAAAGAGTATGTTGTGAGCATTCAGCCAATTTTGAGTTTCGCGTGCATAATGGCAGGAAGCCAAGTCCGACCAAAACATAATATCATCTTGAGCATGATTGTGGTGGATAAAATTAATCAATTTTGTTAAGCAATTGTTAATATAACTTTGACTGTCCACAGCTTCGCCTCTAATTCGCCCTATATAAGGTCTGGAAATCCCACCAATTGATATCGCGCATCAAACTAAAATTTTATCAGCAAATTTGGCCTTTGGCTTATATTTTATATCGTCTGGACATTCTTCTACATTGTCCGTGTAAAAACCGTCGTTTCCTTTAATTTCGGAATTACTTAGAGTAAAGTACTTTTCATCATCTATGACGTTGACTTTATTATTTGCAAAATGAGTGCGCCTTAAAGCACGGCAACATCTTGGTATTCTAACTGATTTGGCGTATATTTAGGACATTTCTTTCTTTTGCGATATTCTATACCTTCTCTCTTCAATTCTCTGGATATTGTATTCTTGGAAACACCGTAACGCTGTGAAAGTCTTCTCAATGACTGTCCAATTTTATTCTTGGCACTTTCGACTAACTGGTTTGCTCTATGTTCAGTTAACACTTTAGGTCTTCCACTTTTCGGAAGATTTACGCATGGTATACCTTGCTCACATTCTGCTATCGCCAAGCCAACCCGATATTTTGATATTTTTAATTTTTTTCATACAGTTGTATTTTGTGACAAAACTTTTGGGACATACGTTAGTATATTAACGAACGAGTTTTATAAGATAAGTTTTCATTTATAATAATTTTGATTACAATAATGCTTATGCTTTGGCGTTGCTAAGGATGTTGTTTAATTAGTTTGTTTATTATTAACATTCATTTGTTTCTAAAACATCAACGTTATTATATCGTTCCTTGATATGGTTGGAGATGATGGAATGGGCGAATTTGATGTTTCGGAAGATATTTTATCGAAACGGTGTAAAGAAATTATGTTGAATGCTTCTGCATACTTTGAGGAAGAGAAACGCATAAATGTTCTCAAAATTATTTCATTCTCGTCTGTAGAAGATGTAAGTATTATATTTTGAAGTCTGTTTTCACATGACAGATCTCAGTTCTTTATTTCTTATGCACTTATTTCTGAATATTATTACATTTTAGCGAGTTTGTACTGCTTTGGATGTGTCACATATGACGGTAAATAATATCAAAAATGAATTCAAACGTGGATATCGCCCAAAAAAAATTAGTCATCCGTCAAAAATCAATGCGAAACATTGTAGTCTGCAATTCGACGTACTTACTATTTACATGTGCGGTGAAAGTAAATTGCTTTTTAAGGCCCTTTTCATAATTAATTTTAAGTAAAATAATAAAATTAAAAATGATTTCTGTGTTGTGCTTTCAAAGCTGTTTTATTATATTATTTGTTGTAATCAATTAATGTATTAATTGTTGTAATCAATCATTATTATTATTATTATTATTATTATTATTATTATTATTATTATTATTATTATTATTATTATTATTATTATTATTATTATAATGTCCCGGTTGTTATAGATATGTTTATATACACCGTATCCTAGCAATAAACAGTTCATAATACTTTAGTGAGACATAAAAAAATTATTTCGTTTCAAAGTGGCATAAAAAAGAGTCCAGTGAATATTAAACTATAAATAAAATACATTCCAGTAGAAACTATACGAAATAAATAAATATGAAAATAGTCGTAATATATATTCAGATCATAAAGGTTGACAATCAAATTTAAATTTTACGTTTATGGCGCATAAATATTATTTATATAGGTATGTAATATCCGTTTCACACAGCGTTGTGAGATACCGCTGAGTCTGTAATTCATGACCAGTGTTCCTGCCAGAATGTTAACAAAAACTTGTTGCACCGCACATGTTTCACATTTTAAACCGGACAGTTTTGAGTTTTAACTGCGTTATCAGATACGACTATGAAATACGAGACTAGTGGTAGTAGTAAATATAGCAATTATTGCATTTTAAATACATGGTGTACAGTTTCATAAATTTTTGTTGGACGTTTTAAAAGGTTGTCTACTTCATCAAAATTTCATAGAAATAGTAATTGTTACAGTTTTCAAGGGGCACGCTAGAATTATTAAGGGTTTATATTTTAAGTACAGCGTGTTTTAAAAAAACCTAACACTCGGAGTAGGCTCCGAACAGAGAAACGTATGTAAGACCATTTATTTAATTCAAAAAAGTAGTACCGGAAGTACCCTCATTTGAAGATTTTAACAGTTTTCCAAAAAAAATGTCAAAAAAATCTTTGAAACACTTAAAGAAAAAATAGTATATGTCATTCGGAGTAGAACGCCGTGTTTGCGCCTCGGCCGCAATAGCTGGGTTCAACACAAAAAGACCGCTTTCTACTCCTAATAACATAATATACTATTTTTCACATTTAATGTTATTATAAATATTGAAGAATATTTTATTCTCTATACGATTTGAATGCATTTTATACTTCATATTAAATGGATATAGAGTTAAAAAATTATAAAGAAATTAAATATCGTATATATTAGCCAGCTATGCTATAATTAGAAACAGCTGCTATATTAAGAAAATTCTGATTGAAAAGTGTCAGTGTCAAGTGCAGTTGACAGTATATATGTGTTATAATTTTTTCATAATACCATACTGTTAAATGTGTTTTAACAGTACTGTATGCTCAACCAATATATGCGTCAAAACAGCCACGGCCGTTATTTTTTATAACAGTACAATTATTAAAAATCATGTGTTCTTAAAAAAAATCGCAACATCATAAAATTGTCATGAAGAGCTGTCACCTGTCAATATGCCATAGAAAATAGAATTTTCAGAAGATATGTTATTATGAAAAATACTGAACGTCACACGGCTGATATGCAAATAACTGACTCAGTTGATTGATTTATAATATTCAACCGCGTCTGTTACTTGCTTCATATCAGCCTTATGACGTTAATAACTATACTGAAATATAGGATCTTTTGTTAGAAACTTTCTGTATGCAATTTGTATAAAATACATACAACTGCCTCAAGGTAATGTACAAGAAATAGAATCTTTTGCAAGGAACTTTCTATAGGTATGATCTTTATGCAAAATACATAGAACTGACGGAAGGTAATGTGCTGGCCACATCAAAAATTTTTATTTGATAAGTTTATGATTTATAAAAGAAAGAAATACACCCAAATCATTCAAGCAGCCGTTGCACGTCATCAATAAAAAATGAATAAAAGTAACTAAATGTATGACGTCATGTCTTGGTACATTCACATAGGTTTAAGAATCGTAATGAAAAATGTAATACTGGTTGCATACAATCTTATTTCAAAATTTAAAGATATTTTAGATACTATTTCACTCATAATTTAATAAACCAATGCAAATTCAGGATTCTGTCTGGTTACCAAGTTTTATTCAATTAACATTGTAGTGAAATACATATACATTTCATTAAACTATAATATATTATAAGTTATAATACTGTACAAATATTCTACAATAATAATTAATTACTTTGAATCGTTAGTAGGATTCAGATCTTCGTCTGAATCATCAGTCGGATTCAGATCTTCATCTGAACTCTCCGAATCAGAACCCAAATTAATAATAATTGGTGCAATATCTCCATCATCATACATAACTTCACGATTCCACCACTGCTGTATTTCGTTTGTCGCATGATCTATTGAATTTTTCCACATTTGTGGTGTTACATGGTCAAGTGCTTCTTTCCATATTTGAAGAGTTTCGTTGTCTCCGTATCCATTCCTGCCAATATTATTATTATAATAATTCTTTGTTGTGCTCCATATATTTTCAATTGCATTAAAAATGCAATGATATGGAGGCAGTTTTTGATGTAAATACTAAAGATGCATTGGGTACGAAACCGTTCTCTGTTCCTGCATGAAGTACAATATACCTGCAAACAAATTTTAGATACATATTTAAAAAAATATTGAACAAAATTGATTTAATATACCGCTTTCCACCTTCGGTTTTGCGTTTTACACTTTTTGCATTAGAATCTTGCCATGATTTGCCACCCATTCCTTTCTGAAATATCCACGTTTCGTCCAGGAAAACAAATTGGGATGGTGCATCTGATTTTAAATTCCGGAGGTATTGTTTTAAAAAGGAATCCGCAAACTTGCTATTCTCGGATTTTCGTAAAGTAAACGACGGCTGTCATTCTTCTTCCATTTGAAGCCAATGTTTTTCATAACTTTCTTTAGGCTTGTAATGCCTCCAGAAAAAATATTTCTTTGTTTCAAAATAGTTAAGAGAGACTCACAAGTAACATGAATTTCTAAATATTATTAAGTTTTAGTATACCTACTATAGAAATGATCAACGTTTTATACTTGCTTTCAGCATACATTTGATAAATAACATTTCTAATCGCACATTCCGTAAAATTATCTACATTTACAACTGGTTTATTAACATTTTTTTTTCTTTTTTGGGCTTTGCAATGGTTCATTTTTTTCAATTTGGAAGAAATTGCAGACACGGTAGATATATTTATTTGAAGAGCCGCAGCTACTCGCTGAAATCGTATAAAGAAATTAAAAATACAATAAAACATTATATTTTCAATAACTTACTTCTCTCACTGCTGATAATGAAATTAAAGGGCCTTTATTTTCTTTTTCTAACTCAAAGTACGAAATAAGATTTTTTACAAAAATCTGACACTGCCTCGAAAGTGGTTTCGGCATTGTACAAATAAAACAGAACCGTATAAATAAAAACTAGTGGTAGTCTTGAAAAAGACTGATTTATAATTAACAATAATGAAAATAACACAAAAGGAAATGAAACTGGATAAATAATAACAAGCACTAATATGTAAATAAACAGGAATGGAATGAAAATACAACTCACAACGTACACAAATCTTTCGAACACAATGCAAATATTTCTGAAATTGACAATTCAAATTCAAATAATAATCGTGAAACAAAAGTGTAAACATAGAAAATATCAATGTTACCAATTGTAGCAACAAATAAATGAATAATATAAGATAGATGTCATTATTTATTTACTATTCATGTCATATAAGTTAAATAATGAACTCTACTAAACATCTAAATAATAATTCTATAAGGCCATACACTTTTTAACAGTTAAAAATGATTAAAATTTTATTTCATTTTTCAATATTAGTTATTTTACTGTATTAAAGTTGGTACAGTAAATGATGACGTGCAACGGCTGCTTGAATGATTTGGGTGTAGATTCTTGTACAGTTTCCTGCAAAGTCTCCTGCACACGGCTCGTTGGTCTAGGGGTATGATTCTCGCTTAGGGTGCGAGAGGTCCCGGGTTCAAATCCCGGACGAGCCCACTTTTTTTCATTTTTAATATAATAATACTAAATTTATTCATAAACTTTATATAAAAGCCATTTTTCACAAATATTATTTTAATTTATAATTTTATTATTTTGTGACTTAAGTTACTGATATCGTAATATTTTATGACTCAAAGTAAGTACTTAAAAATTAATTTAATTACCTATGTTTATTTAGTTTTGTTGTTATTATTTTATATGATTTAATTATAGCTACTTGTGGTTGTCGTATTGTCAATAATAAAATGCTGATCGATCAATAAGTCTATTTCCAGAAAAAAACATTAAAATAATTCATACCAAAAGAGTCATACTCATAAAACCTAAAAACATTTTAATTATTTACAAAACGATATCCCGAGTCAAAGAGACGTAACATGTTATATACATCCCAAAAAAGAAAAACTGTATTCCTGCATTTTTAACCGTTATTCATCGTTTCTCCGACATAAACCGAAGTCCTCATCTCTCGTGTGCGGTCGATGGTGGCGCCGCCACGCGTCGGTGGCCGACGTGAGTGAAGCGCGGGAGGCCTGCCTGTGGGCGTAAATTGCCACAACTTGTTGCTACCTGCTCCCGACGAGTTTTAACAAGATCAATGAATAGCGGTTACAACGTTTGGTCTTCAAATAGTATCACTGAATGAAACTCGGTTACAGAAGTTATTTGTAACAGGTTGGTTTTTATATGGTACATTTGTTGAAACTTCACTTTCGTTTCACAGCACACTTTTGTATTTCGTCCTCTAAAAAAATTTCTCTTTTTTGATGCAAGCCACATCAGATTTTTTCTCTATAGAAGTTTGCGGACAGTCAATTATTAATTTGTATAAAAAAAAACCTATGTAAAATAATATAAATCGCGAAATTTGGGTCGTAGTTGGCCAGTCTCAACAGTTTTTCTTCCGTCTCGATATTTGGTACTGCTGTTCTAGATATTCTCAAAATGTAGCTGTTCTATTTTCTATTGTTAAAAAATCTCCCGCTATTTATCGTCCGAGTCACAAAAAAGATTAAGCTAATCCTTATTTTTGGCGAATTTTACTCTAATTTTGGCTGTTTATTTCTTAAAATATAGTCTAATCTAATCCAAGTAACTACCTTTTTTGATAATAAAATGAAGATTAAATTTTAAATACCGGGATAGAACAGAAACTTTTTTGCGAATTGTTAATTTTTATTAATCTAAATACATATCTACATATTTACTTATGCTGGAAACTGTTTTGATATCCTTTTCTATTGTTTCTTTTTAAAATGTTGCTATTATTAATTTGAAATGATTAGTTCTTTGACAGTCACATTTATCTGTCAGTTACATACATTTGAATAACTGCGTAAGGAGTTTTGTTTGTTTAAAGCGTAGGTTCCAGGATTTAAATTAATAGGTAATTTTATAACTTTATCCATAATATATGTAGAAAAAGTATTCATGCAAATCTGTAGAAAATTTAATAATTTTTAATTTTTATAATAACAATAATCTCGAAAAAATAACATTTAAAGGTATTTTTCGAAGAAAAACTATTTTGAGCTTCAAGTAATGTGCCATATCCTGTTATCCGATTTACACCAAAATCTAATGAGCTCTTTTCGTAATAGAAAAAGTTCGAAATACAAGGTTTCAAAATTTTCTGAATGATAGTATTTGAGTTAGAGTGAAGGATTCATACACACACAAACACACACACACACACACACACACACACACACACACACTCAAACACACACAAATACACACACACACACACACACACACACATACACACAGACATCATCGTGAAGATGTTAAAATTGGATTCTAGGGACCTTAAAACGTGTTCATTTATCAAAATCTCGATATGCGATTTTTAGAACGATCCCTATACTATTTCAAAATTTTCTGAATGATAGTATTTGAGTTAGAGTGAAGGATTCATACACACACACACACACACACACACACACACACACACACACACACACACACACGCAAACACACACGCAAACACACACACACACACACACACAAACGCGCGCGCGCACACACAAACACACCCTTACCAAGGGTAGCGGGAGGTAAAAATAAAAATAAATTTTATTTCCCATCAAACCTAGTCGATAAAAACATCCCCACTGATACTTCTTTTTGATTGCACTATTTTTTATAATACAATAATTATGTTCCTTGTTTAAAAAAGCAATGAGTTTTGTAAACAAAATCTAATTTGTTGTTCAATGAATAGAAAAGTCTATAATATGAAATATTGGATTATATTTTATTGTTTTTCATCGAAAATCTATCTATTGAGCTCCAAATTAAATACCACTTCCGGTTTATCATATATAGTAAAATCTAATATGTTGTTTGAAATTATATATTAGTTTAAATACCAAATTTGAGAAATTTCAATCATATTTTAATATTTTTTCAAAATAATCTGTTTAGAGCTTCGTGTAAAGTACCACTTCCAGTTTAACAATTTTAACAAAAATCTTATTTTATATGTTATTTCCCTTGATATAAAAGTATTAAATAGTTAAATTGAAAAGTTTTGGATTATATTTTAATATAGTATACTTCAAGTAAAGTATCGCTTTCGGTTGTCCAATATTATCCAAAATCTAATCAACTCTTTATATGAATACAGAAAGCTTAAACATGGAAAATATAAATTTTTGAAAGTTTGATATAAGAATTAGCGTGGAATAAAAAATCGTCTCATATTCACAGACATCCATCCATCCACACATTCATCAATGTACAAATAGTGAAAATGTGTTGTGGGGACCCTAATTCGTGCTTATTCACTACGCCCACTACCGTATGACAGGAGCTAAAAAAATCTATAATATCTTATACATGCTCGTATAAAACAAACCCCTATTTATGAAGAACCCCCCCCCCCCCCTCCGCAAAAAGTATATTTGTTTTCGTGGTAGAATGTACGAGTAATTCGAGTGTGCGTCAGCTTCTTTTACCCTCCATCACATAGCAATGTCATTGTCTTCGGAGCAAAGCGAATCTTTCTGGGACCTCGATTTCGTGTTTCAGGAGAAAAAATGCACGACATTCACGACAGAAGCTCTAGTCAATGTTTGTTCTTCCAAATCCTGATCTTTACATTTCGATGTAATGTTGCGTACGGATATTACAGACAGAGTCTTCCAAATTATATCGGGGATCCGTATTTTTTTGTTTGCTGAATTCAAAGTAAATAGGATTTACAGACCAATACATTAAAAAATGATAGATTTGCTTTATAAAGGACAAGAAAACAGTTATAAAAGTAGAAATTGCAGCTACAGTAAAATTTTTGAAAGATGTCCGATTAAGGTCATCTACGAATTGTATGAATTAGGATTTTGTTTTGTCAAAATCAGTAGTGTCGTTTATTTATTTTTTATGAGGGTACATAAGATACTACTGTTATCAAGTAACAAACATGTTCAAGCTAATATTAAAACCGGTGTTTGTTGTTTATTATAGCTGTCTTTTGGAAGTATATTTCCAACCTGCAAATGAAAATGTGTTGTACTCGTAATATATAAAAGCAATTTGCGGGAAAAACTTTTGTTTATGTAGTTAAAATAGTGTATATATTTGTCACTTTTAGTGTCAAACTAACTTTCGTGATATCAATTTTTAATGTGTGATGGTTTTCAGTGGACTAAATAGTGAAATAACTGAAATTTTGTTCCGGTAAACATTCCTGGTAGCAGTGGTAGCTGATTTTGTGAGATGCTGAGATCTGCGATGCCTCTGCTGGCCAAATTGGACTGATAGTAGGCGAGGTAGGTCCACCATTTATCTCATTTCATTTTTATAATTATTCTACAGCCAGTGGCGTACCTAAGTGAAATGGTGCCCAGGGCAAGGGTCGTAATTGCGCCCCCTGTCAACAATTTAAAATCAAGATTATTTCTTTCTCGCTTTAGTGTAGCGAGATATGTGGCATTTGTATTGTTGTTGAAATATCCATATAAATATTTTGAAGTAAGTTCAACCATGAATGAATCAGCACAATAACAAAATAAACTATCAATATAAGGGTGTTCCGCGACTCGATCGACAAACTTATACCATATATTCCGGGTGTCATTACGATTAAAAAATGGCATTAATAACGTGCTCGAAATCGGTTTTTTCAGTTTCTTCTCTTTCAATGCTCATCAAAGCAAGATCACTTAATCGATCTTGACCCATGAAGACTCTCAGATAATTTAAAATCAGTTTTAATTTGTTGATATTTCACAGCTAGACTAAGTCCAATTTCCAGAGCTTCAGTCACCAAAGTTTCTCTTTCATTGCGAAAATAATCTCTTAAACCTCTCAAATCTAAGGCGGCATCATGAAAGTTTATATTTATATCGTGCAGTCTTTTCTGAACTCTATCAATAGGAATTTGTACTCGCGTCCAAAATCCAAGTAGAGTCAACATACTGTTGTACAATTGCGTAGCATCACTTCTTGTTTCACTCGTTTCCTTTGCATCATCCATTATAGTCTCGAGAACTTGGAGTATGCCGTCAAAGTAGTTGTTTATGGGCTTCACAGCTTCCACTTTTGCACTCCATAATGTTTTCGACTCAGATTTAATAACTATGGGCGCAGCATTTTTAAGTATTTCCCAGCGTTGAGTAGACGATGAAAAAACAGATAGAGAGCTTCAACACTTCCGAAAAATTTCAATACGCACAGTAATCATCAGTTTTAATACTTCAAATTGTGGCACGCAAGTTACATACGGATACCAAGGGCTCCAAGCGGCGCCCCTTAGTTCTGGCGCCCAGGGCACCTGCCCTGTTTGCCCCGCCCTAGGTACGCCACTGTCTACAGCTTATTAATATCAGTTAATCTGTCAATAATAACAAATTGTCTCACCGAAAATAGATAATAATTAGAAATTATTTCAACTAAGTTTGAATGTGAAACCACTCAATCTAGTCCTTGCATATTGCCTCGTAGAGGCTGCACTGCACCACACTGATGTGTCCTAATAAGAGCGAAACGCATCTGTGGTCCTCGTTGATGATATTTTAATATTTTTAATCCCATTGAATTTAAATGTTTCTTAAATTATTTCGAGCATATGAGTGCATATTCACCTCTTTATTGTAACTGGCGTTGTTGGGATAGACCACCCTCTCTTTCTGCTCATATCTCTTGCAATTATCTCTCCAATTAACTCATTCCGAAGAGGATACACTCACAAACGTTTTGCTTGTTCTCCAAATCGTTTTATTCTCTCTGAATTGCCACAGAGTCATTTACACACCGCTTTATAATTAAAATTCTTTAGTAAAATCTGCAATCGTATCATCTGACTTTTCTCGTAATTGTTTTGATAAATGTATTAAAAGTTTGATGAAGATTGTCAACGAATAATAAGTTACAGATTGTGGCTTTAATGAATTTACTTTGTTCTTTGTACTTCTTGTAGTTTTTGCACAAGACTTAAATTAGCACTAATGGTTTGTCTTAGAAAAGTTTTGCTAAGTTTAATGAAATTGTCTTTCTTAAAATAAAGACGCATTCTGTGGTAATTGTTTAATAGCAGATACTAAAATAATTTCTCTTTATAGTTTAAAACTTAATTTATATATTTTTTTATAAATATTATTCACATCATTAGAGTAATATGTCGATTCCTAACCTTTTAGAGGTTGGGAAATATGTTATTTCTAACTGCAATAACAATGTCTTGGGTGGAAAATGATAGATCACGCTTCCATTTCATGGGTTGGAAATGTTTATGTAGGTTATGTCAGTTATGTAGGGATGCCTAGCAACATCATCATAGATCTCTATAATAATAATAAACAAATTTTAATACAGCTGTCAAATTTTTTAATAAAATTAAAGGTTACAACTCCATGATTTAATAATTGCGTAGACTTCCTCAGTCTGAGTCATGAGAAATATTCGTTTTCCGGGAATGGACTGTCATATTTTGAGTCAGAGCTCAACGTTTCGCCCGCAGTCGTATGGGGCATCTTTAGGAGCAAGGGAGATAGTACTGTCTTAAATAAGGTTACCCGTGTCAACCACGCTAGAGGCCGAGTTTAAGCAACAAGAAGGGGGAGACTCAGTTTACAAGGTTACCCGACGTGTAAACCACGCTAGAGGCCAAATAAACCAAGTGACGAAAGGAAGGCCGAGAAGACAGTTATATACTAATGTAAAGATACGGTAGATGAGCAAAGCTAATGAGGACCAATGGGAATCGAGTTCGTAATGGTAGATTAGGCGTGTCGTGTTCCGAGAATCACCGGTTTCCACATGTGGCTCAAGAAATAGCCATCATCCCGATTGATGTTATTAGGATGTTTCCATATTTATAAAGTTTCCCTGTATTTACGTCTGTAAAACTCAGGGACAGGAGCTAAAATGCGGGAATTTTCAAATAAGATGTTATGTCCTGGGTTGTGATGGTGTTCTGCGACCGCAGATTGTTAATACTATACCGTTATGCAGACAGCGTTTCTGTTCTGATAATCTGCGTAATGGTATGGTCTTCAGGTCAAATGAAAATTATATTTATAAAAATTAATAAAATGATGTTATATTAATATATTATAGCATTTTTATCAAATATTTAGATATGTAATTCTCAATTTATAGTCTATATATTTTTTTCTTTTAGAAATTTTGTGTCGGTATAATAAGGCTGTATGAAATGAGTCTGAACTTGCAGTGTGAAACGCTGACGTCACAACATGGCTGGTTTTTTGCAACTTTTAAAAAATGTCATACTTTAAAATGATTTTATACTACAAAAAATGTAAATAAAAATAATTTATTCTTACAGATCGATAAATTAGACTATGCTTGTTTGATTTATACAAAAAAAAAACTTTTTTTGCATGACCGTGAATAAAATAGTATACATACTTCAATGGGAATTTCATTACAGCCTCGCGCTCTCCGTAATATACACAGGCTCTCGGCTGTAATGAAACATATCCCACCGCCTTGTAAAATACTATTACCTATCAAGTGTGAAAAATGTTATTTTACAGGTTGAGATACAAGAAGCAACTCTTGGAAATCTCTGAAGGTAGTAAAATTTTTGCTAATACATCGAACAGCTCCAAACATAAATTTAAATATTTGCAAATGTGTTTGTGTCTTTTGTTTAATATGTTTACATCTGTGTCCCCTGAGATTCACAAAGCTCGTAAAAGAAAACACATTTTCCTAACTTGGAATGATTTTTTCTCAGAAGCAAGTTTTATCTTTCTCGTGTCTATAAAATAACACAACCTTAGAACACTAATCTGATCTTATGACTTGTCTATAAATGTAGTCCTGACTATAAATCTTGTACAAAATTGGTTTCTTTCTTTTGCACTCTCCGGTCTCTATCTTCATTGTATCTACATTATGATAAAATAAAACATAGTTTCAATATGACACCACAAAATGAGAATAAATTAAATGCTGTACCTTTTTTTCCAAATTTAGTTTTATTTTTCAATATAGACTCAATTTAAGCCAATACACATTTTCCATCGATACTCCAACATTTTTAACTCATCCAAAAAGTAGTTCCTCTACAAAATAATCAATGTTTTGTTTTTTCCTTCGTCCCAGAAGTATAGTGGTGGATCCTAGTATCATCAAATGCAAAAAATCCAGTTTGTTTCATTTAAATCGCTCCAACAGGGCCTTGGAAATGCTCATTTGATTGTATTTTTGGTTCAAAGTCCTAAGTAAGCAGTCGCACGTCGTAGCACCCCACGCCCAGTCACATTTCTCATGCGCAATTCTTCATGTAATATATTGTAACGTCATATTTATTTGGGAGAAGTGTAAAAATTAAATATTATTAATTAAAATAGATGTTTATTTAAACGATAAATAAATATTAAAAAGATAATAACAATGACGATTACTTTAGTTAAACAAATATTAAATACTAATTTAAGAATAAGAATGAGAATATAATTAACTAGTTAAGTACTAAGATATCATATTCACCTGACTGACTTCCACAGCGTCTATATACTCAACTGACTCAACAGCGTCTGTATATTAAACTGACCGGACAGGCCATCATTAACCAAGTTACTATGTTACGACTATGTTTAAATTCAGAATTCAGCATCTTTTCACAGTGGCAAACAGCATCCAACTCGGCTTTAATTCGCGCAGACGTATTGTTTTTTAAATGCCAGAATTTAATAACGGAACGATTTTTGATTTTCGGCTGAAATATATATACCGTGTGTCTACTTTTTTTGTGGACCATAGGAAATACAAAGGTAAAATTTTCATAATGCTGTAAATTATGCCCTATTAATTTTAGAAGAAGAGTGTAAATACAAAAAATATTCAGAATTAAAAACTGCATCTAAAAAGTCCAAAATTATTGTTTGCATGCGTTTTGTTTGCGAAAGAGAGCCAAATAAAAGTAATAATTTTTAGCTACTTACAGAGTGCCATGAGCACTATCACAAAATTTTAAACAGTTGTATTGCTTGAATTTAACAGATGACATCTGTCATAAAGTTATAAAATTATGGAATTCATTAAATTATTTATCAGTAAGCATGGATACATTTGCCATCGCAGAAAAAACTCAATGGAACAATATTAACAATTAAATATCAATTAATAACTTTTATCTGTCAAAGTCAAATAATGTGACTAATTAAATTGCATATTTTGTCTTGCATGGCACTCTGTAAAAAGCTTAAAGACGGATATTTTATTTTACGTTTATCTCATGACAAGAACCTATTATATCAACAAATTTAGACTAATTTGATGCAGTATTTAATTCTGAACATTTTTTATGTTTACACTTTAGTTCTAAAAATAATAGGGCAGAATTTACAGCCATATGAAAATTTTACCATTGTATTGTATTATATATATATATATATATATATATATATATATATATATATATATATATATATATATATATATATATATATATATATAGGAATTATAACTACTACGTACTTTAAAATAAGCCAAAAAATACCTTTTTTTTTCAACCCATAAATTTTGTATTCTCATATATAATATCATAAGTGGTAAATTTTTGCCGGAAAAATTTTCAGATTGTTACGAGAGCCGGTTGCCTAGCAATTTATTGAGTGGCATTGACAAAAAAATTACGAGTTGTCAAACGAGTAATTTTTGATCAATGTCACGAAATAAATTGGCAACAGGCTCGAGTAAGCAATTGGAAAATTTTTCCAGGATAAAATTTAACCACGAATGGTATTCGGATGACTATTTCCAAAATAAAAATCGGGTAATCATTTATATAATTTTTTTCTTGACAAAAATCTTGTAAATATTTATTGTGTTTCGAGGTATTATGTTTCAGTTTGCTTTTTCAACGTTTTAAATATACTCCTGTCCAAATCGACTCGTTTTTAATAAAAACTGATAACACTGAAAATATACAGATTTTGACAAGTATGTAAACAATATGTTTCTAAATGTCAAAAATTTTTCGCTTATCAAAACTCACTTACTTGTAAAAATACGACATCTTATTGGCTTAAAGGGTGCGAAAAAACTTTTGTGGCGGTGTTTTGTCGAAATGAAACTTGGTAACTAGGTAAAATCCGGAATTTGTATTGGTTTATATATTTATGAGTGAAATAGTCAATAAAATTAATTGAGAAAAATAATAATTTTTTCTTTTCACGATAAAGGCTGCACACTTTTTGAAAGTCTACAAAACTTTTTAACATGCAAATTGACTTTTCTTCTATGTAAAAATAATTAAATTAAAGAAAGAGAGTGGAGTTTTCCGTTAAAATGCATAGCCTGTTTTACTCGCTCTCGTACCTCTTCATTTCTTTTGGAATGTGGCATTTACCGCTTTAAAATTCACCCCGTCTCAACAAATTTTCAATCGCACAATCCACTTCGCAGGCGAAGCGATCTGCAATCTGGCTCAAATAAATCTTCTCCACAGGTCTTTCAGCTAAGGTTTTCAGGTTTCACTGAGCACAGGAGAATAAAAGACTTACAACGCTAGTCATCGATTAACAACCTACAGAAGCTATTTATTTCCATGCATGAACTGTATAATATGATTTTATTAAAAAGAAAACAGGCTGGCCCCTGTGGTGCACTCTCCACGCCAGCATTGAGTGCCCCTGAGGTCACGCCTGGTAAACGCCCGTACGATACGAATACCGAAATCTGTGCACAAAGCAGATAGGCACACCCAGCAATGGATAATATGCAGTGATGATATATTTATTATATTTATTTATCTACTCAATTCCAAATAGGGCTGTTGCAATAATTTTTATATACCTTTTAAGTATTAAATTTAAAAAGGTATCATTATTTAAATAGCTTCAAATTTGAAAATATCACCAAATGTCCATTAGATATTGTGCAATTAATTTTTGAAATTTGGATATTTTGAAAAAGTCACGTGATCTGAAACAGAATGTGACGTCACAACACATACATCTTCATCGGCTCGAATTGGTCCTTTATAGTGTCAATTCTTTGTGTTTTGTTACAAGTGTTATGTTCTCAAACAAGTGTAAAATTTTTGAGTTTGGTTCGTGTTAGATAATACAAAATTCAATATAAAATGAGTAATTTACACTATCGTATTGTGCCGTCTTGCAAAAATGCGCTAGGAACAAACCTACTATTGAATTTATAAATATGCCAAAAGATGCGAAGAAAAGAAATTGTGGCTGGAAGCAATAGGTCGAAGAGCTAATGGTTGGGTATTTACATTTTATTTTACCTTAACTCCTGTAAAACAGTCGTTTTATGATATATAAATTAAGCCATCATCAAGCTTTCGATTTTTCGGTAAACCGTCCGACTTAGCTTGAGTGTATTCTGTAATAGTCATTATTACTCATTTATAATGGAAAATGTCAGCGTCAAATGTCAAATTAGAAGTTCGTTATTAACATGTGATAAACTATATATTTATCTAAATAAAAATAAATATATAGGTGATGGAAAAACTGTTTTTCTATTGGCTGTGAATGACGTAATATATGTGCTTCTATGACACAGGAGTGGGGGGTTGTTTTTCATGAGTATTTTTGGCACCAATATTCGTATTTAATTATTTAGGAAAATAACAACAAATTATTAAAAAAATAATTATTAATACATACATACATACATACATACATACATACATAAAATCACGCATTTCCCACTTAGTGGGTTAGCACAAACCCGAAAGAATAGATAACAATAACATCATCCAAAAAATAATCAGTCTCTCTTTCAACAACATTCGTACTAACCTGACAACATACATTCTTCACTCTCAACATATTAAAGTGACCGATTTTCGGTAGCGAAATACCGCAACCGGACCACAATAATAGTTACGAAACAATCATCTTTCGCCACACATTCCTGTCTAAGCACACTTCTTTCGCCTCGGCCACATTCATAATCGCATTCATACACGCTCTTCTTCTCTTCCCACTCGGAAACTTTCTCTCTTTTAGTACCTTATCAATCACATCCATCCACTTACACACTGGACGGCCACGCAATCGAACACCCTCAATTTCACCAAGATATATTCGCTTTACAAGCCGTTCACTCTTCATTCTCTCCACATGACCAAACCATCTCAACTGGCTCATTCCTACTCTCTTAACAACATTCTTCCTAACCATACATTCTTCATACACCAAATTATTCCTCACGCGATCCCCTCTTACATATCCACATACTCCACGTAAATACCTCATTTCCACGACAGTCACTCTCTTTTTATGCTTTCCCGTCCATGCCCAATATTCGCTTCTATACATCAAAGCAGGCACTAGCACTCCATTATACACACTTAAACGAGCTTCTCTAGATACGTTTACGTTTCGAGCAAACGTACCCAGAGCACCCATTATCTTACACCCCGCACTCACTCTCCTTTCAATTTCTCTATCAATTCGACCATCCCTTGACATCATACTACCCAAATATACAAACTCATTCACTTGCTCCAGTTTCACTCCATCCACCAACACATTGCACATAGTCACCAATTTACTCCTTTCAAATACTAACACCTTGGATTTATCAACATTCAACTCCAGATTCATAATTATTAATAAGAAAAATATTGCTTAAACTTTCATTTAAAATACTTTTTAAAAAATGTGAAACAGGCTCATTCTTGCCAGAACACGGTTTGTTTTCGGAGTTGGGTAGATTAATATTTTTTTTCTTGTCTTGGTATGACATTTCCTAAATATTGCCCCCTATTTTTTGGACACCCTGTATATACCGACTTCCACTGATCGTATGTATCTGGTCCACTTGTGCTAAATGAATAATTCTGTGCATAGTAACATGTAGACACAATAAATTACGACACTTATCCCAGCAAAAAGACTGAAACTTTATTTCTATTATCTGCACTCCTACTTCCATGTACCTATGAAGCAGTGTAGCGAACGTTATCTTGTGCATTACGTATCCATAATATAGTGAGCTTTTATTCGTATTTGAGTTTTCAGTGGAATTGCTTTTCATAAATATTCCAAGTATTCGTTGAGCTTAGGCTGTATGCGTTACCGTTACCGCTCAGAGTAGGGTAGGACAGTGGTGTATCGCGATCGTGAGCGGTAAAATGCTTACCGCAACGTCATAAATATGGGTCATATTCGTTTTCCGTTTCGGGATGTATTTCTTGATATTGGATTCAGGTTCTGTTATGTGCCAGCATTATTTTTCAAATGAAACTAATAAACTGGAAATAGTTATTTACTTATGGAGGTTCGAAAGAAAAATTTTACGTCTGCGTACGATGTTTGAGATTTGGCGCAAAACATTCTTTATAATAAATTTATTCGTATTACTTGACTGTTAGTTAGGAACAAACCTACTGTTGAATTTATAAATATGCCAAAAGATGCGAAGGAAGAAAATTGTGGCTGGAAGCAGTAGGTCGAAGAGCTGATGGTTGGATTTTTACATTTTATTTTACCTTAACTCTTTTACACACCTTATTTCGGCAACAGTAAAATAGTCGTTTTATAATATAAATTCAGCCATCATCCAGCTTTCGATTTTCGGTAAACTGTACGACTTATGCTCTGTTCCATTTAAGCCATTCAGTAGATGGCACTGGCAACAACGCAAATCTGAAGTAGCCGAAATTACATTGGGTAAACTTGTCTTTTGTCTCAAATTTCAGCCAATCAAAGATGTCAAAACTATTCCCTATGCTCCGCAATACTGAATGGCTTAAATGGAACAAAGTGTAGCTTGAATATTCTGTATTAGCCATTATTACTCATTTATAATGGAAAATGTCAGCGTCAAATGTCAAATTAAAAGTTTGTTATTAACATGTGACAAACTATCGCCTACGTTTATTTATCTAAATAACAAAAATAAGGTGATGAAAAAACTGTTTTTCTATTGGTTGTCAATGACGTAATGTATGTGCTTCTACGACACAGGAGTAGGGGGTTGTTTTTCCATATTTGGCGCCAATATTTGTATTTAATTATTTACGAAAATAACAACAAATGTTCTATGTATTTTGTACAAATTTCATACAGAAAGTTTGTTGCTAAAGATTCTATTTCTTGTACCTTCCGGCAGTTGCATGTATTTTATGCAAATTCCATATAGAATATTTATAGCAAAAGTTCCTATATTTCCAGTAAAATTATAAGACAAACACATTATGTCAAATTCACTTGACAGTGACATCTTTCAATCTTTCTTAATATAGTAGCTGTTTTCATAGCTATGGCTACGTTATGAAATTTAGTTTCTTTATAATTTTTTAACTCTATATCCATTTAATACAAGTATAAAATGCAGTCAAATTGTATGGAGAATAAAATATTCTTTAATATTTATAATAACATTAAATGTGAAAAAATGATATTTAACATAGTTTTTGCAAGAAAAACTGTTAAAATCTTCAAATGATGGTACTTCTGGTTCACCAATTGTAACCACAATCTAATCAGCTCTTCATATGGATGTAACGAAGAAGAATACGAAAAAAATATAATTTTTAAAAATTGTAGTATTAAAGTTATCGTAGACGAAAATTTTGTTACACACACACACACACTGACACACACACACACACACACACACACACACACACACACACACACACACACACATACAGACATCATCGTAAAAATAGTAAAATCGTATTCTAGGGACCTTAAAACGTGCTTATTTATTAAAAACTCACCACCGAATTTTTTGACCAAAGACAATACCTTCCTTACCTAAAGATGACGGAAGGTAATAATTATTAATAAGAAAAATATTGCATAAACTTTTATTTAAAATACTTTGTGAAAAATGTTAAACAGGCTCATTCTTTATAATATTATAATAATTCATAAAACTAATCTATTACCCTTTTGATTCTTTGGACAAAATTGCACGGTACAATTTATTTCTGCTGTGAATATGTCATCCAATTCCATACCACCAGCCTGGTTATATATTCCCGATATAACGGTAACGTAATATTGAATCTGTATGTTCGATTTGCGAACTGAATTAATCATTGATTTGCTGATATATGGCATGGCAAGTAATGAAAACGTAATCTAGATTTTTATTATTGAATATCTCGGTGTTCCGTTGTCCAATGTAATATTAGCTACGGGATTTACAAATATAAGAATGCTAATACTCATTCCGGAATACGATAGAATATCAAGTTTTTCATTTGATATGTATAAAATATCATAGATTACCTAATTATATTTTATGATTTGAAAAACGAAATTTAGGCAATACATGTCTTAAAAATTAAGTACTCGTATATTTCCCATTTGGGCACCTGTTTTCTTTTATGTTATTTTTCCCATTCAAACGCAGTCAGAAAACTATTATGTTCCTTTTATCGCAGCAATTCTTCATTATTATATGTTCATTATCACGGTTATCAAAAGGCACGCGAAAAAAGCTTCATAAAAATTTATTTTATTTTCTTGTGCAACGATGGGGTTACTAACGATTTTGGAAATTTTATACGCCAACTTTTGTACGACGGAAACTTATACGCCAGCATTTATACGACAAAACATTTGTACTTTATGCGATATAGTATATTAAGTATTAAGAACGGTAAGGACAGTTTACCGATTGAAGACAATTCTTTCTGAGATCGGTAATTCCTTTTCATAATACCATACTGTTAAATGTGCTTTAACAGTACTGTATGCTTAACCGACATATGCATCAAAACAGCCACAGCCGTTATTTTTATAACAGTACAATTCTTAAAAATCATGTGTTCCTAAAAAAATCTCAGCAACATAAAATTGTCATGTAGAGTTGTCACCTGTCAATATGCCACAGAAAATATAATTTTAAGAAGATATTTTATGTTATTATGAAAAATACTGAACGTCACACGGCTGATATACAAATAAGAGACACGGTTGATTATAAAATCTCGGCTATCGCCTCGATTTTATAACATTCAACCTCATCTGTTATTTGCTTCATATCAGCCTTATGACGTTAATAACTATAACGTTCATAATACTTAACTATTTTTTGTACGATCGACGCACAAAATTTAAAAGAAAAATAAGATTTGAAAATTATTTTGACATTAAAAAAATTTATTTGTCATTTTTGACGTAAGTTTTGATTTTTGTTTTTTTTTATTTACCGTCTCGCCTTCTGAACGGTAAGCACACGGTAAGTGAAGCACATCACTTACCGACGTGATTCATATCACTTACCGTTCAGTAATTTGTAAATAAGACCTTCCGTCTTGGAAACACTATCAGTAAACATAAAAAAACACGATCGTGCAAAAATGCATTTTTCGCACGGTCGTTTACTTCCTTGTACATAGTAAAGGAAGTATTGTAATCGCGAAAAATTTCGGTTTTCAGATTTCAACGGAAATATCCATTTTTACCATCCCAGAATCCATTTTGACTAATTTCGTCGTGACGTCTGTACGTATGTATAACGCACAACTCAAAAACGTTAACCCGTAGAAAGTTGAAATTTTGTATTGTACCTTTTCGGTTATTACATAATTTTCAAAAGTGGTACTATACTAGAAGCCTATAATAGATTCTAATGAAAAACTATTTTAAAATATAATCCAAAACTTTTTAAATTTGGTATATAAGACTTTTGTCAATGGGAATAACATGGTAGATTTTGGTTAAAATAGGCTAACCGGAAGTGACATATTACCTGAAGTTATTAACAGTTTTTCTTGAATAAGATGGTTTTATTTTGATTATAGAAATAAATGTTTCAAATAATAGTTTTAGAGAATTAAATTCTGTGTCTAGCACATCAAGTATTATTAAATTAGCCCTTTGTATAAGCGAGATATATAAATTTAAAAATTATATAATTTTTGGTTTTAGTAATAAAGCTTGCTATAGATTAGGACAAAAAATAAAAAAATTAATGTTAATGTCAAATTAATTGGGTCTATATTTCATGTTGGTCTTGCGTACAAGGAAGCCGAGTGGTGTCCACATCAGATTTAAAAAAAAAATTGTTTCCAAGGCAAATTGTTTCCAAGGCAGTAGGTTTTATTTACTGATCAAGATTTGGCGGTAAGTATATAAATAATTTGTACATCACGCAATAGCATGAGAAAAAATACAAATCATAGTTGCCTTTATTAAAACAACTCCTAATAGATGTTCTGAATTTATATACATACCTAAAAATGGATTCCGTATTTTAAAAATCTGATGTGGCCAACACCAAACCTCCCGCTATTTAATTTTTATTAATTTAAATATACATACTTACATATTTAGTTATTGCGGAAACTGTATTAAGATCCATTCCATATAACTATGGTTCTATTTACTATTTTCTTTTTAAAACGTTAGTATTATTAATTTGAAATGATTAGTTATTTGACAGTGACATTTATCTGTCAGTTACATACATTTGAGATATGAACTGTGTAACCAAGGAGTTTTCCTTGTTTAAAGCGTAGCCTCCGGGATTAAAATTATAGATAATTTTATAAATTTATCCATAAAATATATAGAAAAAGTATTTATGCAAATCTGTAGAAAATTTAATAATCTTTAATTTTTATAATGACACATATCTTGAAGGTATTTTTCGAAGAAAATCTATTTTGAGCTTCAAGTAAAGTGCCATTTCCGGTTATCTGATATACACAAAAATCTAATGGTCTCTTCCCATATTAGAATAAGGTAGAAATACAAAGTTTCAAAATTTTCTGAATGATAGTATTTGAGTTAGAGTGAAGGATCCACACACACACACACACACACACACACACACACACACACACACACATATACATACACACACACACATACATACACACACATACATACAGACGTCATCGTGAAAATGTTAAAATTGGATTCTAGGGACCTTAAAACGTGGTCATTTACCAAAATCTCGATATGCGATTTTTAGCACGATCCCTATACCTCCCTTACCAAGGGTAGCGGGAGGTAAAAGCCGATAGCAGAATACTTGAAAGTAGTGAGAATTTGGAATAGTGTAACTCTGTGGCGCACTAAAAAATCGAATATTTGAAAACTAATAACTTATTTTAAATTTGAACAGTTTTAAACTCTATTTTGATATAAATGACCCCTGAAATGAATGAAATATCGGTCATACAGCATTTATTCTTACAAAATCATATCTAGAAATCTAATACAATCTAACTCTTAAGTAGCAAAGGTCAAATAATTTTCTCGACTTTATGTGAATGGAAAACAATAATTTGTTATGCCATAAAGCGAAGAATATAGACAATTCGGTTCAATATATTTTCTCTTCACGTTGTGGGTAGAAGAAAAGTGTCAGATGTCAAACGTCATAGAACCGTCCATCGAACATGGAACATGTTTCGATTTTGCGCTTCGCTCTGTTCATATGAAGGGTGATAAATGACCCTGTTTTGTCTAAAACGATGTTTTGATACAGCAAAGTGATCAAGTCTGCCGAGCCGAGGCTGATATATGAAACAAGTGACACAAATCTTTCTCAAAGGAATAAACTATTTTTTTATGTATTTAATGGAAAACAGTCATTTTAATACGTACAAAACATGAACATTTACTCGCTAGCAACGGAACTACCTCTATTAATTGCTATTGTTTACTAAAAACTTTGGTTATTATGAATTGTTTTAATTTTTTTGCGATTTTTATTCAGCTAACCGGATTACTTTCGGTTAATGAGAACTTAATATCTTTGTTTGATTAAAAGATCTGCTGTTAAACGTAGTTTCTTTACAACAATAAGTACCTGCCTATGTATAATAATTTATAATGTTAATGTTAATATAATACATTGTCAAAAGCCACGAAATTAAAGCTGCTCTTAATAGAGCTTACGTCAAATTCTAAACGTTCTTTCTTTGTTAAAAGTAAATGTTTAATTCATGACTTCTCAAAACCTTAGCCAATTATTATTCTTGCAATTTAATGCGAATAAAAGGACTGTTTATTCACGAAATATATTAAAGTATTTTAAATTCATATTGTACTGTTTACGAATACTAATGCCTTTTGTAATAACGTTACCAGATCTTTTTTCATTTCACACCTAATAAGAAAACAACTTAATTATATTTCGATATTTTACAAGTTAAGCATACCCAGTTTTTACGCAATGATTTTTTATGTACTTAAACGAAAAAATCTGATGTGGCCAGCACATTACCTTCCGTCAGTTCTATGTATTTTGTGCAAATTTCATACGGAAAGTTCCTTGCTAAATTAAATATTCTATTTCTTCTACATTACCTTCCGACAGTTGCATGTATTTTATGCAAATTTCATACAGAAAATTATTATTTTGTGACGTTTTCTATATACAGTGTAATGTATCTGCAGAAATAAAAGATTTATTATTATTATTATCATTATTATTATTTCTTGTACATTACCTTAAAGCAGTTGTATGTATTTTATACAAATTGCATACAGAAAGCAAAAGATCCTATATTTCCAGTAATATTATAAGACAAACACACTATGTCAATTTCACTTGACACTGACATCTTTCAATCAGAATTTTCTTAATATAGTAGCTGTTTCCATAGCTTTGGCTACTTTATGAAATTTAATTTCTTTATAATTTTTTAACTCTATATCCATTTAATATTAAGTATAAAATGCAGTCAAATCGCATAGAGAATAAAATATTCTTTAATATTTATAATAACATCAAATGAGAAAAAATTATATTTAACATAGTTTTTTCAAGAAAAACTGTTAAAATCTTCAAATTATGGTACTTCCGGTTGACCAATTGTAACCAAAATCTAATCAGCTCTTCATATGGATGTAACGAAGAAGTATGCGAAAAAATTATAATTTTTGTAACTGCAGTATTAGAGTTATCGCAGATGAAAATTTTGTTACACACACACACACACACACACATCCACACACACACACACACACACACACACACACACACACACACACATACATACAGACATCATCGTAAAAATAGTAAATTCGTATTCTAGGGACCCTAAAACGTGCTTATTGATTAAAAACTCATCATCGAATTTTTTGACCAAAGACAATACCTTCCTTACCTAAAGGTGACGGAAGGTAAAAATGTTTACTATTAAATTGATATTTTTATGATGTTTTTTTTTATTAAATTGATCAGAGTCGTCTGTAATGGTACATTGTAGAACAAGTGCGTGAAGCTTTATTTTTTTTACCTTCCGTCACCTTTAGGTAAGGAAGATATTCTCTTTGGTCAAAAAATTCGATGATGAATTTTTAATCAATAAGCACGTTTTAGGATCTCTAGAATACGATTTTACTATTTTTACGATGATGCCTGTATGTGTGTATGTAACAAAAATTTCGTCTGCGATAATTTTAATATTACAATTTCAAAAATTAGAATTCTTTCGTATTCTTCGCTACATCCGTATGAAGAGCTGTTTAGATTTTGGTTACAATTGGTCAACCGGAAGTATCCTTATTTGAAGATTTTAAGTTTTTCTTGAAAACACTATGTTAAAGATCATTTTTTCATATTTAATATTATAATTATTAAAGAATATTTTATTCTCTATACGATTTGACTGCATTTTATAGTTCATACTAAATGGATATGGACTTAAAAAATCTGATGTGGCCAGCACATAACCTTCCCTCAGTTCTATGTATTTTGTATGAATTCCATTCAGAAAGTTTCTTAGAATTGATTCCATATTTGCAGTAAAATTATAACACAATCGCACTTGACATTGACATCTGTCTATCAGATTTGTTTAAATTATATTGGATGCTGGATGCTTTATGAAATTTAATTTCTTTATAATTTTTTAACTCAATATCAATTGAATATGGAGTATAAAATGTAATCAAATCGTATAGAGAATAAAATATTCTTTAACATTTATAATAACATTAAATGTGAAAAAATGGTATTTAACAGCGTTTTTTCAAGAAAACCTGTTAAAATCTTCAAATGAGGGTACTTCCGGTCGACCAATTATAATAAAAAACTAATCAGCTCTTCATATGAATGTAACGAAGAGGAATACGGAAGAAATATAATTTTTAGAATTGTAGTGTTGGAGTTATGGACGGACAAAAAATCGTTACACACACACACACACACACACACACACACACACACACACACACACACACACACAGACATACAGACATCATTGAAAAAATAGTAAAATCGTATTCTAGGGACTCTAAAACGTGCTTATTCATTAAAAACTCACCATCAATTTTTTTGACCAAAAACAATACCTTTCTTACCTAAAGATATGACGGAAGGTAAAAATGATAAAGGACATAAAGTAGTCAGCTCTGGAAACATCTTTCTAAAGTATATTAAGAAAATTCTGATTGAAAGATGTCAATGTCAAGTGCAATTGACATAGTGTGTTTGTCTTACAATTTTACTGGAAATATAGGATCTTTTGCTAGAAATTTTCTGTATGGAATTTGTATAAAATACCTACAACTGCCGGAAGGTAATGTACAAGAAATAGAATCTTTTACAAGGAACTTTCTGTATGAAATTTGTACAAAATACGTAATGTGCTGGCCACATCAGATTTTTTATAAAATTATTCGTGCCAAGAAACATAAGAGCTTTGATGGTCGTATAGCGAATGAAATAAATAATAAGAACTATTTTATATATCTGTAATTATTCTCGCTGAATAAAAAGGTTTTGCGACATTTGTTGTAAACAAGAAAACATAAAAGCCAATATTTTTATCTACTCTTCTTCCAGAATCACGCTTGCGACTTGCCATTACATTTTTTATTTTAGTAATTTTTTTTCAAGATTCGCGAGTTATAAATGCTTAGATGACATGATAAGAGCTTGTTCAAAATGCTTTTCACTCTCCAGTGCTTGGCGGAAAATGGAAGGTGAGTCACTAGAGAAAAACTTGGAGTAAACACTTTTTTCCAGGACTGAATTGAGACCTCTGTGAACTTTGAAAAAAAACTAAAAAGTTTCAGTAAAAAATTGTTTTCCTAGTGGACGCAGAGTGCATGCGAAATGCGGAATGTGTCTATATGGCTTGCAACAGATTTGCATATTCTATATAGAGGCATAAGAGGGTGATATAAAGTATCAGTATTATTGTCACGTTTGTCTATGAAAATTTTGCAAAGCCCGATAAAATGATTTATTTATACCAGGGTCACACTAGAATTATTGAGCATAAGACAAGTGGTTCATATTTTTAAGCATTATATATTAAAGAAAACCGCCGTCTACTGAAAATTATCTACATTTCGCATATATTTTTTTAAGAAAAAGAAGGTGTAGTAGGGTATTTCTTTAATGCAAATGACGGCATCTTACAAAACCATAATTTCTCAGGAGGATGCTGTGTTTTCAGTTGTTTTAGTTGCTACACAAACAGTAGACTTTGTAGAAACAAAATCATCGCCTTTCACATATTTTGCTAATTAGTGCGGAAACACGTGTAATTTCTAGGTTTTTTCCATTTTTATGTAAATTATTTGAAATATGGCTGGCTACAATAATCAGAATGGTTATTTATCAGAAAAGAATGTTGCAGTAATTGTAGCACTTCGTGAAGAAGGACGATCTCAACAGTATATTGCTGAAAGGCTTGGGGTCGCTCAATCTTTAGTGTCTAGAGCATTGCGAAGATTTCGAGAAACGGAAGAACACCGAAGACGTGCAGGACAAGGTCGTAAAAGGGTAACAAGTGCCAGACAGGATAGATTTCTAAGATTAGATGCCGTAAGACAGCGATTTGTCACAGCCAGGTATTTAAGAAAACAGCTTTTTGAAACCCGTAATGTAGCAATATCAGTGCAAACTACCAGGAACAGACTGAAGGAGTTTCAATTGTTTTGCAGAAGGCCTCGGTTGACTGCAGCGCACCGTAGAGCTCGTTTAGCATTCGCTCGCGAACATGTAAACTGGCATCAAGCTGATTGGCGAAGGATTCTCTTTACAGATGAATCGAGATTTTTAATGAGGGGAAATGATAGACGCGAAAGGATGTACAGACGCAATGGTGAAAGATTTGCGCAGTGCAATTTCGCTAAAACCGATAGTTTTGATGGTGGCTGTATAATGGTTTGGGGGGGAATTTCTTTGGACGGCCGTAGAGATCTTGTCCTGCAAAACGGAACTTTAAATGCTGAACGGTACATAACCAACATTTTAGAAGATAATGTGGTACCGCAATAGTTGGTGTGATGACTTCGTGCTTATGCATGATAACGCCAGACCGTATGCTGCTGCAGCTGTTCGAAATTATCTTGGGGACCAAAATATTGCAACTTTAAATTGGCCAGCGTGTAGTCCCGAGCTTAATCCCATAGAACACCTATGGGATATCATGGGTTGGCAAATTAGAGCACGCAGAAATCCCCCCAGCCACTCTAAATGAGTTAGGAGATGTTCTTCAGGAAATATGGTACAACACTGACCAAGAACTTATCAGTAACCTAAATTTAAGTATGAACCATCGCTGTCAAGCGGTAATTGCGGCAAGAGGGGGCAATACCAAATATTGACTTTAAACTTAAGTTTATTTTGTTACTTTACTGTTGTATTTATTAATTATTATAGCTCGTTTCTTGTAATTTATTGCTTAGTAACAATAGTAACCAAGTGTAAATAAAAAATATGTCAATTTTTACAGAAATATATTGTTTTTACCTTCCGTCACCTTTAGGTAAGGAAGGTATTGTCTTTGGTCAAAAAATTCGGTGGTGAGTTTTTGATGAATAAGCACGTTTCAGGGTCCCTAGAATACGATTTTACTATTTTTACGATGATGTCTGTATGTATGTATGTGTGTGTGTGTGTGTGTGTGTGTGTGTGTGTGTGTGTGTGTGTGTGTGTGTGTGTGTGTGTGTGTGTGCGCGTGTGTGCGTGTGTGTGTGTATGTATGTATGTGTGTGTGTGTGTGTGTGTGTGTGTGTGTGTCTGTGCGTGATAAAATTTTCTAATGCGATAACTCTAATACTACAATTCCAAAAATTATAATTCTTTCGTATTCCTCTTCGTTACATCCATGTGAAGAGCTGATTAGATTTTGGTTATAATTGGTCAACCGGAAGTACCCTCATTTGAAGATTTTGACAGTTTTTCTTGAAAAAACGATGTTAAATATAATTTTTTCACATTTAATGTTATTACAAATATTAAAGAATTATTTATTCTCTATACGATTTGAATGCATTTTATACTTCATATTAAATGGACATAGAGTTAAAAAATTGTAAAGAAATTAAATATCATATATATTAGTCAGCTTTGCTATAACTCTGGAAACAGCTGCTACATTAAGAAAATTCTGATTGAAAGGTGTCAGTGTCTAGTGCAGTTGACAGTATGTTTATGTCATAATTTTACTGGAAATATAGGATCTTTTGTTAGAAACTTTCTGTATGGAATTTGTATAAAATACATACAACTGCCTTAAGGTAATGTACAAGAAATATAATCTTTTGCAAGGAACTTTCTGTATGACATTTATACAAAATACATAGAACTGACGGAAGGTAATGTGCTGGCCACATCAGATTTTTTCTATATGATAATAAAGTATTCGCCATTACTTCAAAAAACAACTCGTTTGCCCAAAAAAAATATATGCGACAATTTTTGTGCGAAGTGTATTTCCTACGTTTCGACTGTAACTACAGTCTTCTTCAAGGCTAGAAAATGATTGCAATGATTGCAAACTTATAAGTACAATACTAACCTATTTATTATTTTTTTTATTTTCTGCTTTTGTAACAAAGTCGGGGTTATAGTACGGACCCATAAATCATTTTAACAAAAATTTAAACTTAGTAATCGATATTCAATGCAGTCTTTCTAGAGGAAGAATAGACCAAAACTTTTGTTAAATTGTTATAGAAGCCAGGGAACTTTAAATTAAGTTAGCCTGTATACAATACCTTAAAGTTACCTTCTAAAAGATTTCACATTTCTTTTCATAATATATTTAACAGCTTGTGAAAATTTAAAACTGCTTCAAATTGAAAGCTGCTTTCCGCTACATAAAAATTAGACTCAACTCTTTGAATAAAACTTGGTGGATGTAAAGTTATTTTTAGACGTACACGAATGACAATATTGACAATAGCTTTTGCCATTTATATTTTAACGTTTTTATTTATTTGGGTGAAGTGAAAAAAATAGACAATTATTATTAATTAACACTGATATTGAATGATTGAAGTGGCTCCAAAATGGCGGAGTAATTTATTTAGTAGCTATAAGCTGCATTAAGTTCAAGTGCAAAACAAAAAATATTAAATGGAAAACGGTATAAGAAAATGAATTTTCCCACTCCCAATATCGTAAGTAGGCTTATTAGGACATTGTTTGTAGGGATGTATGTTTATTTTACCGGTTTCAGGATATTAATCTATTGTTTACATGTACAAAAGTAAGCTGGGGCCTGTTTCTCAAAAAATACGGGACTAGTATTACTAGTCCCTATACTAGTAATACTAGTAAAGTTTACTAGTTTTTGTTTCTGAAATATACAAGTGTAAAATACTAGTTACAAGTTGAGAACTAGTATTTATGATTGTATTTGACAAAAAATACTAGTATTTTGTTTCTCAAAATATTTGAGTTGTCTGTCAGACAAGTAATTTACTAGGGAAAAGCTACAAGTGTAAAAAGTCTTGTAAATTTTGAATATAAATTTTACTAATCGTATTATATGACAGTTCGTGTATTTTTTTTTCTTTTTCGTATGTAATTCAATGGTTTTTTGTTAATGTTAATTCAGATTCATGCAGTGTCTATCGTTGTTTAGTGTTAATATATTTTTTTTAATAATATAATAATGTGGTCTAGTGATGAAGAAGTAGTGCGACGTCAAAAACTAATTAAAGCAAGAATAAATTATGTCCATGCAGAAACCCCATATATGAATGAGTCTAGTCTTTGTCTTGTCTACTCAACCCGAAGCGTGACAAGTTTGACAGATTTTTATCCATTCATTGAATTTAACTGCTTTTGACAATTTTTTTTAGAGAATGCTCCAAATAGAATACCTTTAGCATCTCGAATTATCCCCAAAATAGTTAATTTCGCATCCAGTGTAGACATTTTTATTGAAAAATAATTTAATTTCAAATTAAAAACTTGAAAATGTCAACGTCAGTCAGAAAATAAAATCACTTGATTTAAAAAATATTGGATTAAATACTAGTATTTATTAAAAAAACTACTATACTATTGAAAATGTTTCAGAAACACTAATTTACTTGACTAATAAAATTTCACTTGTAACTATTAACTTGTGAACTAGTAACTTGTAAACTACGAGTAGTAAAATACTTTTCAGAAACACAATTTACTAGTACTAGTAAAAATTTCACTTGTAACTAGTAACTTGTAGCTTGTAAACTAGTATTTTTTGAGAAACAGACCCCTGGTAACTAGGTAATAACTGTATCTGTAAGGTAATATTATTACTATACTGACATGTCAACAACAGTCTACAAAAAGAAAATAAAATAAAATGATAATAAAATGCTCTTCATTAATACATACAGATAAAGTTAGTGTATTGCTCTGAACACGGTTTACTTTATTCTAAAATAATAAACATGAGGAATAAAGCACATGATTTGAATAATTGTCATATTGACATATGTCAAAATAATTTTTCTGTTAATCATAGCCTTCTGAAAGTAGCATTAATGAGAGAATATCAAAAAATATTATTTATTAAATAATGTATAATTTTTCTGAAACCGATAAACCATTGAACAAACCATGGATGTTATGAATCATAAGCCTTAGATGTCTTAAAATCCTCGCTTACTGTCAAGATATCGGTTTCTATTAGCGACGGGAAGTAAGGATTGTCCTTACTTCCCTACAGCTGAACTTACCTCCCTCTTTTCGAAATACCAACAGTTAGATATTTTAAAATTGTGTTAAATATTTATTCATTCTTATAATTTTGAATTTAATTTCTATCAAATTGTCCGCATTTCATAAATATTTGCATTCAAAAGTTACCGTTGACGTGACAAATGTAACAGATGGCAGCGGTTTTCTTCTTAAATTTTCTTTGGAATACGTAAATTCTTTTAATGTATCAATTTTCATCTGTATTCCTTGACAGCCTTGACATATCTGGCAGTGAAAATGAACAGGTAAAAAATAAATCATCGGGAGTAGAATTTTTTTTTTATATACAACACGAGTTGTAGGTACATTTGACCACTCTCGAACTTATTTGTTAGCCCTCGCTTTCGCTCGGGCGCAAAATCGTCCTCGATTAGTAAATGGTACCTACATCTATTGTAGCATAAATAACTATTGACATTTAATATTGATTGACAAATATGAAATTAATAACATTTTTTTTCTATGGAAAAACAATTTTGTTGACATTTATTTGACAGTCTTGACAAATTTAAAATTACATGTGCGTCAAAGTGAATGCATGTATGGTCAATGTAAAAGTTTGGGTTTATCATCTACATATACTAATGGAATAAAGAAATATATTGTGTATAGATAAGTTTAAATATTCAACTGAGAAAAATGAATGTACGTCATATAAAAATTTATGCTCATGTAATAAATATCTTAGGTCTGGTAAGTAAAACTTTGGTTTAAACAAACCCATAATAGTTCAGCCACATTCTCAACAAAAAAATTATAAAACCTAGGCAAATGCTTTTTTCGTTTAAAATATAGATTTTCAACTTAAAAACTTAATGTTATTCAAGTATTCTGCCATGCAATATTGGGTTCTATCGCCTTTATTAGTAATACGTACTGAATTTTTACGAAGGTGTTTTTCATTGTGCCAAAAGTACAGAGTCGGTAGTCGCTAAATCTGGACTAAAAGATGACCCTTAAAATGCCAGTCGAACTATAGGCGGTGTGCACAAAAGTAGTCAGCGCCGACAGCGGACAAAAATGACCAAAATGGTTACTCATTGAAAATTTCTATTTTATAAAATATTTGCAATAAATGCGAGTGATAGGACGTCAAATATTATGTGATGCAGTGAGGGATGAAATAATTCTTACAAAATTACCGATTGAAGAATCAAATTTTATAAATTTCCTAAAAGATTATATGAGGAATAGATGTTTAAGAAAATAACTTTTCAACAGATATCTTCTACTAACATGAAAAATTCTTTTAGGTATACATATTTTCTTATTGTAAAAGATACTTATCGTATGAATAAAATTCTAACAATGGTCGTCTGATTGCAATAATGAATTATATAAAAAAGTGTTCCTTAAGTTAATATTTGAACAAGATATAATATAAGAAGCAGGTAATTGTCTTAAAATTGTATAATACTTGCAGTTGTATGAAATACAAGTCTATTTCTGACATAATTCGTCTATTTATTATAGATTTTGTACATGTAATGTTAATGTTAAAGGTAGAAATTTACATGGTTCGTATTTTTCGTATATTTTCTTTTCCGAGTTTGTGCAACTGATTCCACTTAGAGCCTGGTATATTTTCAATGCAGAATCTTCTTCATTTATTGCGAATATAAAAGAAAGATGCTAACATCATACACTGATAACGAGATATGTAGAAATATTTTTCTTTCCAATCATTCAAGTTTTCCAATTTTTTAATCTCAATTTCCCTTTATTGTTCATCTTGTAACATACAACTAATAGTATAAATTATAATATAAATTTAAATATAATGAAATGGTTTACAGAAATCATACTTATTATGAGAAAAATTATATTTTCTGCCGCTGGTATTTTGACTTTTTTGATTGTCACATCACATATATAGCATTTTAAACATTTTCTTTATTCATTTCAATATACTATGACGCATGGGCGGTCTAAAAGCGTAGAATTGCCCCTTTTACTAGGCTTTATGATGCGAGCATAAGCAATATCTACAGAAACAGACAATCTGAAAATACGATGTTGTATTAAATTAAAATATTATATTACTGAGTAACAATATAATTATTCTAGTGAACTGCTCAAAATAAAATGTATAATAATTAAATGTTAATTAAATCGCGCTCCTCACAAAATACGGCAACCCTAATCATACGTAGGTACTTTTAATATAAATAAATAAATATGCAATGTCTATTCATTATTTACTTTTCTATTTCTTTATTTCTATATAACAGTAAAATCGATAATTGTGAAAGTTTTCAGAAGAACGTGATCATAAAATGATTAGAATAAACTACGGCATATTAAAGAAAATACAACACCGATCATGTAATATAACATAATTTACTCATTCTGACACTTAGCTATTTCGTACTTAGTAATAGATAGTATGTAATAAATTTTTGATTAAAATATAAGGAAATATTACCAATAATTATTAAAAAATACAATGATACATTGAAATGAAAAAATAAAATTGTAATTTTATTTTTAAAAATAGATACAGTCCATAAATGAAAGGGGGGTCAGTCGACACTTTCGACCCCCCCTGTGGGCGCCTATGCTATGACGTATAATATTCATGCACAGTAGCAATAGGGCACGAGCAGACACGTGACTCGAGCGACCTTGACTTGCTTGTGATCAGCTGATTTGTGTGCGCATGTCATTTTGACAAGAACATTGTCAATTTGACAAGACCAATGTTTTGACTTATTTTGATTTTGAATTGCTGAAATGCTAATATTTTACAATTTTTAGGCAGTAAAATATATGTAATTAAAAATAATAATATTTTAGCAGTTAAAAATCAAAATAAGTCAAAACATTGGTCTTGTCAACATGACATTGGTATTGTCAAAATGACATGCGCACACAAATCAGCTGATTCTAAGCGCGTCAAGGTCCATCGAGTCACGTGTCTGCTCGCGCCCTATAACTCAAAATAAAATTGTAAATTGTATCATATTCTCGAAATGTCAAAATTGATTCGGTAACCAAAAATGTCAATGTAGCCGTTAGAGGCGCTGACGCTCAAAATGTGCACATCGCCTATTATCGCCAGTCATTTGGCCCACATTTTTTTAAAATTTAAGTCTATTTAAAGTAGCCGAAAGAATTTTGTAAAAAATTCGAACCAGTTGTTAGATTTTATAATATGTTGAAAGTGTAGACCACTTGAGCGCTTGATCCATAGATATTTTTTTAGATTTGTGGGCTGGTCATATTTTCAATTGGAGTATACGGACTTGTCCACCATAAATATGGTTCAAAAGTATGTGGTGTTGCAGTGGTTATAGGAGTTGTCAGTATTGGTTCCGCCATTTTGGGCTTCTTAGCAATTGCACACAAAAATAGATTGATGCTATTGATTGTAAGGGTTTATATTTTTATGATCTCCTAAGTGAAATAATTGCGTAGGCTTCCACAGTCTGAGTCATGAGAAATACTCGTTTTCCGGGAATGGACTGTGTCATATTTTGAGTCAGAGCTCAACGTTTCGCCCGCAGTCATAAGGGGCATCTTCAGGAGCAAGGGGGATAGTACTGTCTTAAACACGGTTACCCGACGTATCAACCACGCTAGAGGCCGAGTTTAAGCAACAAGGAGGGAGACTCAGTTTACAAGATTACCCCCATATGACTGCGGGCGAAACGTTGAGCTCTGACTCAAAATATGACACAGTCCATTCCCGGAAAACGAATATTTCTCACGATCTCCTAAGTATTCATTATTTTCTTACAGTTTGGAGTTTTTTATACTGTTATATTTATACTTACTCTCATAACTTTGGTATCTGTTGGTATAAGGCATGTCCACGTAAGCGACCATGACAAATTTTTGAAAGATGAATATGAGTATTTTGAAGCAGAAAGAAACTTTTTTATGAAAACTTTGCACGAAACAGAAAGAAAGGTAAACATTTTGTATACGAGCCCAGTACAGTGTTGCCAACCTTAATTTTTCTAAATTCCCTTTCGCCTTTCATAATGCCAAAAATTCCCTTTTCCATGACAAATTCCCTTTCCCTATATAATATATTTTTTTTCAATTATTCCTATACAGGGAATTTATTTTAACATGCAACATATGGTCTATCACTTCCATGGTTACACACTATCCCTGTCAAAAAATGACAGCAATGTAATTTTTGTCCATTTTAAAATGCAACATGCAAAATTTGTAGTTATGTATTAACAATATTAATTTCCAATAAATTAACGTATATATGATTAACAAAAAATCAAATCTTTAATGTAGCACATCTTAACAAACTTTAACTTCCCAAATTCATAATTCTAATGTAATAATTGTTCAAAAATACTTCCATTTACACTGGGGCAATATCCTAGTCGGTCATAGAAAGAATTGACACCATTTGTGATGTGTTCTGGAGATATCTCCTGTGCTGCAATACTATTTATAATGTTGCATTTTAAAATGGACAAATATTACATTGTCATTTTTTGACAGTAGTGTGTAACCATGGAAGTGATGAATCATATGTTGCATATTAAAATAAATTCTCTGTATAAATAGAGTATATTAATAGATATTTCTATTTATAAACTGTCACTAGGTAAACAATAAATAATATTGCACAATTTTATTTCCCACCACAATAAGCGATGACTGAGCATGAGCGAACGAGATAAGCCGATGAGCGCAGGCGCATAGCCTTAGGAACAATGTAAGGAGAATATCTATTCGGTTTATTTCGCCACATTTCGCGCCCGTTTTCTTCTTATAATGAAAAGTTTAATATCGAGAGTGACATTTGCTAAAATAAAACAATTATATTAATCTTATTTGTTTATTAAATAAGAAATAATCAAAAATCACTTCAAAACACTAAAAATTCCCTAATCATTGTAAAAATTCCCTTAAAAGGGAAAATTCCCACGAGTTGGCAACACTGGCCCAGTAGCATAATAGTTGGGCCGATTTACATTTTGAACAAATTATAATACATAACGTGTTCTATTTAAGCCATTCAGCAGATGGTGCTGACATCAGCGTCAATTTTAAGTAGCCGAAATTATATGAGTAAACTCATGATGCTATGAATGTCACCCAGTGACAAGTCAGTATCAAATGGCATTTGAAAATTTTCAATTATATTAAATTTTGGCTTAAAATAAGTACATGGGCCCGTCCAACTTTTTTTGAATTTTTTATATGTTGCGAAGAATTTAAAAAAAGATATTCTGTATTTTTCGTTTTCTTGAAATTATGCTTAATAACGCCTAAAATAATTATTAAAGTTTTGGCGCGAAAGTTGTGACATTAGCGTCACTCCATCATAAGTAGAGAGAACCGACATACGTTACCATTAATAATGGTAATATAATATACAATAAATGTTGCAAAAAAAAATACGTGTCCATTATAAACTGTGATCAAAAATCTTTAGAGCTAATGGTAATAAATAAACGAGATAGTTATTATATCATTTCAAAATATATATATGTTTGATTTACTTACATGAATGGGTATAAGAGTAGTGTTAAATGATAATTTATAAAAACTTCCAAAGTACATATTATATATAAATAAAAATCAGGTAAGTAATTTTTGCTCGTTTTCATAATCAGGTTAATCATTCGCTTTAATTAATGTGACTTTAAGACTTTCTTTCATATCATATTGAAGGTTATTATACTAACCAAGTGCCATTATTATAATTAAAATAGTATTTAAACTATTTTCTATTTATAATTAAATACAACAATGACAGTATTGATTACAATAATCAAATCATAGTTCATAAATATATAAAAATAAATATATCATCACGGCTTATTACCCATTGCTGGGTGTGCCAATCTGCTTTGTACACAGATATCGGTAATGATGAAATATTTGCACCGTGCGAGCGCTTACCAGGCGTCACCTCACGGGCACTCATTGCTGGCGTGGAGAGTGCACCACAGGGGTCAATTTTGTGCCATTTAAAATTGTAAATATTTGGCGTCGGTCGGTATCGAACCCGGTTCCCCAGATTCGCGACCTGGCACTCAGGCACGCGGCTACGAGACCCCATATATAATAATAATAATAATCATAGTTCATAATAAAAACTAATCCAACATTTACATTCCTATTTACTAAATGATTACAACAATGAGTATTGAGATTACAATAATTAAAACATAAATTATAATATAAATTTATTTAATAAGTTCTACGAGCTCGGATTTCAAACCGACATCTTCGGCAGTTATGATATACATAACATTCCTAGGTATGTTAATAGCTATTTCATATTACATATAGGGTGTAATTATACTTCGGAAAAAAAATTAAAGGGCATATAGTACTGACCAAAATGAGTAAAAAAGGCTTAATCAACATGGGTCCACAGTTTTTGTAAGCTTTAATTTTATGTTTTATAATTTGTTGACAATGTAAGCCGGCCGAACTGTAATGAGTCTGGGCTCGTAAATATTAGAAGATTGGACTGATTTCAGAGTCTTTGCTGCGGTATATGGGAACCAGGAGATTATAAAAGTGCTGGACGAGATTTGCCTGGCTCCTGTTGTGGAAAAGATGTAGATGAGAAATGTAATGATGAAGATGCCTACAAAGAAGGCTGTGGGGACGATATATATAATGCTTTCAAAACAGAGTTTCTCATAATGATTATTCTATCTGTATTTGCCATTGTGATAGAGGTATGATATCATACTTATATCTTGTTTGCGCAAAGCCATTTTACCGTTCCGACAAGTCGAATTTAAAATTCAGAACTTATAGTGCAGTGTTCCAAGAACGAGTGAATTGTGTTCCGAACCGACTCTGAACCGTTCTTAGATGCTAACATCATACACTGATATCGTGATATGTAGAAATTTTCTTCTTTCCAATCATTCAAGTTTTCCAACTTTTTAATCTCAATTTCCATGTATTGTGCATCAACATTTAACTAATATTATAAATAATAATATAAATTTAAATATGATAAAATGGTTTACAAAAATCACACATATAAGAAAAATGATATGTTCTGCCACAGTACCTTCGCTGGTATTTTGACTTTTTTGATTATCACATCACATATATAGCATTTTAAATATTTTCTTTATTCATTTCAATATACTATGATGTATAATATTCATACACAATAGCAACAACTCAAAATAAAATTATAAATTGTATGACTTTCTCGAAATGTCAAAGTTGATTCGGTAACCAAATATGCCAATGTAGCCGTTAGAGGCGCTGACGCTCAAAATGTGCACATCGCCTATTTTCGAATTATTAATGCAAAGTCATAATGCCCATTCAGAATAAAAAAAAAATTAGCGGTAGTGTAAAGAATTAGTGGCATCGGTAGCGTAGAAATTAGTAAAAATTATTTCCGTTCACAATGAAAAATTATTGAAATTATAGTTTATAGGAATTTTTATTATAAATTACTAGGGTGCAAGGTTGACAGTTATAGTTTATTTTTGCACAAAAAGCAACTGATATAGATGATGACTTAATAATTACACTTATCCATAAGCACTCCATTGTGTGAGATAAGCGAAGAGATTAAGGGAATTTAAAATTATTTCAAAAAAAGAAAATGCGTCGTCACAAATTGACTTTGAAATAAACAAAAATGGTAAGTTACGTGTTCACTTTTAGTTGTACAAAGTTTACTAATAAGTCTGTTTGTTTATATAGCGCAACGTCTGAGGCACACCACAAAATGATCCATTTTCTATTGCTCATTTTATTTGATGATATCATATGTCAATAAACGTCAAAACTGTCAAAAAAATTAAGCAGTAGCGTAGTGGCAACGTAGAAGTTTGGAATTTGCAAACTCCTACCGCTGCCATTGCCACTACTGCGCTAATACTAATTTTCTTAATTTTTGGATGTGAACGAATACATTTGCAATAACGCATTCAATCTTTTACCCACGCCACTACCACTGCAACTAATTCTACCGCTACGTTAATATTTTTGTTGTGAATGATACTTAATGCCAAGGTAAAGTCTTAAGTTTACAGCTTACATGAACCAGCCAGTGATACATAAAATACTGACTATTTTGATTTCTTCTCTGTTCTGAAAATTTGGTACCCTGGTTTTTAACACCCTGTATTTTAATGGCAATTTTCTAATTTTAGGTGAATGCTATTGTTCTTGCAATATTAATTGCGTATAAGTATCAAATTGAAGATTTTTAAGGGCATCAAAAAAAGTATTATATTATTATTTGATGTTAATAAAATTATATATTACTAAATTTAGACAATATTTTTTTCTATGGAAATAACCAACAATTTTGTTGACATTTATTTGACAATCTTGACAAATTTAAAATTACATGTGCGTCAAAGTGAATGCATTTATGGTCAATGTAAAAATTTGGGGTTATCACTTAGATATACTAATGGAATGAAGAAATATATTGTATATAGCTGAGTTTTTAAATATTTTACCAAGAAAATGGAGGATCGTCAAGTGAAATTATATGCTAATATAGTAAATATCTTAGGAGTGGTAAGTAGACTTTGTTTTAAACACCTTTAATAGATACATCAAGCATTCCTCATATATAGTCTGTACGATTTTACTTGGCGAGTTGAAGTAATTTATGCTCTGCTCCATTTAAGCCATTCAGTAGATGGCACTGGCAACAGCGCAAATCTGAAGAAGCCGAATTTACATTGGGTCGCTTGTCTCTAATTTCAGCCAATCAGAGAGGTCAAAACTATCCCCTATGCTACGCAATACTGAATGGCTTAAATGGAACAAGGTATAGAATTGTTCTTCGGTTAGGGAAAAGTTATAAAAACCATTGGCGCGCCAGAAAAAATTCAATTTAACAAATGTGCAATAAAATTAAGCACACAATAATTATTTATGATATAAGTGTTAAAAGTGACATTTTATGTTGTGAGAAGGAAGTTTGGAACACGACGAGAAGCAGACATAGTATCTCTATCCTTCAACAGTATGGAAGTTAAGAAAGCGCGGCAAAATAAAAAATTAGAATCTTTCTCATTGAAAGTTCTGATATATGCAAAGCCCGTTAGAAAATTTACAGGCTGTTGAAACCATAGCAACATATACACAGTTCTATTTATTCGTTATTTCGCCATATGTTTTCAAAGACTATTTCGATCAAATAGTTTAATGTATTGCAGTGTGTTTCAATAATTTATTCAAGTTATTTACGATTCAGTATATTATAAAACATTGTACAATGTTCAACCGTTACCCGAAATTTACGTGCTCGCACGGATAACAAGCTCCCTTCGCTCGATCGTTAGGTACACTGGCTTGCAAAAAAATCGCGTACACCTATTTTTTGCTGTATTGAGTCGGTCTTGATTTTGAACTTGTCAATGTCACTAGTGTCAATTAAGATGTCAAAATTAACAGAAATTCAAATACATACTTGGTTGTTCTTTCATTTTTCTGGAATATATTTGTAATTAAACACAATTAAGAACTAGCTCCTTAATAGATCAAATAGAGATGACAGTGACAACATTGTCAGTTTTTACATTATTTACACAGCTAAAAAATCTGATGTGGCCAGCACATATCCTCTCGCCAGATATTTTACCTGGATGTACGCATAAAACGAAAAATATTTTTAAATACAAATACACATTCATGTCTCACTACAAAATAATTATTTTAATATAAATTATGTACAATACATACATTTTCTTTATATTCAATATCCTGAATATTTTTTTCTACTTTCCTTTTCTTTTTCTTTTATTCGTCATTTTTTTGCAAATTCCTTTTATATTCTTTTTTAGGTATATTCTTTTGCGTTGTTGACTTTTTATTTATTTTCATATCTTCATAATGATGTACAAATATTATTGACAGTGGCATACAAATATTTTTGACTGACATGTATGTGTGAATTACAAACATTTGAATTTCTTGCCTTGAAGTAGTTTGATCTAAGAATTTTTACATCAAATTATTTTATATGCATTTCTTTATCTCTAAATCTATAGAAGATATAATAATGAATTTATATTTATCGAATAAAGAATTTAACGTTTTTTAATATAAGTATTTACATAAATTTTCGATAAATAATATTTAGATAATTTTTTTTCTTGTAACTACTACTTTCGGTTGTCCAATTGTTACCAAAACTGACTCGACTCTTCCCATTATTGTTAGATTGAGGAATCCGTAGTTAAAAATGTCTTAAGTCTTATAGTATTTGAGAAATCGTGGATCCAACATCCACACACACATCCACACACACACACACACACACACACACACACACACACACACACACACACACACACATACACACACACACGGACATCATCGTAAAAATGTTATAATCGGATTCTAGGGACTTTAAAACGTGCTTATTCACTAAAATCTGGATATGCGATTTTTAGCATGAATCCAATATCTCTCTTAGGCCCGGGCCACACTATGCGTTTTATCGGGACCGGTAAAACTGCATCCCGTTAAACGGGATGGATCATATAGGCCCGGGCCACATTATGCGTTTTAGCGGGACCCATAAAACCGCATCCGGTTAAACGAGATGGATCATACAGCGTCCACATATATCCCGCTAAACAGGACAGCAGCATTGACAACCCGATTCAGACACAGTCTAACCAATGTCTGATCAGTGCAGAGCCCAAATAGTATACGTTGTCTATTAAAAAACAAAACCAGACCCTTGTGAACGCTCTCATTATTTCCAATTTGTTGTAGTTCTCATGAAGCAAATTGACCGTCCGGTCAAACCGCAACATGCTGCGGTAGTATCCGGCAACCGGACCGCAACCGTATCAGTGTGGATGCATTCATTTAAAACAATAAGTTGTTGTCTTCCCGGTCAACAGGTCCCGTTAAACTGGTCCCGCCAAAACGCATAGTGTGGCCCGAGCCATAACGTCCACATATATCCCGCTAAACAGGACGGCAGCATTGACAACCCGATTTGGACACGGTCTGACCAATGTCTGATTAGTGCAGAGCCCAAATAGTATACGTTGCCTATTAAAAAACAAAACCAAACCCTTGTGAACGCTCGCATTATTTCCAATATGTTGTAGTTGTCATGTGGCAAATTGACCGTCCGGTCAAACCGCAACATGCTGCTGTAGTATCCGACAACCGGACCGCAACCGCATAGGTGTGGACGCATTCATTTAAAACAATAAGTTGTTGTCTTCCCGGTCAACCGGTCCCGTTAAACCGGTCCCGCCAAAACGCATAGTGTGGCCCGGGCCTTAGCGAGAGGTAAAATTACAAAAAATTGGTTACTTGATTTTTAAGGTGTACGCGATTTTTTTGCAAGCCAGTGTACCGTGCTCGCCCGTAAAGTTCTAAGTAACGGTCTTGCATTGTAAATTACTATATCAAAGCAGGCACAAGCACTGATATTTTTTAGATTTTTGGTATGTTAATTTGGGGTATGGGAGTATACGGACTTGTCCAAGCAAAATATGGTGCAAAAATATGTGGAGTTGCAGTGGTCATAGGAGTTTTCAGTGTTGGTTCTACCATTGTGGGCGTTGTGGCAATTAAATTGAAAAATCGATATATACTAATGACTGTAAGGGTTTATATTTTTACGATCGCCTGAACATTCATTATTTTCTTGTATATAGTTTGGAGTTCTTTATAGCCTTATACTTCTACTTACGATCATAGCTTTGATATGTGCTACTGTAAGACATAATAATATAGACAACATGGAGGAATTTTTGAAAGATGAGTTAGCATTATTTAAAGAAGAAACACGTCATTTTTTGAGAACTTTACACAAAACAGAAAGAAAGGTATAAATTTTGTATACGAACCCAGGCTCATAATATTTCGGCCGGTTTCTAAAAATTTCTTTTGATTAGTTAAAATATAGATTTTAAACTTATAAAAACTGAATATGGTATTCGAGTATTCTGCCATTTAATATTGGTATTCCGCCATTTAATATTAGGTTATGTCGCTTTTAGTAGTAACTGCAGGGGCATGTTTCTCAAAAAATACGGGACTAGTATTACTAGTCCCTACACTAGTAATACTAGTGAAGTTTACTAGTTTTTGTTTCTGAAATATACAAGTGTAAAATACTAGTTACAAGTTGGGAACTATACTCTATCCGTTTTAACTATAGACTAGATGGCGTTTCGAGCGCAGCCGTTTTTACATGTATTAAATAAAGAATTCAAATTTTGGCGCCATTCCTAGATTTAAAAAATTCATTCTAATTGACATTTTTTCAGTAATTTTGTCTTGTACGTACATGTGTTAATCTATTTTGTGTTTTTATGCATATACTTATAATCTCCGTACCTTTCTCTACATATCGGCGAAAGGGGCATGCATAAATAAAAACCACATTATTCAAATAAATTTTAAAGAAAACAACGTAAAATAAAAATATAATTCACCTTTGAAATATAAAGATTTACACTCTAAAATATATACATTATATGTATAAACTATATACACCGTTAAATGTGAACAAAATAATGTTCTAAACAAATCTATTTGTTCCTGGGGTAATCCGAATGACCCTTTTCCTCATATTCTTTTATAGCTTTCCAATATTACATCGTGCTATGCCCAGTTCTGATGCCACAATTTGGACAATTTCTAATTTGGAATATGCATTCGTGGCAAGATGTGTACAGATAATTTATACGCAATTTTTTTGCCCGCTTCGGAGGGCCTTTCCTTTTGGATATTTTAAAACATTGGCAGAACCAGGTTCATGGTTTTTATCCATAATATTAACGAAGAGTACAATAACAAAACTAACGAACTACTAACTAAAAACTAAGAAAACGCGCACAATGATAACTATTTAATATGAATAATAACGACAAAACACCATGAAAATTATATAAACGAAAAAAACAAACAAACAGAACTTAACAGAAATTGATAATATGTAATAAATCGTGTACTCTTAACTTTTTTGACATTTATGTCAGACGGCAAAATAATTGATACAGTTGTCAAGCAAATTTAAATTTCGCGTCAATTATTTTACTATGTAAACTCGGTTCACGTTTGAACCAATCAGAGAGCTAGAATCTTAAGCCCTATCTTACCCAACGCTCTATAGTTAAAACGGATAGAGTATAGTTACAAGTTGGGAACTATACTCTATCCGTTTTAACTATAGACTAGATGGCGTTTCGAGCGCGGCCGTTTTTACATGTATTAAATAAAGAATTCAAATTTTGGCGCCATTCCTAGATTTAAAAAATTCATTCTAATTGACATTTTTTCAGTAATTTTGTCTTGTACGTACATGTGCTAATCTATTTTGTGTTTTTATGCATATACTTATAATCTCCGTACCTTTCTTTACATATCGGCGAAAGGGGCATGCATAAATAAAAACCACATTATTCAAATAAATTTTAAAGAAAACAACGTAAAATAATTCACCTTTGAAATATAAATATTTACACTCTAAAATATATACATTATATGTATAAACTATACACCGTTAAATATGAAGAAAATAATGTTCTAACAAATTTCTTTGTTCCTGGGGTGATCCGAATGACCCTTTTTCCTCATGTTCTTTTATAGCTTTCCAAATATTACATCGTCCTATGTCCAGTTCTGATGCCACAATTTAGACACTTCCTAATTTGGAATATGCATTCGTGGCACGATATGTCCAGTATAAATTTTCCGCCACTTTTTTTGCCCGCTTCGGAGGGCCTTTCCTTTTGGATATTTTAAACATTCGCATTTTTTATTATTATTTTTATTATTTTATCCATAATATTAACGAAGAGAACAGTAACAAAACTAACGAACTACTAATTAAAAACTAAGAAAACGCGCACAATGAAAACTACGTAATATGAAATATAACGACAAAACACTATGAAAACTATATAAACGAAAAAATCAAACAAACAGAACTGAACAGAATTTGATAATATGTAATAAATCGTGTACTATTAACTTTGTTGACATTTATATATTTTATGTCAGACGGCAAAATAATTGATACAGTTGTCAAGCAAATTTAAATTTCGCGTCAATTATTTTACTGTGTAAACTCGGTTCACGTTTGAACCAATCAGAGAGCTAGAATCTTAAGCCCTATCTCACCCAACGCTCTATAGTTAAAACGGATAGAGTATAGTATTTACTAGTGTATTTGACAAAAAATACTAGTATTTTGTTTCTCAAAATATTTGAGTTGTCTGTCAGACTAGTAATTTACTAGAGAAAAGCTACAAGTGTCAAAAGTCTTGTAAATTTTGAATATAAATTTTACTAGTCGTATTATTTGACAGTTCGTGTGTTTATTTTCTTTTACGTATATAATTCAATGATTCTTTGTTAATGTTAATTCAGATTCATGTAGTGTCTGTCGTTGTTTAGTGTTAATAGATTATTTTAAATAATATACTAATGTGGTCTGGTGACTCTGAGTCTAGTGATGAAGAAGTAGTGCGACGCCAAAAACTAATTAAAGCAAGAATAAATTCTGTCCATGCAGAAACTCCATATGAGTGAGAGGTTACTCATGGCAAATAAGTTAGAAACATTAATTAATTAATTGGGATATTCTTGAGCTAGATATGAACAGAAACCATGCATTAACTATTAACTGTTTTAAGTTTGACCAAAATGTGACCCTAATATATTATTTCTAGTCTTTGTCTTGTCTATTCAACCCGAAGCGTGACAAGTTTGACAGATTTTTATCCATTCATTGAATTTAACTGCTTTAGACAATTTATTTAGAGAATGCTCCAAACAGAATACCTTTAGCATTTCGAATCATTTCCAAAATAGTTAATTTCGCATCCAGTGTAGACATTTTTATTGAAAAATAATTTAATTTCAAATTAAAACACTTGAAAATGTCAACGTCAGTCAGAAAATAAAATCACTTGATTTAAAGTATATTGGTTTAAATGCTTGTATTTATTAAAAAAAAACAACTAGACTATTGAAAATGTTTCAGAAAGACTATTTTACTTGATTAATAAAATTTCACTTGTAACTATTAACTTGTGAACTAGTAACTTGTAAACTACGAGTAGTAAAATACTTTTCAGAAACACAATTTACTAGTACTATTAAAAATTTCACTTGTAACTAGTAACTTGTAACTTGTAAACTAGTATTTTTTGAGAAACAGAACCCAGGTCGGCCAATATTGGAACTCATCTCAACTCAATGCAGCAAGTTGAATGACCGCTCGATAATCTTCGCTCCTCTTCGTTCGGATTCGTGCTTACGAAAGATATTGGTAGGTAGGTCCTATGCTTTATGAATAGCACTGTACAGGGGCCTGTTTCTCAAAAAATACGGGACTAGTATTACTAGTCCCTACACTAGTAATACTAGTGAAGTTTACTAGTTTTTGTTTCTGAAATATACAAGTGTAAAATACTAGTTACAAGTTGGGAACTAGTATTTACTAGTGTATTTCACAAAAAATACTAGTATTTTGTTTCTAAAATATTTGAGTTGTCTGTCAAACTAGTAGTTTACTAGAGTAAAGTTACAAGTGTCAAAAGTCTTGTAAATTTTGAATATAAATTTTACTAGTCGTATTATTTGACAGTTCGTGGGATTTATTTTGTAATGTATGTAATTCAATGGTTCTTTGTTAATGTTATTCAGATTCATGTAGTGTCTGTCGTTGTTTAGTGTTAATATATTTTTTTAAATAATATAATAATGTGGTCTATAGGGACTCTGAGTCTAGTGATGAAGAAGTAGTGCGACGTCAAAAACTAATTGAAGCAAGAATAAATTATGTCCATGCAGAAACCCCATATGAATGGGAGGTTACTCATCGCAAATAAGTTAAAAACATTAATTTTATTAATTGGAACCTATCCTTCAGCTAGATATGAACAGAAACCAAACATGTGACCCTGCTATATTTCTAGTTCTGTCTACTCAACCCGAAGCGTGACAAGTTTGACAGATTTTTATCCTTTCATTGAATTTAACTGCTTTAGACAATTTATTTAGAGAATGCTCCAAATAGAATACCTTTAGCATCTCGAATCATTCCCAAAATAATTAATTTCGCATCCAGTGTAGACGTTTTTATTGAAAATAATTTAATTTCAAATTAAAACGCTTAAAAATGTCAACGTCAGTCAGAAAATAAAATAACTTTATTTAAAAAATATTGGATTAAATACTAGTATTTATTAAAAAACTACTAGACTATTGAAAATGTTTCAGAAACACTATTTTACTTGACTAATAAAATTTCACTTGTAACTAATAACTTGTGAACTAGTAACTTGTAAACTACGAGTAGTAATATAGTTTTCAGAAACACAATTTACTAGTACTATTAAAAATTTCACTTGTAACTAGTAACTTGTAACTTGTAAACTAGTATTTTTTGAGAAACAGGCCCCTGGTGGAACATAATCGTACTCCTTACATGAAAAACTTTTTTATTATGCACGCTACAGAAGTTGATGTAGGTCTTTACTTAACTTTTTGAGACAATTTTAACAGAAATGTTCTATCGACTTTTGTTACTGAGCTACAAGCTAAAACTTGATTTTCGCTTATTTTGAAAATACCTCATGTCTCGCTTATTATAAGAGAGAATGAAAAAATGTTTAAAACTTAATAATTCTCAAGATACAGTGTGTTCTGCTCGAAGGCACGCTATTGTATTGGAGGTTTCAGACCGCAGTTTGAGGAGGATTCTGCATTTAGATTTGAATTTCCATTCCTTCAAAATAATGATGGTTCAAGAATTGAACCCAGCAGACTACGCCAACCGCCAAAATCTCTGTGAGGAAATTCTTGCAGCGCTCCCTCCTGAGGCAGCATTCTTCAGCAGCGACGAGACACATTTTCACCTAAGCGGGATTGTGAATAAACAAAATTTTCACTACTGGGCTGAAAACAACCACCAAATTGTTCACGAAAGACCAACCGCCAAAGTCTCTGTGAGGAAATTCTTGCAGCGATCCCTCCTGAGGCAGCATTCTTCAGCAGCGACGAGGCACATTTTCACCTAAGCGGGATTGTGAATAAACAAAATTTTCACTACTGGGCTGAAAACAACCACAAAATTGTTCACGAAAGACCGCTACATTCTCCGAAACTAACGTTGTGGTGTGCCGTATTACAATTTGGCGTTATAGGCCCGTACTTTTTTGAAGAGGGAGGCGTGACGTGAATTTCGGGCGTTATGTTTCAATGTTGCAAAATCTGCAGCCCCGATTGGAAGTGGTTGTTGAAGAAGAGGGATTAGGGGACTTTTGGTTCCAAAAAGATGGGGCTACAGCCCAAACAGCCCGAAATTCTCTAAACGCTTTAAGAGAAATGTTTCCTGGACGTCTAGTGTCTTTGAGAGGTAACGTGGGGTGGCCTGCGCGATCGCTTGATTTAAGCAAACGGGGATATCTAAAGGAAAAAAGTGTTTAAACGTCGCCCCCAAAACCTGCTAGAGCTAAGGGAGCAGATTGTTGAAGAAGTAAACGCGATACCCCGCGAAATGTGTCAACGGGCTGTTCAAAACTTCAGAAATCGGCTCCAGCAATGTATTGCAGCTAACGGCCGCCATCTTAAAGACATTGGCCCGTATTCTGAGCGCACTTTTATAATAAAAGCGCTTTTATGGAGCGCGCTTTTACATTATATTCTTATGAGGAGCTTGCTCCATAAAAGCGCTTTTATTATAAAAGAGCGCTCGGAATACGGGCCATTATTTTTAAAAATTAATGAGTATAAAATGGTAAGTCCCGCTGATTTCAAAAATAAAAACATTTTTTTCATATATACCCTTTTATAACTCTTCAAAACTGCTCAATTGGTTCTGCCGCACCTTGTATTAGTTCAATTTCAGTTTCGCCAATCGCAACCCTTGCAAATATACAAACTCTAGGAATCCCCGAACTCCAAAATGCCTAACAATTCGTCTACGGTCTACTAACTCCCTTCTTACTTTTTACACTTGCCCGCAACAGCGCTAACTTGACCCACGCTTAAAAATTTTGCTTTGCCATCATATTTTGAACAGTTGCGAGAGTGACGATTGGCAACTCTTTTTGCGCATTTCGGCAATTTTGGTTTATTTTGTTCCTTGCTTCTTATTTGGTGGTTAAAGGAAATTGAATGACTGTGACTCTATGTCATTATTTACTCAATGATGCAACTAAATCGCTATGTCGAAACGTCAGTCATTTTAATAATCAGTAATAGATAGGCATAAGCACAAGCTGCGACTAAATAGGAGTTTATTGAAATTCGTAACAAATAATGCACATGGTCATTGTAAGGTTTAAAAACAACAATTGGTATATTTGAGTTTTTTACATTTTTAACTCGGTAACTCAGAAATTACGTTTATATAGTAATTTTGAATACAAAAACATCAATAACTGAGCACCCATGCTTTCGGCGCCTATGTTCGGTACTTCTATATGTATTAGTGATGCTGAAAATCAGTCTTGGTCTTTGTAATGAATTTTAGTCTACCTAACATAGGTTTTTATTTACTAAAAACGTTTACTACAATTGAACTGTCAAAATATAACAATAGATATAATTTGTGTCACAGCTAGCTAGGAGTACACCACATTCTTCCCCTCCTGGCTTGATTACCATGCGTAATCTTCTAAATACTTTGGAGGCTTTCGGGATCGTTGTGGACGCTCTGTTTCTGTAACACTGATAGCTTCATCAGTAGCATCGCTAGGCGGGAGATGTTGAGCGGTTGTGGGTTCTTGTTCTACTTGAGGACTGGAAACATTTGGATTGTCTAAAGGGTTGTTAACTTCGTAGTTGTCGATTTTATCTTCAATAGTGTTATCAGATAACAATTCTTTATTACCTCTGGGGGCCAATTGTCTTAAGGAAACTGTACACTCCGTCCCATCTTTCTTTTTTATAAGTGCATATTCAGGATTGGCTTCAAGTAGTTCAACTTCTTCGACAGAGTTGTCATATTTGCTACTTTTTACGTTTTGTTTCATCAACACGGGTCCAGGGTTTAAAAGCCAAGAAGGTAAGGTAGCTCCATTAGTTGAACGCCGAGGATAAGAAAAGAATCTTTCATGAGGAGTGCAATTCGTAGCAGTACAAAGTAGTGACCTTACAGAATGCAGGGCTTCTGTCAGAACCTGTTCCCAATTAGTTACTGCGAGATTTTTGTCTTTTAATGAAAGATTGATAGATTTCCAAATAATACCATTGTATCGTTCTACTTGACCGTTTCCTTTAGGATTATACGGTGTGGAAGTACTGGTAGCGACTCCCATAGAATGAAGAAATGAAGTCAATTCCGTTGAAACAAATGAAGAACCTCGGTCTGAGTGGATGTATGAAGGTAAACCAAATACAGAAAATAACTGTATAAGACACTTTATAACAGTAGAGGAGTTCAGATCTGAACAAGCATAAGCAAATGGAAATCGAGAATATTCGTCCACGATAGTTAATATATAACGATTGCGAGATTTAGATGGTATGGGTCCTTTGAAGTCTAAATTCAGTCTTTCGAATGGCGCTGTTGCTTTGATAAGACGCCCTTCGTATTTATGAAACCTAGGTTTGACCTCAGCGCAAATAGGACATTCTAAAGTCATTTTCTTAATATCTTCGACAGAATACGGTAAGTTTTTTGTTCGTACCCAGTGCACCATTCTAGTCACACCAGGATGACACATCATTTTATGGAGACTGTATAATTTATTAGAGTTCGTTGCTCCACAAGTACGAGATAACATGTCAGCTGTTACGTTTTCTCTTCCAGGACGGTAGATAATTTCATAATCGTATGGCGCTAACTCTAGACGCCATCTCATTATCTTGTCGTTTTTTATTTTACTTGATAACTTTTGGTTGAAAATGAACGATAAAGCCTGTTGGTCGGTTATAAGTTTAAACGGTCTGCCTATTAAAAACATTTTCCACTTCTTCAATGCCTCAACGATAGCTAGCTAGGAGTACACCACAGTCTTGCAGTCTTGTCTTGGTCTTGCAAGAAATGCAAGAACCAAGACTGAATTACAAGACATCTTGCAGCCTTGCAACTTAAAAAGTTAAAATCGAAACATCTACAATTTTAATGTAATACACAACTATGAAAATGTGGACAATGTTTTTTCTTTTCTGTTTAACTTGAATAAATATTTTTTCGTTTATATATGCCTAATCGATTATTATTTGTTTTTCTTTCTATCTTTCCATTCCCCTCACAATATATACTATGGGCCGATTTTGTAAAGCACCACTTAAATTTGCTTCCCAAGTAAATTTAATGTAACAGACAAACGCAACACAATTTTTTGACAGCAATGATTTAATGGCTGGTTGCACCGCTAACACTTAAATATTATAGGCGATTTCGGGCGACATACCCGTTCACTTCTTAGGATCAGTTACGGTCACTTGCGGTATGCTATGGTCAGTGGTGGCGCCAAAAATCAATGGTTCACTTGTTGACACCGTGCTTGGTGGTTATGTATATTCTGCGACATTTAAAACTGTCAAAATTAGTGTCTGACAATTAAAATGCATTAACAAAGAAAGATAGTTTATTCATATTTGTCCAAAAAAGAGTCAACGAAAATAATGTCACCCTGTTTGACATAAGACCACGACTCCGACTGTTTTGACTTTTGACATTTCAAAAAAGACATGATAAAAAGAGATAGAAATAGTGAACAGAGACCTGACCCGTTCAGCTGTGAGCACTGATCCAAGCATACCGGGTATGTTGTTCCTAGCGCCCGAATGTGTGAACGCACCTGAACGCAACATACCGCAAGTGAACGGTTGTCGCCCGAAATCGCCTTAAGCGTTCCTTAAACTGACAATATCGTATTGAAACAATATGTCAAATGACTAATTTAATATTGCTGTCAAAATTTCGATACGTATTTTTTTGTTTAAGCCTGGCTTAAAATTTAAGTGTCAGCGCTGCAACCGGACTTTAATGTCATAAAACATGAAAACTAATTCGATTTTGTTGATTTCATTAAATTTAAGTGCCCAGTAAATTTACGTGGGCGTTTATAAAACCGGCCATATATTGAATTTTATTATATTCTTTTGAAATTAGGTAGTGACGCATATGGTTTAGAACACTTGAAAGTACCGGTAGAATTTATAAAATTTAGGCCCGGTATTTTCACTTCCGAATAAAGTTTCGAATAAGTATTCGTTAAATAAATTTATTCTATATATTTATCCAACGAATAATTCCATTGCGTCTTTTCACACATTTTACACAAACAAATAGCTATCTGTCGAATAACTTTAACGATCGTGAATTGGTAGCCTTGCAGAGTGAATTTGTGTCAGTAGAGAAGGATGGAGTTTGGCGTAGCCACGTTAAGCAGACAAGGATAAAATGTGTCAACTACTTTTGAATCAGTAGTTGTCAAAATTTTGTTTGACATCTTTAATGTCAATGTGATCTATATTATGCATTTTTAACCCCGGGAGACTGTAATTTAACAAGTGTACCATCTAATTCAGCACTCATATGCGGTAAGCTGGATATGTATATTGTAAAATTGTTCTTGTACTTTTTGTATATTTGTTTCAGTTCAAAGTAAATGTTTGTCAATGTATTCAACAAAAGTATCCAAAATTCGAAAATATGTTGCCAGCGTCAAATGACAGGATCTTCATAATGATTTACCTATTTACTGGTTGAGATCAAATGCGATCCCCAATATGTGATCCTAAATTGTTTTCATAATCGGAACCTGTCAAAAATTATTTCATTTATGTGGTTATGTTGCTGTCTGATGGTGTGTGATCGATTTCTCACGTTATTTATTAATTCATAGTTGAAAATATCATCATAATATTTAATATATCCATTTTGTTAATAAATCTGCACTATGTGGAAATGTAATGAACTTACGAATAAACGGTTATTCGCTACCCAAGTACCGAATAATTTATCTCGCGAATAACAGATGTTATTCTTTCGAATAAATTTATTTGCAAGTGAAAAGACGACAAAAATATTTATCTGAAGGATAAATTTATCTAAACCTTTATTCGCAAGTGAAAATACCGGCCCTTAATCAATTTATATTTTAATAATTTAAAATAGGTACAGTATTGTTTCATATTTCATTCAAATCTGAAATAAAAACCAGTATTTAATGTAGTCGTGTAATCTTGACTTAACATTACCATGAAATATGAATATGTAGATAGTATTTGAATTTATTTTTGTCTTTTAAGTATTAAGTATTTTTACCATATTCTCTCTTTCTATAATATACTCGTTAGCTTTGAAATTTTAAATTATTGAATATCGGAAAATTAAACTTAGTGTAAGTAAAAGCAAGACTACAAGACTCTTGCAGCAAGACCAAAACCAAGAGCAAGACACGCGATGTAAAAACAAGATCAAGACTAAGACTGAGGGCGTCGATGCAAGACCAAGATCATTCCAATCTTGGTCTTGGTCTCGCATTCAGCATTACTAGTATGTATATGTATGTGTTTTTGTCGTAATATGAATAGAAGAGCAGAAATCGAATTCAACTAAAATCCTATGTTAAATCCCTATGTTCACATCTGACCGTCAACGCCAAAAGCCTGTAAGGTAGCAGCTTTATTTCTATTTGGCATTATATCCACAAGCCCTGCATATTCTTCTGTCAGAATGTTGACCCATATGTCTTGCGAAGCAGGTTTTAGTGTACGTAGGGGGGATTATACTGCTTTAACAATACTTGACCTTTCCAAGGCATTCGATTGTGTCTCTCATTCACATCTAATAGCTAAACTTGAAAAGTATGGCATTAGAGGGGTATGTTTAGACTTCTTCTTATCATACCTAGAAAATAGACTTCAATGTGTAAACGTAAATAATACCTCATCTAAATTTTGTCACATAAAATATGGAGTACCACAGGGCTCCGTCCTAGGTCCTGTTTTGTTTCTCAACTATATCAATGACTTATGCTTATTTATTCATCTCATTGAATGTATACTTTATGCCGATGATACCACTTTAATCTCCTCGGCAAGAGACATGGACTCTTTAAATGAAAATATAGGGTATATCATGAATATGGTACAAGAATGGTTTGCTGTCAATAAATTAAAACTAAATCAGGAAAAAACACAATCGCTAAGTCGTTCCATGAGCAAGAACCTGCGTCAAGGGCGTGATGTAAAAGTATTAGGCATAATAATGGATGGAAAATTGAACTGGTCTAGGCATGTCGAGTCTATTCGTAATAGATTAGCATCTATAATTTTTCTGTTTCGCCAGTTAACTCTTTATTTGGAGAAGAAATGTCTATTAGCTATATATTTTGCCCTCTTTCACAGCATAATCACATATGGTGTAATCTTGTGGGGAAATGCACCTAATGCTACTAAAATTTTCATTTTACAAAAAAAGATAGTTAGAATAATTGCCAAAGTCGGAAATCGTGAACATTGTAAACCACTCTTTAAACAATTCTCAATACCGACATTACCATGCTGCTATATTTACGAAGTTTTAGTAGAAATACATAAAAATATAAATAATTATAAAAAAGTAAATGATACGCATAATTATAACACCAGGAACAATGACATGCTTAGTACTAAACGGTATAGGCTTGCCACCTCAGCTAAAAATACTATTAATGTTAAAATATATAACCATTTACCTGCAACCTCAAAGAAATTAAATTTGAAAGAATTTAAAATTCAGGTAAAAAAGTTATTAACTAACTATTGTTTCTATTCGGTGGAAGAATATATGAATAGTACTCTTCACTGTGTAAGGCATCTTTCATAGTTTTTTATTACCTATATTTTATTTTTTTACCCTTACGCCACTTCAAGTAATTTTAGGTGGAATAAACTCTCCATATTTATTTGTATTGTATATTCTATGATATAAATTAATTTATACTATGACGTGTCATAAATGTTATATGTAACATAATATGACCAAATAAACTATTTCTATTTCTATTTCTACGCATTGAATTTTTACGATGCCAAAAGTAAAGGGACATTTGGCCCACAGTTTTTGTAAGTTTTAATTGTTTATAAAATTCTCACCTTCTCTACGTTTTATAATTTGTTGGAAATGTAAGCTGTTCGAAGTATTTTGAGCCTAGACTCGTATAAAGTAAATACGGGAAACTGTGAAAAAGACTTGTTTGAAGATTTGACTGATTTCAGGAAAAGTGCTGCGGTATATATTCATCGTCTGATTATACAATTAGGGGACGAGACGTGCCTGGTTCTTGTTGTGGAGAAGATAATGATGAGAAATGCCATGTCGATGATATATACGAACAGGGCTGTGGGGAAATAATATTTACTACTTTCCAAACTGATTATGTCATAATAATTGTTCTAGCTGTATTTGCGCTCGTGATACAGGTATGATATACCTTATAATCCAATCATTAGGTAGATTTACCCTGAAAAAGGTCGGGTATTTTTGATTTTTGGATATGTTATACAGAATGTCTTGAAAATAGGGGGACATGGCTTAACCACGGATTTCTGAGCCCAAAATAAGACGATTTAGCTAAACTTGCTTTCTAAGGAAAGTGCACCGTTTAATCAATATTCTGCTTTAAAGTCCTTATAAAAAAAATCTGGCGTGGCCAACACAATACCTCGCGCCATGTACCGCCCGAGTGACAAAAGAGATTAAACAATCCTTATTTTTGGATTAGCGAATTTTGCTCTAATTTTGGCAGTTTATTTCTTAAAATTTAGTCTAATTTAATCCAAGTAACTACCTTTTTTGATAATAAAATGAAGATTAAATTTTAAATACCGGGATAAAATAAAATTCACTAATCCAAAAATGAGAAATAGCTTGAATAATAACCTATTTCTTTTAATTTTAGATGAATTGTATTGCCGTTGCACTATTGTTATTGTATAAATATAATGTTGAAGAACTTGAATAAGGGCACAAAATTTACTAGGTACAGAGAAGAGAATATTGTATAATTGTCAATGTATTTGATGTTAATAAAATTACTACTTTGTGCAAAGTTGTTGATTGTAAATCCTTCATTTCCTTAAAAGTATGAAATGTTGACATAGTTTGTTTTAATTTATTCTTATAGAATTATTTTGAACGAGCTCTAATCACTAGTGAAGTGCAAGTGTTGACATTCTAATCGTCTCAATCAGCAGATTCGGCATCGTTCTGGCACGGGGTAAGTAAAATGATCCTTATTTCTCTCGCTCCCATTTCGGTCCAATTTGCACGCCCACGCAATAGTTTGTTGTGGAACGCCCTTTGACCCATCGCTAACCATCGGAACAGAGAGAAATAACCTTCCTTTACCACATTGATTCAGTTGGAAATCCATCAAAAATCAGATTTTCCAGTATTTAAAGAAAATTATTACAAAACTAGTTGGTGAATGGTATTTTTTTAGTCTCATTTATAAACTGCCTCGTGAACTATCGTTAGGTAGTTTTTTAAGCAAATCTTTCGTTTATTATTAAGAAAAACACTTCCCTGCGGGTATACCATTTCTATAATGCCAATGTAGTATTGCTATATTTTAGTATTAAATATCTGAGTACACAGGTGGTAAACCTTTTTAGAATAAGGCTGTTGCAAGAATTTTTATGTACGTACTAAATTTTAAAAAAATTGTTTTAGATATTTTAAATTTAATTATGAAATTTCTGTAATATTTTTATTGACTTTTCACTTGCAAGTAAATTTATTCTAAAGAATATCATCTGTTATTCGCGGAATAACGTATTCGGTACTTGGGTAGCGAATAACCGTTCATTCGTAACTTCATTACATTTCCACATAGTGCAGATTTATGGATAAAGTAAATATTTTTGATGAATATGAAGATATTCTGGACTATGAATTAATAAATAACGTGAGAAATCAATCACACACCATCAGACAGCGACATAACCACATACATGAAGGAATTTTTTGACAGATTCCGATTATGAAAACAATTTATTTTTACAAATTGCGGATCGCATTTGATCAAACAGTGAAACGGTTAAACATTATAAAGATCCTGTCATTTGATGTTGGCATAATAGTTTCAAATTTTAGATACTTTTGTTGAATGTAATAAACATTCAGTTTGAACTGAAAGAATTTTATAAAAGTACAAGGACAATTTTACAATATACATATTTCGTTTACCATAAATGAGTACTGCATTAGATGGCGCGCTTGTTAAATTACAGTCTCCCGGGGCTAAAAATGCAGAAGAATAGGGCGCGAGCAGACACGTGACTCGAGCGACCTTGAAGTGCTTGGAATCAGCTGATTAGTGTGTGCGTGTCACTTTGACAAGAACAATGTCAATTTGACAAGACCAATGTTTTGAATATTTAATTTTGAACTGCTAAGTTGTTAATATTTTACAAATTTCAGGCAGTAAAATACATGAACTTAAAAATAGTAATATTTTAACAACTACATACATACAAAATTTTATTTTAATATCTTTTTGTGAAATGCTAAGAAAAAGCATATTTATTTATCAGATTAAAGTTTTGCGATATATTTAAATTTCTTTCCCATATGTTCAGTAGATCAACTTTATCTTCTTTGCCAAAAATTATGGAATATGTCTTGAATTTTTGTTGTACTCGTACAATTTAACACTGCACTTTCTGGTGTATATTGTGTTCATTTTTTTTAATTCACTTATTTTTCACACATTTTCAAATGAAATTATAAAATCTAAGCGTGAGAACATCTTTTTATTGTTGATGTTTACATAATTTGACATGTCTTACTGGCCGCTATTAATTTATTTCCCTAAAATTTCGCTGATGTTGCATGCTATTCTACGGATTCCAATAGGCTTTTTATTTATTTTTCGAAAATAATAACAATTTATTATTATGTGAAACCGGCTCATTTCCGTTCAGCGATCACCTGCTTGTCTGTAGGCATCATTTCCGGGTACTTTTTGACGCTTCGTACTACCACCTTCACACAATGCAGATTTTGTTATAATTTATTGAAGTACTCTCTAACTATTGTCTCCGTCTTTAATTAATGGATTCTTAAAAAAATCTTATAAGTTGGTATTAATTAGCACAATCTTGCTATCAAAAACTGTCGAAAAATAATGCCGCGATAAAAATGGGAAACGTCAGCTTTTACGTGGCTCATTTAACGCGTGTAAATGACACTTGAGATGAAATATTAACTTAGTTCCTCCATTAATCACGGTTTTGTTTCGGAAGGTGTCAAGTGCCACTTCTTTCGCTGGTCCCCCTACTCCGCCTACTTATTCAACCTACACAACACTATACATATATCCATTACACGGTATATTAAATTGTTTTATTCTCCATTTGGAAGCCGAAGCAATTAACAGGCTATTTTTCTCTATAATGGACAGAGAAAAAGCAGATAATATAATGTAATTAATTAACTAATAAAATGTTTTATATTTCTGGAATAAAATCAACTTGGCAATGGTTTTGCTATAGATTAGAGCTGTTTTATCGTTACTAATTGAACGATAAAGGAGTTGGCAAGAAGGACAATTAATTATGTGTCTTCCATAGTAACAACGGCAAAATTAACAAACTTAAATATTTTTAAACAATCAAAATTCGTGAAATTAGTACATTGTCAGAATGAAATATAATGAAGTGTTGCAAAAAAATTAACATATCTTTTTTCTTCTGAAATTCGAATAAGTACGTTCATTATTAAGGGCCGGTATTTTCACTTGCGAATAAAGGTTTAAATAAATTTATCCTTCGGATAAATATTTTTGTCGTCTTTTCGCTTGCAAGTAAATTTATTCGAAAGAATAACATCTGTTATTCGCGGATTAAATTATTCGGTACTTGGATAGCGAATAACAGTTTTTTCGTAAATTCATTACATTTCGACATAGTGCAGATTTATTAACAAAATATTATATATATATATATATATATATATATATATATATATATTAAATATTATGATGATATTTTCAACTATGAATTAATAAATAACGTGAAAAATCGATCACACACCATCAGACAGCGACACAACCACATACATGAAATAATTTTTGACATTCCGATTATGAGAACAATTTAGTATCACATAAAGGGGATCGCATTTGATCTCAAACAGACGGCCCAGGCCACACTATGCGTTTTAGCGGGAGCGGTAAAACCGCATCCGGTTAAACGGGATGGATCATACAGCGTCCACATATATCCCGCTGAACAGGACGGCAGCATTGACAACCCGATTTGTACAGAGTCTAAATAGTATACGTTGTCTATTAAAAAATAAAACTAGACCCTTGTGAACGCTCGCATTATTTCCAATGAGTTGTAGTTGTCATGCGGCAAAATGACCGTCCCGCAACATGCTGCGGTAGTATCCGGCAACCGGAACGCAACCGCATCGGTGTGGACGCATTCATTTAAAACAATAAGTTGTTGTCTTCCCGGTCAACCGGTCCCGTTAAACCGGTCCCGCCAAAACACATAGTGTGGCCCGAGCCTAAATAGGTAAATCATTATAAAGATCCTGTTAGCAAAAAATATTTTCGAATTTTGGATACTTTTGTTGAATATATTGACAAACATTTACTTTGAACTGAAAGAAATATACAAAAAGTACAAGAACAGTTTTACAATAACATATTTCGTTTACCACATATGAGTGCTGCAATAGATGGTACACTTGCTAAAATACAGTCTCCCGGGGCTAAAAATGCATAATATAGATGACATTGACATTAAAGATGTCAAACAAAATTTTGAAAACTATGGATTCAAAACTGGTTAACACATTTCATCCTTGTCTGCTTAACGTGGCTACGCCAAACTCCATCCTTTTCTACTGACAGAAATTCACTCTGCAAGGCTACGAATTCACAAACGTTGAAGTTATTCGACAGATAGCTATTTGTTTGTGTAAAATGTATGAAAAGACGCAATGGAATTATTCGTTAGATAAATATATAGAATAAATTTATTTAACGAATACTTATCCGAAACTTTATTCGGAAGTGAAAATACCGGACCTAAATATGATTTTCTGTTCAAACTTTATGACACACACACCCACACACACACTTTATTCTCTATTTTGACTTTTGGATTTATTTCGTGTCAGGAACATACAGAATACAATATTATTAAACATATATAAAATATATTCCAGCAACACATTGTTTGGAATAGATCCTTTTCAATTGGAGATTGACATTATCGTCAGTAGTGGTCTTAAGAAATACTGTCTAGCAATGTTTTATCCTGGATTTATCAATCTCTTGTAAGCTCCAGTAGTGTAAAGATTAGCCGGTATAAGAAACCGTACCCTGAGTGCATCATTTTCCAGCTAAAAAATTAAATGTATTCAATAGTTCTTATTTAATTATAAAATATTTATATTTACATCAAAATGTTTTTTACAACAAAGAGGTTTTGATTATGTTTTTATCTTTACTTGCGACAACCATTTCATTCTTCTTTCTTCGTTTTGAGACACTACTAGAAATATTTTTCCCTATTATGCGTTCTATTTGGGTACACTGCACAAAACATTTTTTTACAATTATGTTTGATTATTATCAAATGCAAAAATCAGTAGTAGTTGACAGATGTCATGACTGTCATTCGTTTAAATTCCGTCGATGGTAAATGTAAGGCACACCCTCATTGGTTAGGTCCTTTCGAACGTCTTCAGGCGAAAAGGGAAGCGGAATTCAAACATTATAATTTCAAAGACAATCATTAATAAAGAATAATACGAAAAAAAAATAGGGGTAAAATATTTTTTCTTATTCTTTCGATTAAAGCAAAGAAAAAAAACCGTGCAACACCTCATTACATGTAATTAGTCACTCGCGACATCAACATATTTGATGACATATTATATACGCATAATAAATATATGTGCCTTATCTATCAGCTTCTCTTCATCTTATTACTTTTCCAGGGTCATTTGTGTTAATATTGTTGTTATGATTAAAAATTTCCTTTCTGTTCTCGGGCATTTTAGCCAGAAAGTATACGATTTTCTATCAATCAGTAGCACACTAGCCATGCAAACTTAAACATTATTGCGCAGCCACACTTTAAACGTAAACCTCTACGTGAAAAGTTTGGAGTTTGCAAACTCTTGGCTACGTACGACCCCAATCTCATGTTAGTTGGCCAGGTTTACATTTATAACAAATTATAAAATCTACACTAATGGTTAGAAATATCGTTAAATTATTTAGTTATTTTTGACGATACTTCACGGTTTGTAAATATATTCATTCTCCATTATTTTAATTGTTTACTATTGTTATCAAATAAATTTACCTTATTACAAATTTGTATGACATTGACATTTATTTTTCATAATACCATACTGTTAAATGTGCTTTAACAGTACTGTATGCTCAACCGATATATGCATCAAAACAGCCACGGCCGTTATTTTTTATAACAGTACAATTATTAAAAATCATGTGTTCCAAAAAAAATCGCAGCGTCATGAAATTGTCATGAAGAGCTGGCACCTGTCAACATGCCATAGAAAATAGAATTTTAAGAAGATATTTTATGTTATTATGAAAAATACTGAACGTCACACGGCTGATACACAAATAACAGACACGGTTGATTATAAAATCTCGGCTATCGCCTCGATTTTACAACATTCAACCTCATCTGTTATTTGCTACATATCAGCCTTATGACGTTAATAACTATTACAAATGTATTCCAATATCTAAAAGTGAAATATTACATAGCATACTTATTGAAAAATATCAATTTTTTCCTAATATTTATTTGTCAAACAATGTCACACTAGCACTTCGTATGTAGATACGCACATTACCGCCGATTATCTTTTACCACCGAGCCATGAGTCACTGCAAAAATTATCACCGCCAGCTGCCGCGGCGTTTGACCGCAAGTTACTAGAAAAGCGCAACGAACAGAATTTAGTGACTACAGTGAACCGCGAATCGAAAAGAACAGCAAATTTTACCGCCGCGGTTTGCGGTACACGCAGGTTAGCAGAACGAACAAACCTAATGTATTGTTTGATAAAGTGAAATGCCGGTTTATGTTTTTACCTACCCGTTATTTCATTTATAATGGAAGAGTATTGTACCTTTTTCATTTGAAGCTTAGATAAAATATTATCTGACCGTATCCCGACCTTTAACCTTTTTTTCTCCAGTTCCCTTATAACCGATCGAGTATAATTTAAAGCGACGCGCTTGGAAATTCAAATGAATTTCTGTGGTGTTCCTATTTGATCACATTTAGCATAGCTTGCGGCTATTTACCTTTAACATTATTGGCGAAATTGTTATAGTAGTTAGGCCGTGGGTGATGTGAATCATATTATTCTAACCTTTAACAAGCTCCCAGCTGTAGGCTTTGTGTACTAAACGCTAACAAATCGGCAAGTGCAAACAGAGTTCGTGATATGCACTATGTTTCTTATGATTGCAGTGTAACTACTCGCATAAATACATTTTGAACGTGGTTAGAGTTTCGAACGCGTGTTCAAAAAATTTAAATCCCGAAGGGCTGTTGCAAGAATTTTTACATGACTTCTAAGTACTAAATTTTAAAAGATAATTGTTCTTTAAAGAGCCTCATATTTGCAAATATCACGAAATATGCATTAGATATTTTAATAGGCTACTTGCGTGGTACTGAAATTCCGATATCCATCACTATATACCTAATGTTATGTTGAAAAAGTATGTAATAGCTATTAACATACCTAGGAATGTTATGTATATCATAACTGCCGAAGATGTCGGTTTGAAGACATCTAAGGCTTGTTATGATTAATAACATCCGTGGTTTGTTTAATAGTTTATCGGTTTAAGAAAATTAAGACATTATTGAGAAATACCATTTTTTCAAATTGTCATTAATACTACTTTCAGATTGCTATGGTTAACAGAACATTTATTTTGACATAAGTCAATATGACAAATATTCAAATTATGTGCTTTGTTGCATATGTTTATTACTTTAGCATTATATTTTCATTTAATTTATTTTCATTTTGTAGACCGTTGTTGACAAGTCAGTGTAGTAATAATATTACCATACAGATACAGTTATTACTTAGTTACCAGCCTACTTTTGTACATGTAAACAATGGAATAATATCCTGAAACCGGTAAATATATAAATTTTTTTAAAAAAAATATATGTATTTTTTTTAGTAAATTACGAAGTAGTATATTAAAGAACGTGTTTTATAAGACATGTTTTTTTCGCACGCGCCAAAATTTAGAAAACGAGCGTTAGCGAGTTTTCTAATTGACAAGTGCGAAAGAAAGTCTTATAAAATGAGTTCTTTATACTATTTTTTATATTTTGCGCCTTCTACAATAACATTTACTTACTCAATTTGTGATTATATTTGTAACCATTTGTACACTTTCATGTAAATAATCTTCCCTAAATAAATAATAATAATAATAATAATAATAATAATAATAATAATAATAATAATAATAATAATAATAATAATAATAATAATAATAATAATAATAATAATTTCGACATTATATTATTAAAATGAATTGTCAATTAACTAAAATTAAATTAGGAAACAATGGGTTAAAGAAACGTCATCTAGTACCAACCATCTAAAACAAAAAATTGCGTATCGAAATGAAGGTCATTACGATACGCAATTGCGTATCGTAATGACTTCATTATGAACGTAAAATATAAAAGAACATTTTATGTGACGTTATTATTTTGAACCGGCGAAAGGGAAGCATAATTCAGAATGTAACCTGCAGATGGCGCGCGAGTGCCAGTTTTAATTTACTTTTGACATTAGTTCATTTTTCTCTCTCTGTCTCTTGTTTATTATTTGCAATTTGTGTGGTTTATGTTACTTCTATTACGTATTTCGACTTTTGAAGCAGAATTTTGACAAACTAGAATACTAAGCTCCAACCGTTATACAGGTGATCTGTCATGTTTAAATTACCCGCACAAACCGTTACTATGGGGCGTATCGATGCTATGGCTCTACGGCCATTCATTGGTTTGGCGTAATTCTACGTCATACATGGCGGTAATTTAAATAATCAAAATTGTTAATTTTTTTCTGGTCAATTAATGATAATTTTATCAAAAGAAAGAATACGGGTAGTAAGTTTTTATCGTCTCTTCAAAATTATTAAATAAAAAATGACATGCAAGTAGCCCATTGTTTTTTTAAATTTGTGTATTTTGAAAAAGTCACGTGATCTGAAAAAGAATGTGACGTCAGAGCACATACAGTTTAACAAGTGACAAACTATTGCATACTTTTATTTATATAAATAACATAAACTGTTTTCCTATTGCCTATGAATGACGTACTGTATATGCTCCGACGTCACAGGAATTGGAGGTTGTTTTTCTGGCGACAATTTTTATTTAATTATTTACATAAATAACAATAAATTGTTCGTATTTTTGAATTGCGCTTGTGCCCTCTCAAGAGTTAAATCCGCCACTGGAGTTACGTATAAGAAAAATATACAACAATGTGTAGGAGCCACAAAATGAAAACAGGCGCAGGATTTTTCAAAATTTTAAAACCCGTCAAAGACAAATGGGGCAAATCAGAAATCGTAGAAATAGGACCACATTATGTTAATACAGATATATAAATAACAATGAAAAAGTGTCGTTAGAGTACATTTGAATTGATTTATTGAGAGTACATTACATTGTGTGGTAATTGAAACAATAAATATATTATGTATTGATTTAATTGCTATTTTGCATATTCAGCACATTTTGTACAAATTCGAAATACATTTAATGCATTTGTAAACATTTTCAATAATTAATATTATAGCTACATAAATTCAACACATACGCAATGAACTATAAATTTAATAGGTCATTCTATTGCTTAATTTCGTGCATGATTGTTTGCTATTTGCCATAACATGAATTACGTTTCAAAGTTTAATACTTACTAAGTATTGTTAAACTGAACAACTCTCTGAAATTCAAATGAATGGTCTTCGTGAAAGTTATTAAACGAAATAATGAAGTCGTTTTAAACAATAAAACAAAATGTGTATTGATTTGCTTTTGTTCGCGTGAAACAGTATTTAAAGTAGAATGCCAGTGTTATTAATTTCATGTGGCTGATAATTTCAGCCATTTTGGACGCTTAGTTATTATTATAAAATTCTGATGTGGCCAGCACATTATCATCCGTTAGTTCTATGTATTTTATTACAAATTTCATACAGAAAGTTCCTTGCAAAAGTTTCTGATTTTTGTATATTACCTTCCGGCAGTTGTACGTATTTTATACAAATTCCATACAGAAAGTTTCTAGTAATAAATCTTATATATCCAGTAAAATTATAAGACAAACATACTTTGTCAATTGCACTTAACACTGACATCCACTGATATCTGTGGCGGATCGAGTATCTCGCCACGTTACCACCCCAACCAATGTATGTTTTATTATTTATTAATAAAATTCATTTAGTTGTTATACATTATTCATTAAAATATACTCGTCACTTTTACTCCCAGTTTTATTGTTATCCTCGCCGTTTATATTTATTATTCTAATTATTATTATACATCGATCAAAGAAGAAACGAATAGACCTATCGTTACATATCTTTCATTCAGAATTTTCGTAATACAGTAGCTGTTTCCATAGCTGACTACTTTATGAAATTTAATTTCTTTTTAATTTTTTAACCCAATGGGCCAGTTGCATAAAACGTTGTTAGCTAATCATGTGCTTAACTACACATTGTAACCATGGATACATATCAAAAATACATTGGAAAGTAAGTCTTGTCAAAATTAACAACTTAATATATATATCATCACGGCTTATTACCCATTGCTGGGTGTGCCAATCTGCTTTGTACACAGATATATGATATATTTGCACCGTGCGGGCGCTTACCAGGCGTCAAGTCACGGGCACTCATTACTGGCATGGAGAGTGTACCACAGGGGTCATTTTGTGCCATTTAAAATTGGAAATATTTGGCGTCAGTCGGGATCGAACCCGGTTGCCCAGATTCGCGACATGACACTCAGGCACGCGGCCACGAGACCCCATAAATTAACAACGTGATTAAAGTTAACAACGTTTTATTGAACTGGGCCTATATCTATTTAATATGAAGTATAAAATACATTTAAATCGTATAGAGAATAAAATATTATTTAGTATTTATAATGACATTAAATGGTGGTCTCGTGACCGAGTGCCTGAATGTCTGGTCGCAAATCTGGAGAACCGGGTTCGATTCTGACCGGCGTCAAATATTTCAAACTTTAAATGACACAGAATTGACCCCTGTGGTGCACTCTCCACGCCAGCAACGAATGCCCATGAGGTGACGTCTGGTAAACGCCCGCACGGTACAAATATGTCATCATCATTACCGAATTCTGTGTACAAAGCAGATTGGCACACCCAACAATGGGTAATATGCCGTGATGCTATATTTATTTATTTTATTTTACATTAAATGTTAAAAAATGATACTTAACATAGTTTTTTCAAGAAAAACTGTTAAGATCTTCAAATACAGGTACTTCCGGTTGACCAATTGTAACCAAAATCTAATCAGCTCTTCATATGGATGTAACGAAGAATAATACGAAAGAATTATAATTTTTGAAATTATAGTATTAGAGTTATCGCAAATGAAATACAATACCTTCCTTATCTGCAGATAACGGAAAGTAAAAATGGATAAAATCGAAAATCGTGCTACGCGAATTAACGCCGATTTGAACGCCGAATCAAAGTTAGATAGCAGAGGTTGTGGGCATATCGCAGGTGCTACGACTGCTCACTTTCCACTAAAAATGTCTAATGAATATTTTCATGGCTCTGTAGTAGCGATTTAAATGAAACACGCTGGATATTTCATCGATATTTAACTGTCAATGAAGATTGGATCCGTCACTATACTTTTAGGACGAAGGAACAATCGAAACATTGGATTGCGAATGGTAAACCTGCTCCGAAGGAGTTTATTTCGCAGAGTAAGATTCCAACTACATTTGAATAGGTTAAAGACGTTGGAGTATCAATGGAAAATGTATTGACTTAAAAGTGTGGGTCTATGTTGGAAAATAAAACTGAATTTGACTGAGTGGAAAAAGATGCCAAAAAACGTGTATCCCCCCAAATTGAGCTAGTCTTACTGTACAACATTTTTCCTTCGAGAGTTGATCATTAAAATGAAAGCCCATTGAAGGAGATATTTTTATTCAGAACAATTTAAAAAGGATATAAAATATTTACGAAAACACATTTATTGTCAATTGTAGAGAATTAGTGAACTGTGAATAATAAATGGATTTATCATATTTTGAGTATAAATCAATGTACAACTCGTTTCTAAAAAACCTTTTTGGGGTCTAATATTCTACGCAAAATCAAAATCCCAACAAGAATTGAATTACTTGCATTAGTTAATTACTTGTGTGCCTGCTGTAATAATTTTATTGCTAGGGTACGTGTAATGTTATCAAATTACAAGTTTTACAATTTGAAACTGCTAATTAAACAGAACAATAGGGTTGTTATTTACAGAGAATCCACTAATTTAAGCTTAAATTTATTATCGCCCTTACTAACATAATAAAATTACTAGGAGGGTGGTGTTTACCATGACTTTGATAAAACTTTCCCAATAGCGAAAACAGGATTCATTACAAAACTTTTTCAATTGTTACATTATAATGTTGCTCTATTTATTGCAAATTTCACAAACTAAAATATCTTCATATGGAATATGGAAAACATGGTTCACTATCACTCTTAATTAATTTTCTGCATTAGCTTCAAAGTTACTACTATTACAATTAGTGTGACCGTATTTGAAACGATAAAAAAAGGACTCCCAGCGAAGCGAGGCCAAAATCGGGGGTTGGTATAATTTTATGCAATTTTATTAGCACAAATAATTTTGATATTGGCATAAATAACACATTTAAGAAAAAAGATTTGTAGTTTTTTTAAGAATATTCTACGACATAGATCTACGAGATGATTATGTTCTCAAACAGTGGACTTCGCTAATAATTGGAGTCTCAGAAATTGATTTTTTTCAGCACATAAAAATATATAAATACGTTAAAATAAATATTATACGCAATAATTGAAAATATGCGTGGATAATAGCCATTTAACATTCAAGACAGCAAGATAATTTTATAATCACATTAAAATGATTTGGCTCTGCCCGCATGTTAGTTCAAAATTCTTTCACTTGACATAAAATGGCTTAAAGAATTCACGCGATTTATGGTCTATCTATACAACTCTCAATACCCGTGTATCAGATTGGGTATAGTTTAGGCTTAGGCGTTTAGGGGGCAGATATATACTGGACAGAATTTTATTTCCTGAAAAGAGGACTTGTCCGGGTAAAAGACGACGTCTGGATAGCCTAATTACAATTTCCTCGAATGTTAAGATATACATACATTTCTTGAAGCTTAAATAACCATAGTTTCAACGGAATAACGGACAGTTAAGATAACAGACAATTTATGGCCAGTTGCACCGGTTATAGATGAAGCCGTAACTACAGGTTAACAAAAAAGTGCCTATCGAGATTTTAATAGTAATATTTAACAGCTCATTTGACATTTCGTTTCGATACGAAATTGTCAATATAAACAAATTAAAATTTTTATTATAAGCGGTGCAACGGGCCATTAACATACCGGTCCCTAAACGAATGCTTTTATTTTCAATTTTAACCAGAAGTCTATAGTAACTGAGATAGACCCGGTTTAAACTAGGTCTAAGTAGATTAGGTTTAAACTAGGTCTAATTTAGACAACCCTGGACTATTCATAGTCAATTTTAGACCCAGTTTAAACCTAGTCTACGTAGACCGAGTTTAACCCATGTATCTATCTGGACATGGTCTGCGATGAATATGAAGTAAACTTCAGACATAAATATTGGAATATTTTCAAATGTCATTTAGTTGTCAGTGTAAAAATTAATACTTAATATTATCTAAAATAAGAATAGTATGTAGTATAACAATAGGTTTATAGAAGCGTGTATTCATATGTACGAGTATACATGAGAAAAAATGGGAAGAAAAGAAATTATAAATTAAAATATTTAATAAATAAAATTTCTCTAGGTTAACGGCGGTGCTATGGTTTTGACTATACATCAGAACTTTTATTTGGGTATGAAACTGGTTGCAATTTACAGGAAACGTGTGAAATTAACTAAAAATCATTTATTTATACTCCAAATTCGTTACATATAGCATTATTTAATTCAGTATTATCTTCATCTGAATCTCTGTCTTTCATTAATTTTCTAAAATTAAATACAAATTTCAATTATGTATATCAAATTTGCAGATATGATCAAAGTACTTTTAACATTGACATCTGATCTTTTCTTCATCTTCTACATCATTTATGTTACACAAATATCTTGAATATCCTCAATTTTATTCATTTAATATCAAAGTTTTCAATTTGAAAAGTAATAAATATTTTTTTTGTGCAACCGGACGCGAAATAAGCATTTCGCAGCCGCAATACAGGCCGCGAAATTAAATTTCGCAACCGTTGTTATGGTAACGGCCGCGAAATTCGTTTCGCAGATGTTGTCATGGTAGCGGCCGCGAAATTAGGTAAATAATCACTTTGACACTTGAAAATTGCATGGTTTTGTTTATCAAATGTTAATCCCATAGCCACCGTGAAAGCTAACTTTCTATATACAATGAAACTGTTTAAAATTAATAAAATTTGTAATTACATATTTTTTACGGTTGCACAAAAAATATTGTGTACACATTGTCCGCGAAATCCTTTAGCGCCCTCGAGATTGTCTTGCCTCGGCCGCAAGCGGCCTCGGCGACAATTTTTCTCTCGGTACGCTAAAGAGTGATTTCGCGGCCTTGATATACAAATAACTATTGTCTTACGAATGAAATTTTTTTAAAGCACTCTATATATTCGTTACAATTACAGGACTTAGACCTAGTTTCAACTAGGGGTACGTTCGGTCTAAATTTTAGACTAGGTTTAAACTAGGTCTAAGTCAACCGTGACTATGAATAAGGAAAAACCTTAGACCTAAGATAGACCTGGTTTAAACCACCTCAGAATTACTATGAATGCGACTGTATGAATAACAGTGGAATCTCGTTTATCTGGATTTGACGGCACCAAATAGGATGGTCCGGTTGATCGACAAGAAGACAAAGAAATTAACATAAGTCAATATATTCTTATATATAAGCTCCAAATTTTTAATTTTAACATGAATGTGCAAGGGTCCCTAAATAGATGTTAATTAAAAAGAAAATGGTCTGTGTCAACGAGGTATATTGACTTACGATTTTTTTAGGTTTTTAAAAGCTGAGATGTGCGCGGAAAGAAATAGAATGGATGACAAAAAATTTATGGGTTTTGTTTCATATTTCATAATATGTGTCACAAGAATAAAAATTTAATTTGTATATCGGAACAAGATTTTAAAGATAAATTTCGCAAATGCTTTCGAATTTTTGCGTTTAGCCATCCGTATGCATGTAGTTAGTTAGCTGTCCATTCTTCCATATAAACAAACCATTAAAATTTCCTCATTCCGTCGACCGCTATCATTACCGGTTCACAAATCATGCGCAGTTCATTCTCAGGTGCAACAACATGCTTCACAGACAACAGACATCAATCATACCTCACGACTGTTTAAACCTTTTTGCGTCAATCACCCCACATGGTCTGACGAAATTAGAGAAGGGTTGTCTCCTGGCGGCATTGACGATCATCACTATCTCATCCGTCGAGGGCTGCGTTCTCGCGTGTGACCAGCGCGCGATGCGGTCCCGAACGAACATCCAGCATCCTCTGGACCAGCCGACTGCTGGTGGCAAGATTGGCGTGGCACAAGTGGCAACAGGTAAACATGCGCGAATCGAAACGACTGGCCCGCCCCGCCAACAGTCGGTAGGGAGGAGAGTGTCATTATCGATTCGGAAACCCGGGAAATATGAACTTTGTTTTTGATGGAAATGGGATTTGCGAACACGATAGCGAGAGAATTTGGAACTAAGGGCTGTTTTCGTAATAAATTTTATCTTCACTTTAACACTTTAAATTAAAATTAAAGTTGTGTTAGTTTGCCAAAAAAACTTTGTTTTTTTAATGCAGCATAATATTTTGGGGTATATTTAGTCAGGGAGAGTAAGAAAATTAGCTTTTATTGCAACAATTATGAATATAAAAGGTTAACTTGATATTTTAAAAACAATTTTAAAGCTATATACCGAAAAAGGCTTAGTAGACAATTTTAATTTCATACATAATAACTATCCGACAAATGATTTGCATCTTGAAAGAGAATGGCTATTGTATATTGTATAATAATTATCAAAAATAGGGTCAATTACCCAGACAGAATATATCTGCGTTCACCTGTCTACCTCATGTGTCTGAATGCAGAAAAAGTCTTCGCTGATGTCTTCATGTCCCACGAATCTGCGTACCAATGCGTCCAATAATATCCTGACATAAATTTGATTGTATGTTTTCTATGTTTGTTGTTCAAATTTTTTTCTACTTATTATATTTATTGTATATTAATATATATATATATATATATATATATATATATATATATATATATATATATATATATATATTTATTGTATATTGCTCTGTAATTAGTGATCTGTTGGGTAATTAAAGATTATTATTATTAATATTATTATTATTATTAATATTATAACGCCATCGGGGACCAAAAATTTGGTAGATTCAATGGTTCGTTATTTACTTGCTGTTATAAAAACGAAAGGAAAGCCAACAATAGCTATTTGTGTATTAAGAGCGCAAAATGGGACATTGTCGATTGAGAGGTTGTTGATGCGCGACGCAGAAGCGCGACATTCTCTCGAAATCGACAATATCCATTTGCACTCGAAACACACACAAGATTTTTTCTACAGTCCTCCATCATAACAAAAAATAATAAAATGTACACTTTGTACGTACAGTAGTACTCAATAGTTTTACAGTGAAGATAGGAACGTATTCAAATGGCTTCAAGATATTGTTTTGGCTTTCGTTTTTACAAAAATTATGTATTTGTATAATTTATATAAATACACCCATAACCAGTTTATAATCTTAATGTGTACAAAACGTAACATAAATATATATATATATATATATATATATATATATATATATATATATATATATATATATATATATATATATATATATATTTATATCACGGCATATTACCCATTGCTGGGTGTGCCAACGTAACATAACGCTAGTTTTTCTAAAATAGATTGAAAGTATTGTCGTACCTATACAAAGATTGTACCTATATATTATCTTTGATAATTAAAGCCAAGAATAAATACTAAAAGGAAAAGGAAAAAAAAGTAACACTTATTCTTAATAGTTATTTGTATATCAAGGCCGCGAAATCACTCTTTAGCGTACCGAGAGAAAAATTGTCGACGAGGCCGCTTGCGGCCGAGGCAAGACAATCTCGAGGGCGCTAAAGGATTTCGCGGACAAGATGTACACAATATTTTTTGTACAACCATAAAAAATATGGAATTACAAATGTTATTAATTTTAAAAAGTTTCATTGTAAACAGAAAGTTAGCTTTCAAGGTGGCTATGGGATTGACATTTGATAAACAAAACCATGCAATTATCAAGTGTCAAAGTGATTGTTTACCTAATTTCGCGGCCGCTACCATAACAACGGTCGCAAAATTTGATTTCGCGACCTGTTTTGCGGCTGCGAAATGCTTATTTTGCACCCGGTTGCACAAAAAGTAATGAATTTGATCATCGATGCAGGATATTAATATAGTAAGTCGCATTGTCAGACTGTTGCATGTTGGTTATCGTTATACCGATTGCCAGCAGCGAGGGCCCTTTGTATTTGCGGGGCTCTGGGCTGCAGCCCATAAAGCCCATGTCCAAACCGCCTCTGACTAAGACGCAGGACTTTTCAAAAAGTACGCAAACTAAATTTGAATTTGAACGTCCAGCTGTGGCCGTAAGCATATTTAACCATCTAAGTAAAAAGTACCTCACAGCAAATGACATTGAGAAACAGACTCCTGGAAGCAGTAATGGCTTCATGATAACTCTGGGACTGCTTCCAGAAAACTAAGATAGGGCCATGTTACAATAGATAATAGATAACTATGTCTAATGCTAGATTGAACCGGCATTATAACACACTAATCCACGCACGATTTGTAATAATCTAAAACAGCCTTTATGCAAATGCGTGAAAGAAAATAATTAAACTAAAACTATGTTGCTTTATTACAAAACAATAAATTACAAGTTCCGCTTCTGTTACCTCAAACCGGAAGCCTCGGCGTCTACATAAATCACACCCGAAACTGTTGGCCCCGGGTCACGTGCGCCCTTGGTCACAGCGGATAGTGGGATCTAGTGACCTGCGACTCAGAACCGAGCGAGAACTTTCTACTCACAAAGTTATGGCAGAATGTTTCCGCTTAAAATAGAGTTGCTAACGTTTATATCAGGCGATGAGACACATGGAGAAGTTTAGGCAATTTTGAGACAAACACGAATTCATTCCAAATTAGTATTTCGCTTTGAAAGCATGTATTGTTGATACATAATGGGATGATGTGCCTAGCAAATGTACAGATTCGCTTCCATTGCTTACGCTTGCAATGTGATACTTGCGTGCCATTTTTTACTTCCTTGTACGAAGTAAAGGAAGTATTGTAATCGCGAAAAATTTGGGTTTTCAGATTTCAACGGAAATATCCATTTTGACCATCCCTGAATCCATTCTGACTAATTTCGTCGTGACGTCTGTACGTACGTGCGTACGTGCATACGTGCGTATGTATTTAGCATAACTCAAAAACGGTAAGCCGTAGAAAGTTGAAATTTTGTATTTAGAACTTCTATAACATCTAGTTGTGCACCTCTCTTTTTGGTCATTACATAATTTTCAGAAATGGTACTTTATTTGAAGCCTATAATAGATATTAATGAAAAACTATATTAAAATATAATCCAAAACGTTTCAAATTTGGTATATAAGACTTTTATATCAATTGGAATAACATAGCAGATTTTGGTTAAAACAGGCTAACCGGAAGTGACATATTACCTGAAGTTGTTAACAGTTTTTCTTCAATAAATTGGTTTCATTTTGATTTTAGAAATAAATGCTTCAAAAAAATTTTTTAGAGAATTGAATTCTGTGTCTAGCACATCAAGTATTATTAAAGTAGCCCTTTGTATAAGCGAGATATGTATATTTAAAACTTATATACTTTTTGGTTTTTGTAATGAAGCTTGCTATGGATTAGGACAAAAAATAACAAAAAAATAAAAAATAGATTATGTCAAATTACGTCAAATACGTGCAATTTTATACTTGGGTCTATACTTCATATTGGTCTTGTGTCACTTGTATACAAGGAAGTCGTGCGGTGTCCACATCAGATTTTTACCTCTCGCTAAGAGAGGTATTGTATTCATGCTAAAAATCGCATATCCAGATTTTAATGAATAAGCACGTTTTAAGGTCCCTAGAATCCGATTATAACATTTTTACGATGATGTCCGTATATGTGTGTGTGTGTGTGTGTGTGTGTGTGTGTGTGTGTGTGTGTGTGTGTGTGTGGATGTTGGATTCACTATATCTCAAATACTATAAGACTTAAGACATTTTTAACTACGGATTCCTCAATCTAACAATAATGGGAAGAGTCGAGTCAGTTTTGGTAACAATTGGACAACCGGAAGTAGTAGTTACAAGAAAAAAATCATCTAAATATTATTTATCGAAAATTTATGTAAATACTTATATTAAAGAACGTTAAATTCTTTATTCGATAAATATAAATTCATTATTATATCTGCTATAGATTCAGAGATAAAGAAATGCATATAAAATAATTTGATGTAAAAATTCTTAGATCAAACTACTTCAAGGCAAGAAATTCAAATGTTTGTAATTCACACATAAATGTCACTGTCAAAAATATTTGTATGCCACTGTCAAAAATATTCGTACATCATTATGAAGATTATGAAAATAAATAAAAAGTCAACAACGCAAAAGAATATACCTACAAAAGAATATAAAAATGACGAATAAAAGAAAAAGAAAAGGAAAGTAGAAAAAAAATTTAGGATATTGAATATAAAGAAAATGTATGTATTGTACATAATTTATATTAAAATAATTATTTTGTAGTGAGACATGAATAATATATGTATTTGTATTTAAAAATATTTTTCGTTTTATGCGTACAACCAGGTAAAATATCTGGCGAGAGGTTATGTGTTGGCCACACCAGATTTTTTTATTTAATATTGTGGAAGAGACAATAAAAACATGCTACCCATATTTTTTCTTTTGGCCAGAAAAAAATTAATGAAATTTTAATATTTAAATTACCGCCATGTATGACGTAGAATTACGCCGAACCATGAATGGCCGTAAAGCAATAACATCGGTACGTCCAATGGCAACGGCATGTCCGGGTAATTTAAACATGACAGATCATTTGTTTGACGTTTGAATAATAGTTTGGAGGTTAATATTTTCGTTTGTCATTTTAATCTTGTACGAGTATAAGCTTCTTCAAAATCCTGCTTGACAGATCGAAATACGTAATAAAAGTAACAGAAACCACGCAAATTGCAAATGAAAAAGAAGAGAGACAGTGACAGAAAAACGAACAAATGTCAATATCATATGAAAACTCGCATTCGCTCGCCATCTACAGGTTACATTCTTAAATATGCTCCCCTTTCTCCAGTTCAAAATAATGACGTCAAAGAAAATCTTCTTTCTTAATTTATTAAAAAAACATATATTTTTTTTTTAATAAAATTTATATTTTTACATACGTTTTCAACATTACTTTAGGTATATAGTGATAGATATCAGATTTTCAGTATCACGCAAGTAGCCTATTGCCGTTAGGGCCATTCGTTTGGTTCTGACAATAAAATTCTCCATTTATATCAACAATAACCTCAACTAACGCACAAAACTCGCCCCGAGTTTTCCAAGACTGATTTTTGGACGTTCGATGAAATTCTTGTGTTTGGTTGAATTTCAAGCGAAAATAGTTTTGGGCGTCTCTACATTTACCGGCAATGTGCACATCATATCACTATATATTTACTGTAATATTGCAAAAAAAATAAAGAAAAACAACCTACCAACATAAAATCGAGAATGAGACTGTTTGGGGAATTTGCATTATCGGGAAAAATAAACACATTTATATTATACTTGTTTATTAGAAAAAAAATATACATTTCTCATGAGAGTAGACATCATAGTAGGAATTTGACAAACTCTTTCTGAATAATTGTTACACTTTAAAGCTGTTTTTCTTGTGGTAACTGTTAATATTTGCTTAACTTCTAATTTTCTGTAATTTTTGTTTTCTAATGTTTCACACAGGGACTGAATAAACCATGTACCATGAGCCGGATGCCTCAAAGATGTGAAACCTATAAAACAATCACAAATATTAATAAACGCAAATATATCCTAATTTACCCACAACTGCATTAAATTGTTTGTTTATATCTTAGTTATCATGGCGGACATTGAAAAATGACACTCTGCGGGCGGTAAAGTACACACGCGGGCGGTAAAGTAGCACATTCGGGCGTTAAAGTAGAGCAAAAGCAAAATAATACGTCAAAATACAATAGGGGATTCCACCATTTTTTTTTCTATAATTTCATCTGAACGTATAAGCAAAACTAAGTCTGTCGGTGAAAATCCGGTGAAAAAATTCCTATTAATAAGCGAGTTATAGTCTTCCGAAATTTGAAAATATGGATGTGACGTCACGTATTTAAGTTTTTATATCAAACTATTTTCTTCGTGGACCTAAATGTTTTTGAAATATATGCTACCTATTTCTAAATTATATTTATAAAAAATAAATGAATATTATTATACTGTACAAGTCTACATGATTTATAATTGGACGTGTATTTAAATTATTAAGTTTAATGCAAAATATTTATATTCAAATAAAAACTGTTTGAGAATTGCACTACTGGACTGATAGCAACGCCCCCGCTATTTGAATTTTTCTACTTCCATTGGTAGTAGGCTCCGCCCCTAACTCGGTATTCGTTATATATTTATAGGTGGTCTTTGAGTCGCCAATCAAAATAATATATATGGATTTCATATGAGTGACGAGCTGCTAAAACAAAAACCCCTTTATTTCCGAAGTATTTCAATTATATCATTTTATTTCTTTATTAATATTCATTATTAAGCATATACTTTCACTATTTTTTACTAATTTCTCTTAATTCGATTGAGCTGTAATCCCCTATTGCAAATATAATTAACACCATTATTTTAAAAAAATTATATCAGTTTACTAGCTTTTATTAGAATTGCTTGAGGAATTTCCCAAGAAATTGAATCCAAGGCTCCAAGCTTGCCATTAAAACCTGGCCATGTAATATTTTTACGTAGCAACAAGCTTAATGTATTTAAAAAATAATTTAAAGTCATGTATCACTTATCACTAGAATGCAATAGTGCGTAAAATCAGGGCCGCGCCGTGCGGGTGGGCAGGTTGTGCCCCGCACAAAGGCTCCTGACTATAAGGGGCGCCGTTTCAAGACAGTAAAGTAAATAATAGTAAATTTTTATAAAATGCTGTTACTCGTAAGGACAAAATTACTATAAAACTTACAAATTAACGTGATAGAAGTGAACAATATATTTTTTTTAATTTGTTCACATTAGAGCTCCAGTATAAGTAAAATAATTATCATATCAAAATTGAAATAACAACTATGAAAATGATGATTACAACAATGAATATATTGATTATAACTCAAGAATATTGATTACAAGAATGAATCCCACAATGAATCCAATATTTAAATACCTATTATCATTTTGCAAAAATCAAATGCATATACAATTCTGAAATCTGTTGTAAAATTGTTAATTACAACAAACGATTTAGATCATAACCTATTGATTATAAGAATGAATCTAGGTAAATTTCATCAGTATATTAAATCTAGCATTTTTGAAGAACAAAAAGTATAGTTTAAACTTTAATTTGCAAATTTTACATCATGAGGGGAAGGGGCGCTAAAATGTAACTAGCACAAAGGCGCCTAATACCCACGGAGCGGCCCTGTGTAAAATGTATATACAGTGTGTTCAAAAAATTCCTAACTCGGAGTAGGCTATGAACAGTGAAACGTATGTCTGATCATTATTTAATTCAAACGTCAAGTTGTCAAAATTGATCTTAAAATGTAATTTTAAGGAGAAACCACAAAAAAGAAGAATACAGTATATTGACATTCGCCGTTTTCTAATTTGCTTCCATTTCTAAAATAAGATTCAAGAAGAAAAGCATTTTTGACAATCTCTTCTCAAATTAACATTAAATTAAATATTTTTAAATTGACATACGTTTCTTTGCGCAAAGCCTACTCCGAGTTAGGAATTTTTTTGACCACACTGTACCTCCGGCCGAAAGAAGTTTACACCCTTGGAGGAATAAAGTTTCGTCCTCAGGCGTAAACCTTTTCTTTCGACCTTCTACACGTAAATAACTATTTTAAACTTCGTTCTACCTTCCATGGTGCTGTAAAAAGTCAGGAAATCCGCATATATCGGCGCTCTATAACTCTGTCCCTTTATAGAAGATTCATTACTAGAAGTTTCAGCATCTTTATTCTCATAAACAACCCCTTCGTCGAATTTCTTCCCACGGCAAGAGTTGATGAAGAAAAATTTTGGTTTTCCAGCCAGCGAAGGACATTTGGGAGGAACAAAATACTTCCACAGATCTTCGACGTTATATGTTTCATCAGAAGCTGTCAAACCATGGAGAGTGCCGTGAGTTAGGACGAAAACAGCGAGGCAGTCTTCTTGGCCGAAATTTTCTTTGCTAACTAAAGAAAAAGCAGAAAATTTAATATTGCTTGAAAAGACAGTGCCTCTTTAGGGAGATGGACAATCAGATATTTTCCATTTTTTCTTTTCTCCTTCTCAGGGATGATTTGGTGGAGAGAGAGAGTGTGAGAGCAAGAGAAAAAATCTGATGTGGACACCACACGACTTCCTTGTACGCAAGACTAATATGAAGTATAGACTCAATTATAAAATTGCACGTATTTGACGTAATTTGACATTGACATCTATTTTTTATTTTTTTGTTATTTTTTTCCTAATCCATAGCAAGCTTCATTATAAAAACCAAAAAGTATATAAGTTTTAAATTTCCATATCTCGCTTATACAAAGAGCTAATTTAATACTACTTGATGTGCTAGACGCAGAATTTAATTCTCTAAAACTCTTATTTGAAGCATTTATTTCTAAAATCAAAATGAAACCATTTTATTCAAGAAAAACTGTTAACAACTTCAGGTAATATATCACTTCCGGTTAACCTGTTTTAACCAAAATCTGCTATGTTATTCCAATTGATATAAAAGTCTTATATACCAAATTTGAAAAGTTTTGGATTATATTTTAATATTGTTTTTCATTAAAATCTATTATAGGCTTCAAATAAAGTGCCATTTCTGGATATTATGTAATGACCAAAAAGGGAGGTGCACAACTAGATGTTATAGATGTCCTAAATACAAAATTTCAACTTTCTACGGCTTACCGTTTTTGAGTTATGCGAGATACGTACGTACGTACATACGTACGTACATACGTACGTACATACGTACGTACATACGTACGTACGTACGTACGTACAGACGTCACGACGAAATTAGTCAGAATGGATTCAGGGATGGTCAAAATGGATATTTCCGTTGAAATCTGGAAACCGAAATTTTTCGCGAATACAATACTTCCTTTACTTTGTACAAGGAAGTAAAAAGAAAGAAAGAGAGCGTCAGGAATGAGGTGTTGAGAAGGATTGGAGAAGAAAGAAGAATTTTGAAAGAAATAAGAAAGAGGAAAGTTAACTGAATTGGACATATTTTAAGGAGGGATTGTATAGAGATACTTATAATTGAAGAGAAAATTCATAGGTGAAGGGAAGAGGGAGAAAAAAAATTGGTATATTGATAGATATTAAGGACGCAGGAAATTACTAGATGCTCAAGAGGGAGACACAGGACAGACTAGTATAGAGGCAACATTTCTGCTGAGACTTGTCCAAAGATAGAATCCACAATTGCTATACGAGTGCCGTTCAAAAATTAAGATACATAGGCCACCAAGCCGAGGCATTAGATTTTTGTTGCTAGTATCGAACAAGGTTGCCGCATATACCTATTAACTAATATATTGTGGATCCTTTGCTTTCCTTGAAGCCAACACTGTGAAATGGTAATATCATTGCTGCATAAGTCTATCTCACACAAACACCCAACTTGGAATTGTGCGCATGCTCGTAAACTTGACTACTATTGGCTAACGACGACATCTTGATCACTTTTAGGATGTAGATTGCGAATCACAGCCCGAAGAAACACGGCTGATATCAGTTCTGATTATTGACGAATAGTGCGAGATATTTTAAATTTAAATTTTAGAAATTAAGTATTACGTACTATTTATCTTGTATAAATTCTTGAATATAAATATTAGTGGAAAATTGGGAAATGATCGGACACGCAGTCTAATATAAAAAATTTAAGACTGTAGTACAGTCGAAACGTAGGCCAGGAAATAAATTATTTATATTAGACTGCGTGTCCGATCATTTCCCAATTTTCCATTCTGCTACCAGTCGATCATCGTACTCCACATAAATATTAGTAATAATAAATAACAATGAAATATTCTGATGTTAAATTTGAATTAAATAATTTGCTTTGTTGTACTGTAAAAATAATAGGAATACAATCTGGTCAGGATTAATTTATTTAGGTGACAGTAAGGTAAAGAAGAATCGATGATACTTGTTTCTAATATAATATAATAATAATGTATTTATTTGTTCTAAAGTCGTTCGACCTATACAAATCTCAATTTACATATGTAAACATATACAATTTTTTACAATTTACAGAGACATTTTTAGTGCCCTCTGTTGGCACCCTCGTTACGTGCAGAGTAGCTTATAGTGACCTCTGATGCCACTCGGACTCTTCTAGGTGTGTCGGTTTTTATTAAAAACTGACTCGTGTGGGATTCGATCGCGGTCCCACACGAGCAACCTTGTATGCCAGGCGAGCACTCGACACCGCACGACCACAGAAGACCGTCTTATTTCTAATATAATAATATTTTTCCAACAGTAATTTCGTTTCGTGATAAAATTTTCATTTTTAGAAATGTCTCAATAATAATTTGTGTTTTGTGGTTGTCTAAAATAGTTTGTTTTTTGACGTGGTTAACAAATTCGGTTGTATTAAACACATAATAATGATGCGTTGTTATAACTTTTTATTTTTGAGCATTTCCTGTTGGCTTTGCCTAAATACCCTTTCAGCCTTTTTACAAATAAATACCACATTCTTTGAGGGATATAAGAGACCCCCGATTTTTTACCTTCCGTCACCTTTAGGTAAGGAAGGTATTTTCTTTGGTCAAAAAATTCGGTGGTGAGTTTTTGATGAATAAGCACGTTTTAGGGCCCCTAGAATACGATTTTACTATTTTTATGATGATGTCTGTATGTGTGTGTGTGTATGTATGTATGTGTGTGTGTGTGTGTAACAAAATTTTCGTCTACGATAACTTCCATACTACAATTCTAAAAATTATAATTCTTTCGTATTTCTCCTCGTTACATCCATGTGAAGAGCTGATTAGATTTTGGGTATAATTGGTCAACCGGAAGTACCCTCATTTGAAGATTTTAACAGTTTTTCTTGAAAAAACGATGTTAAATATCATTTTTTCACATTTAATGTTATTATAAATATTAAAGAATTATTTATTCTCTATACGATTTTAATGCATTTTATACTTCATGTTAAATGGACATAGAGTTAAAAAATTATAAAGAAATTAAATATCATATATATTAGTCAGCTTTGCTATAACTCTGGAAACAGCTGCTACATTAAGAAAATTCTGATTGAAAGGTGTCAGTGTCAAGTGCAGTTGACAGTATGTTTATGTTATAATTTTACTGGAAATATAGGATCTTTTGTTAGAAACTTTCTGTATGGAATTTGTATAAAATACATACAACTGCCTTAAGGTAATATGATATAATCTTTTGCAAGGAACTTTCTGTATGACATTTATACAAAATACATAGAACTGATGTGAACTGACGGAAGGTAATGTGCTGGCCACATCAGATTTTTATGTTAATTATTAATATGCTTTCCTTTCTATCAGAGCACAAATACAAGTACAAGTACAAACAGAAATGAAATCCAACATCAAACCATGTGCTCGCTGCATCAGCTGGCAACAGCTGTCAGCGTTAGCCAATAGTAGTCAAGATTTACGAGCTTGCGCATAATTCCAGGTTGGGTGTTTGTGTGCGATAGACTTATGCAAAAATGATATTTCTATTTCAGTGGCTACGTTTACACCGTGCGTACTATTCTAATGTGCAGACCAAGTGTATACTAAAATTTATCTTAGTATGGTATGTTTACACCGGTATTTAAATAAACATACTACATATTTTGGTACGTTATACGCGCTTGCGCAGATTTAACTGTCAGAGTCACCCTAACCTAAAATTACTTAATAAGGAAAAATAGTTGTGAATATATGTAATTTACATCGCCACACTATTAAAATTGTAAATATTACTAAACTTCCACAATTTCCCTAAATGTTAATACACAATTTAATTGAATTAAAAGTAGTTATAGATGGTAGAAAAATCGCATTGGTACGCTTGCTGTTTACATCGTGCATGAGTAAGGTCTGGTACATCCCCTTTTGAACGTATCAAAAATGTGTACCAATTACGTACTAAAGGTTTGGTACATAGTGTTTACACCATTCGTCGCCATCTTGTTACGTCACTTGGTATGCGGACTAAATGTTTATACCTTGTTCCATTTAAGCCATTCAGTATTGCGGAGCATAGGGAATAGTTTTGACCTCTCTGATTGGTTGAAATTAGAGACAAGAGACAAGTTTACCCAATGTAATGTCGGCTACTTCAGATTTGCGCTGTTGCCAGTGCCATCTACTGAATGTCTTAAATGGAACAGAGCATAGTACGCGTGGTGTAAACGTACTCAGTGTTTCCTTCACCTACTCTTATGGAAAAGATCATTAGCAATATATTAGTCAAATAGGTATATGGGTTGCCGCCTACCCTCTTATCCAAAGTTCCCTTTTGCTCTGTTACCTATCTTCATTTTTAAACTCTTTTCCTGTCAGATCTGATGTAAATAAAGTAAGAGATGAAAATCAGACAATGCCAAATCTGGGCTGTCTAGCTGATGGTCCACAACATTCCATCCAAAATCGTCCAGTAAGCTTTGATGATTTGCGCTATGTTTGAGCTCTCGTATGTAAAAGAAATATTGTTTTCACTTACGTTTCAGTAAGACCTCCATTATTTGGCAATACGTCAAGTCTTCATAGACCCTAACATCAAATTTTAAGATGTTACTTAAAGTTCTTCCTAACCGCATAACGTCGCATTCTGTTCCTCTTCGGGGGAGTGAATGGCCATGGCACATGTAGTGGTTAAAAATTATTGCCCTGCCTCTTTTCTTATGGCACATATTATAGTTTTCATCGTTTATTTTTGTCGCACATGCACAGGCATCATCTTCTGTTCTTATTTCACCGGAGAAATTTCTAAAAGAAGAAGGAATTTGTGGAATAATTTTAATACATACAAAAAGGTTCTTGATAAAAATTATGAACTTTTAGAAGAATTATTTTTACCTATGATTAATGGGAATATATGGAACACTTTTACATAGATTAATTTCTTTATCATTATCCTCATCATCATCGTATTCTGGCCTTTTCCGTTTCCTTCTGTTGGCCATCTTTAAATTGATATTGTCATATTTCGTCCATTGTTGTTGGAGTTTTCTTTACAAACCTTTAATTTTGATTGTCTGTATATGTCAAGAAAATGATTATGAAGTCAAAATATAATGAAATGACAGTGACGTATCAAATTGTCAAATTATAGAAACAAAGATGTCAACAAAAATTAGCCAACTTTGGTATATATGGTTATATTTTAGTGATTTTTTGCTTTACAAAATTTTAGGTCAATGACCGATGATTCTGCACCCTTAAATCCTTTGTGATCTAGTTCACTTTGCTTTATTTTTAAATCGTGTTAATATGCTCTATATGTACACCTTTCATACGGGTACATAGGTGGAGCAATACAAAATATTCTTCTTATATTACGTACCGGAAGTAGTATGTCAGATGCTAAAATCCTTATTTTGGATTAGTGAATTCCACGGGTGAATTCTATTCTATCCCGGTATTTAAAATGTTCATTTTATTATAGCTCCGGTGGCTCAATAGTTAGAGCAACGTCATGAGTGCCCTCGGGGCTCTGGGTTCGAATCCCACTAAGGCATGGATGTATATGAATGTCTGTAATGAGGTGTTGCAAAAAAAATTAACATATCTTTTTTCTTCTGAAATTCGAATAAGTATGTTCTACAGTGTGATTAAATATGATTTTCTGTTCAAATTTCTGTATATATTAAGCACAGTAGCAGTTTAAATTTTTTTTTGAATTGGCGCCAAATTACACCGTCTGTGGCATCAGACATACATTAGCCAATGACAAAACTGGAAAGATGATAAAAAAAAACAAATGTATCATACATCAACGTCAATGATTGCTTTAATGACAACTGTGTGACATAAGGTCTGACTTATAGTGCAGCGTGATTTTTGGTTCTTTAGCGTAGTTCTTAGTTATTTATTATTATACTATAGCGTTATATTTCATAGTTTCATGCCCAGTATTTTAAAAGATGGATAAGTAAAGCACTAGCAAAGTAAAATTTACTCCTGAAGTAAAATAGTTTATTCCAGAGATTTTCGTCAAAACAAGAATAAAAATACTAACTAAGTAAATCTGCAGAATAAATTACTCCACCGATGTTCGAGGAAGTAAATTTTTTTGAGTAAAATAAATTTGACACATGTCAACATTAATTAAATTAAATTCATTATAAATTTAATCCCATATATTATTTTTACATTTATTTATCTCCAACATGTTTTCTTTGTCTATTTCTGAGTAATTTTTCTTTTTTCCATTTTAGTTGACACCTGACACTTTATGACACACACTTTATTTTCTATTTTGACTTTTGGATTTATTTCGTGTCAGGAACATACAGAATACAATATTATTAAAACATATATAAAACATATTCCAGCGACACATTGTTTGGAATAGATCCTCTTCAGTTGGAGATTGACATTATCGTCAGTAGTGGTCTTAAGCAATACCGTCTAATAATATTTTATCCTGGATTTATCAATCTTTCTTATGGTCCAATAGTGCAAAGATTAGCCGGTATAAGAAACCGTAGCCTGAGTGCATCATTTTCCAGCTAAAAAAATAAATGTATCCAATAGTTCTTATTTAATTATAAAAATATTTATATTTACATCAAAATGGTCGTTACAACAAAGAAGTTTTGATTTTATGTTTTTATCTTGCGACAACCATTTCATTCTTCGTTTTGAGGCACTATATTTTATGTTTCCCTATTATCAGTTCTATTTGGGCACATTGCACAAAACACTTTTTTACAACCATGTTTGATTATTTCCAAATACAAAAATCAGTAGTAGTTGACAGATGTCATGACCGTCACTCGTTTAAATTCCGTCGTAGGCAAATGTAAGCCACACCCTCATTGGTTAGGTTTATTCTGACGTCATCAGGCGAAAGGGGAAGCGGAAATTCAAACATTATAATTTCAAAGACAATTTTCTCATGAATAAAGAATAATACGAAAAAAATAAAAAATAGGGGCTAAATATTTTTTCATATTCTTTTGATTAAAGCAAAGAAATAAAAAACCGTGCAACACCTCATTGGGATTTAATCCTGTTGAGGAGTTTAAAAACAGGTAGTTACTTGGATTAGATTAGACTATATTTTAAGAAATAAACTGTCAAAATTAGAGTAAAATTCGCTAATCCAAAAATAAGGATTAATTTAATTTTTTTTGTGACTCGGGCTGTAGATGGCGGGAGATATTATGTTAGCCACACCAGATTTTTTAAACTTGAGAGATCGGCATTCAACGTCTAACACTCTTGGAATATTAACAAACTATGACGAATTGAATTGTCCAATAAATCTGTCGATTTATACTGAAGTGTAAAACGTCTATTATGAAATGAATTTGTCATGTGTCGGTACGCCACTGTTTTCCTGTATCCTAGCCACGGGGGTAGAATTCTCATCGCTTGTTTTCCCAGGCATGAAATCGTCGAAGCGTTGTCCGAGCCACTGGGCATCGGTAGCAAATGGTCGGCGTCGCACGACACCGACAACGCGCGGACAACCTGGTCACTGAACATGGACTGACACAGAGAGGATAATACACTTCAATTACAAGAAGAAGAACATTTATCTCCTGCTTTATAAAAGTCGAAATCCTACTAACATTTCTAATGGTGACTGGTTCGATTCGGACCTATGTACGTCAATTCAAAAGTGGTGTAAGAAGATTCATTAGTGTACTATGAAATTATTGCAATAATACTATGTATTTGCTAGGATGTTGTGGTTGTTACGATAAAGAGACATGAAAGAAGTTATATTCTGAAATATATTCTGCATAATCTGACAAGTTGTAAAAGTTGTGGATTGTAAAACCGACCAATTATGAACCAGCTTCTTAATAAATTAAAATTTAAAAGATCTGATGTGGCCAGCACATTACCTTCCGTCAGTTATATGAGGTATTTACGAAAATTCTACCGGTGAACTGTTACCGGTAAACAGCTTTTTATCAGGTTATAGCTACCGGAATCGATATTTTAAGAACGCAAGTGGTAAACAGAGTATATCCATAACCTATGAAAAATTTTGAAAATTTAAAACAGGTTAGAAATTTGACGTAGTTAATAAACTGAGCAGAGTCCTATTTTGAACACATGTCCACTATTAACGCGCGTGCTTCGCTTTGTATCATTACCTTTTTATGAGATTAGATTCATAATGAATCCGGTAGATGGATCTGGTAGATATTGAACAATTTTCGAACACAATTACACAAATGCCTATGTATTTTCTATAAAATCTATACAAAAAGTTCCTTGCAAAAGATTTTAAATTTCTTGTATGTACATTACCTTTCGACAGTTGTATATATTTTTTACAAATGCCATACAGAAAGCTTCGATCAAAAAGATCCTATATTTCGAATAAAATAATGATACAAATATACTACGAATATGGCAATTGGCACTGACATCTTTCAATCAGAATAATAGTAGCTGTTTCTAGCATAGCTAGCTAATTTATGAAGTTTAATTTCTTTATAATTTTATAACTCTATATCCATTTAATATGAAGTATAAAATGCAGTCAAATCATATAGAGCATATAATGTTATTTAATATTTATAATAACATTAAATGTGAAAAAATGATATTTAACATCGTTTTTTCAAGAAAACCTGTTAAAATCTTCAAATAAGGGTACTTCCGGTTGACCAATTATAACCAAAATCTAATCAGCTCTTCATATGGATGCAACGAAGAGGAATACGAAAGATTATAATTTTTGGAATTGTAGTATTAGAGTTATCGTAGACAAAAATTTTGTTACGCACGTACGCACACACACACACACACACACACACACACGCACGCACGCACGCACGAACGCACGCACACACACACACACACAGACATCATCGTAAAAATAGTAAAAACGTGTTCTGGGTCCCTAATTCGTGCTTATTTACTGAAAACACCATCGAATTTTTGGACCGGTAACATTAGCTCCCTTACCTACGGTATGAAGGGTGGTAAAAATGACAAGTGTTTTTGTTTTCACTCAAACTACTGTGATTATGAAATAATTCTTTTTTCAAATAAATAATTGTTATTGTATTGAAATGCTTTTACAATTGTAACAAACTCATTAGAAAAAAATCTGATGTGGCCAGCACATTACCTTCCGTCAGTTATATGTATTTTGTATAAATTTCATACGGAAAGTTCCTTGCTAAATTAAATATTCCATTTCTTGTACATCGCCTTCCGGCAGTTGCATGTATTTTATGCAAATTTCATACAGAAAATTATTATTTTGTGACGTTTTCTATATACAGTGTAATGTATCTGCAGAAATAAAGATTTAATATTATTATTTCTTGTACATTACCTTAAAGCAGTTGTATGTATTTTATACAAATTCCATACAGAAAGCAAAAGATCCTATACTTATTTCCAGTAAAATTATAAGACAAACACACTATGTCAATTTCACTTGACACTGACATCTTTCAATCAAAATTTTCTTAATATAGTAGCTGTTTCCACAGCTATGGCTACTTTATGAAATTTAATTTCTTTATAATTTTTTAACTCTATTTCCATTTAATATTAGGTATAAAATGCAGTCAAATCGTATAGAAAATAAAATATTCTTTAATATTTATAATAACATTAAATGTGAAAAAATTATATTTAACATAGTTTTTTCAAGAAAAACTGTTAAAATCTTCAAATGAGGGTACTTCCGGTTGTCCAATTCTAACCAAAATCTAATCAGCTCTTCGCATGGATGTAACGAAGAGAAATACGAAAGAATTATAATTTTTAGAATTGTAGTATGGAAGTTATCGTAGACGAAAATTTTGTTACACACACACACACACACACACACACACACACACACACATACATACACACACACACACACACACACACACACACACACACACACACATACAGACATCATCGTAAAAATAGTAAAATCGTATTCTAGGGACCCTAAAACGTGCTTATTCATCAAAAACTCACCACCGAATTTTTTGACCAAAGACCAATACCTTCCTTACCTAAAGGTGACGGAAGGTAATAAATTATTGCAGATTACGATACTTTGCAACCTTGTTTATTAAGTGGTAGTGGTAACGTATGGCGCGTTACTTACATAACACCCTATATATTTGAGGTGATATTTTCTCAAATATTGTGAATTTGCTGTTACATTAACATGGTAATCAATAAAAAAGTTATTAACAACAAAACTGAAGAGTCTTTCGCAAGTCGTTTCCAAGTAATTTCGTCTTACAATACAGCCCTGTAATATTTATTAGAGTACATCTTAGCAACCACATTCTTCTTTTGTTCGTAGAGGTGAGGGTGTCTAGAATGCAAGCAGAGTAATGACAAAGATGATAGGAAAAAGAAGCATTTACGGTTTCAAAGACACATGCTTGCTTGGTCCTGGTTCAAAGGACGCAAATTACTCAACATCTTTATTAAAATTTTCATGAATGCTTCGTTGTCTATACATACAGGTACAGTGCACATATAGTGTAACAAAATGAAAAGAAGGATACACCCACAGTGTCTTTGGATTATTAGTTTACAGATTTATACTATGACAAATATAAACTATTATTTACGAAAGATGACTATTCAAGGTCTGGACTAGAAAGTACTGTTAAAAAACATGGGAACACATTGTTGAAAATAATACACATGGTTCATATTTTTTAGAATTTTAAATTATATTTAAAGTTGAATTGAGATCTAGAAATACTACAATCGGGTTTATTCTGTAACTCAGTGGTTAATTTTCAACAAGTTGTTAAAAAAATTTATCCATCAACATCAACAATGTGGACATAAACTTAACAAAAAAATTGTAATTTTAATTGTAGAATCCATTTTTATTTGTCACAGGGAACCAGTTGCTAAAAATTAACGACTTTGTTACAGAATATAAATCTATTATGACTCTAAATACAAGTCTCGCATTAAAGTAGATACTGTTACAGGTACTTGTTTCCTGTAGTAGTTACACGTCAAAAGGGAAACTTTATTGGTAACAAGCGTGAGAATCTTTTTGATTTCCTTTTTCTTGTAATTTTCATCTTCTAGTACGTCGCATAGAGCCTGAATGAACCAGGAACCATTATCAGGATCACGATAAGAAACATAATCTATAAAGAAACAACCAATGTTTTAACAAAAATGATATAGATTGTGTAATCGGCTAAAAAACTTATATCGCATTGATAATAGATAATAGTTATTTATTATATGAGTGTGGAATGTATCATATTAGTCACGAAAGAAAATTAGCCACTCGCCCTGCGGGCTACGTGGCTTATTTTCTTTCTCAAGTGTAATACAACGTTTTATCAAACACTTTTTTAAAAATTCCTAAATCATTTTTGTTTTCATTCATCGTTTGACATTGATAATTCAATTGATGTGGTATTTTAAATTACAAAGTAGCCATTGAATGGTTGTTATGGTTTTGTTATATTGTTATTGAAAAAAATTTGCTGTAATAATTATTGTCTGTAATTGCGAATTATTTGAAAGAAAAATACATTAAAATGGATGAAAATGAGGACCTTTTTTTAAAACGTATTCACTTGGAAGCACAAGCAGCATCTTTGAACTTAATTCCGAAGCAAGTAACCACTAACTTGTTTCGTTCGTAACCTGTTTTAGCATAATTGTTAATATTAATTTAAATGAATAATGCCTCGTAAAAATTTTAACGGTTCGTTATAATTTTTATCCAGTAAAAACAGTCGACACTGCCAGAAAAATCGATATTTAATTTGTCAAGTTTGATTCTATTTGTCAAAAATTTTAACGAGCCGTTTTGAAACTTTACGAATGTTTATGAATATGGGCATAAGTTTCATAATGTTAAATTATTTCAATAATAAAATGATTTTGTAAAATTGCTTTTTATTTACTAAAAGAAAAAAACATAAAAATCAGTATAATAATTCCTCCGTGACTTCTAAAATTTCTCTCACGGAGTGACTAATGCTGTACATTGGTTATTTCCGATAACCATAGTTACAAGTATATTGAGTCGGTGTTGGATAAAATATTTAATTAATTAATTTTCTTTAAATTTGGAAGGTGTAATGTAAAAATAATGAAATGCAAAGTCTTCCGTATTTAATGAAAATGTAATATTTAAATCATTCGCTATTATATTTTCTAATAATATATAATTGTTTTTATACTATTGAATAGTAAATTTAATTTACTTTTAAAATTTGAATAAATTTAAAAATATAAAGTTGCATACCATATATTACAGATTTATAGAAATTTTTATCCATAATATTTAAAATAATCGTGTGTCTGTCTTAAAGGTGTACATAGGAGATTAACATGGGAAATCAGTTTTTTGCAATTTCCTGCTCGCCTAATCATTTTAAGCAAAAATGTGTCAAATAAAAGTTTTAGAGCATAAAATTTTGCATCTGAATCAATAAACAGAATTACCTTTCCATGCATTGTAACGACAGAAAATAGATATGAAAATATTGAACATTACGTTGAAAATATCGACAGCCATGATTGAACAAAAAATAAATAAATGTTTGACGTTTTATCTGTCACAACGTAAGTTAACTTATTTGACGTTTCTGACAATTTGTCTCTAATTTTATTGTCTGAAATGACTAAAAAATGAACATTTATACAAATTAAGAGCTAAATTCGTGACAAAATTTGAAAAGACTGCTAATGTGTCTTCAAAAAATACACGTGAGCCGCGTATCAGAATATAGGACGAGCAGAACATGAGTTACTCTAAGAAAAAGTGTTAGGAATGATAAGTGTAGACCCCTTCTCTAGTACTAAGGTAGCATCATACATAATTGTGTTACGCAATGTTGAATTTTTATTCATATTATTTAAACAAAACTGTATTTTCTTAACTTTATTTATTTATTAATTTTATATTTCCATTATTGCCATAATTATCGATATTTGTTCAAATCAAGTTGTCAGAAACGTCAAATAAGTTAACTTACATTGTGACAGATCACGTGACAGATAAAACGTCAAGTATTTATTTATTTATTTTTTGTTCAATTCCATGGCTGTCGCTAGTTTTAACGTAATTTTCGACATTTTCATAATTAATTTCTGTCGTTATAAAGCATGTAAAGGTAATTCTGTTTATTGTTTTAGATGTAGAATTTTATACCCTAAAATTTTATTTGACGCATTTTTGCTTAAAATAACTAGGCGAGCAGGAAATTGAAAAAAACTGATTTCCCATGTTAATCTCCTATGTGCACATTTAAAATAGACACACGGTATGTGACGGATTGTACAATGGCTACGCCATATGCAAGAACAACTAAAGTCTAACTATAATGGAGAATGGAACCTAATTTTAGCAGGGAAATAAATATGATTTACCTTCATAAGTGCTGTAAGCAACGAAGATATCTGCGTTGTTAGGAATATTATACACCAGTCTGTATGTCGGGTCGCATCTATTTGAAAAACCATCAACTGAGAGATCAGACACGAATTCCACCCTCCAATTGTCTTTTGACTTTCCTCTGCAGGCGTTGACAAATACAAGCTTTGGCTTTACAGCCAACGTACTGCATTCTGCGGCTGCTAAAGGTTTCCATAGTTCATCAGGGACGTAATAATCATCTTTAGCGGCAATGCCATTTTCTTTCCCATGGGATAATACAAAAATTGCCAGGCAATCGCAATCGTTGAAGTTTCTTGATTTTACTGCAAATATTTAGTAGACTTGTATATATTTAAAAAATATGATAAGTTATCACTTTCATATCGATCACTGATAAACCATTGGTGAGCCATAGTTAAATAATAATATTACATTAATAATCTTTAGATCTAGAGCTAACAAATGAAAATAATAAAACCTGATGTGGCCAACACATAACCTCTCGCCAGATATTTTACCTGGTTGTACGCATAAAACGAAAAATATTTTTAAATACAAATACATATATTCATGTCTCACTACAAAATAATTATTTTAATATAAATTATGTACAATACATACATTTTCTTTATATTCAATATCCTGAAATTTTCTTTTTCTACTTTCCTTTTCTTTTTCTTTATATTCGTCATTTTTTCACAAATTTCTTTTATTTTTTACGTATATTCTTTTGCGTTGTTGACTTTTTTTATTTTCATAATCTTCATAATAATGTACAAATATTTTTGACAGAGGCATACAAATATTTTTGACAGTGACATTTATGTGTCAATTACAAACATTTGAATTTCTTGCCTTGTAGTAGTTAGATCTGAGATTTTTTACATCAAATTATTTTATATGCATTTCTTTATCTTTTAATAGAAGATATAATAATGAATTTATATTTATCGAATATAGAATTTAACGTTCTTTAATATAAGTATTTACATAAATTTTCGATAAATAATATTTAGATGATTTTTTTCTTGTAACTACTACTTCCGGTTGTCCAATTGTTACCAAAACTGACTCGACTCTTCCCATTATTGTTAGATTGAGGAACCCGTAGTTAAAAATGTCTTAAGTCTTATAGTATTTGAGAAATCGTGAATCCAACATCCACACACACATACGGACATCATCGTTAAATAAATAAATAAATATATATATATAGGTATATCATCACGGCATATTACCCATTGCTGGGTGTGCCAATCTGCTTTCTACGCAGATTTCGGTAATGATGATGACATATTTGTACCGTGCGGGCGTTTACCAGGCGTCACCTCACGGGCACTCATTGCTGGCGTGGAGAGTGCACCACAGGGGTCAATTTTGTGCCATTTAAAATTCGAAATATTTGGCGTCGGTCGGGATCGAACCCGGTTCCCCAGATTCGCGACCTGACACTCAGGCACGCGGCCACATCGTAAATGTTATAATCGGATTCTAGGTACCCTGCAACGTGCTTATTCACTAAAATCTGGATATGCGATTTTTAGCATGAATACAATACGTTTCTTAGCAAGAGGTAAAAATTATAAATGTAGGGAACGATATCTGAGGTTTTTAATAAATACCACGTTTACTTACTTTTTTGTAGTTCCTTGAGAAGGTTTAACTTTTCTAAATCTTCATGTAAGGTTACCATGAAATGAAATTTTTTCAAAACTTCTTGAAGGCGTCTAACATCGTGTTCTGTACCAGGTCTGTCTGGAAGATCATCATGATCAAATGTATAGTGATTAAAAATTATTGCTGTTCGTTTTTTACGAGTCATATTATACATCTCAGCTGTTCCATCGACTTCCATTGGTCGTTGAATGATGTACCTTCATATCATAAATGCTTATAATTTATTATTGTTTAATTCGTTGTTTTCTTTGATTTACCTTACTCTATTTTCTTCGGGTCCCATTGGATTGGCATCCTCTTGAGAGTTATGAAGTTGCTCACTCATTTTGCACACTGATGTATAATTGACGAGTGCTACTAAGGAACTAACATTATTTATGCTATGCTTATGAGATCCGTTCATCAGTTATCTTATCAGGAATGACGTTATAAATCGCATTTCCGCGGATGCAAAAAGAATGCAACAGTATCACTAAATTAATTTAAACTACAACAATATAAGAGAATATTGAAAATTATTTAAGACTCATTTATATAAGATTGGATAAGAATTATTAATTTTAGAGTTCCATACTTGAGATACACATTATTTCCACTAGTAGAACTATGACATAAAATTCTGCTCCAAGAATTACAAATAATAGCTGTATTCTTTTTGACCCAATTGTATCTCAGCTTAGTACATAACTTAGTTGAGCTGAAGTGAGTTGTGATTTTGCAAAAAGTACAAGTTTTATTCCATTTTATCATTTCCTTCGTTACCGATAGCATTTGCTGTAACAGCTGTCAAATTTATTGACATTTTTCTGATCTATGATACTGTTTATAAACCAAAAATGGATAATGTTGAAAATATATTACATGGAAGTATATCTGTATATGTGAATATAAATTTTGTTGAATTATATAAACTCAAAATGCAAACTGAGTGTTTCAAATCATTTTGAGTTTTGTAAATTGAGTGTAGCATCGGAAAGGGGGGAAGTGAGTTTACTCAGAACAACTCAAATCAGTTGTGTCAGAAAGAACAACGATATTACCTCCCGCTACCCTTGGTAAGGGAGGTATAGGGATCGTACTAAAAATCACATCTCCAGATTTTGATAAATGACCACGTTTTAAGGTCCCTAGAATCCGATTTTTAACATTTTAACGATGATGTCTGTACGTGTGTACGTGTGTGTGTGCGTGCGGGCGCGCGAGGGCGCGCGCGCGCGTGTGTGTGTGTGTATGTGTGTGTGGATCCTTTACTCAAACTCAAATACTATCAATCAGAAAATTTTGAAACCTTGTATTTCCACTTTAGGACCACTTCTACAATTATTAGATAAACCTCGTATAACGCTATACAAGGTGTACAATTGGAAATTGTATTTTACAAACCTCGGATAAACTTCAGATAGAATAAACACCAGTATTTCTTATCCCATGGAAATCGGGCATATAAACGTCGGATAATTTTATCCCAGGTTTTTATGGTTACCACGTAAACACAAACAACGTGTTGTTATTCATATGTTTGACAGATGTCAATAAAGTATGTCATCATCACTGTCAGAATCAAAAATATCGTTTATAACATATAAAATCGTGAAAAATGCAAATTAGAAGGCAGAAATAATAACAATATTGAAGAAAAATAGTCTAATAAGAAGATAATTCTATTGTATTAATACCAACCTAAAGTGATTTAACGTAATTCCTGGTGTAACTATCAGATAGATAAAAATGCATTCTAAAAGGCAGTCTTGTTTACGAAGGTATAATTGCTAGGATAAAGTTATACCTCCGATAGCTATACCATAGTTTGTCGATTAATTGTAAAAGTGGGCCTTATTCTAATAAGAGACTATTAGATTTTGGTACATATCAGATAAGGCACTTTAGCTCAAAATAGATTTTCTTCGAAAAGTACTATCAAATGTTACTTTTTGAAGATTTGTGTTATTATAAAAATTAAAGATTATTAAATTTTCTACAGATTTGTATAAATACTTTTTCTATATATTTTATGGATAAATTTATAAAATATCTATAATTATAATCCTGGATCCTACGCTTTAAACAAGCAAAACTCCTTGGTTACACAGTTCATATCTCAAATGTATGTAACTGACAGATAAATATCATTGTCAAAGAACTAATCATTTCAAATTAATAATAGTAACGTTTTAAAAAGAAAATAGTAAATAGAACCATAGTTATATGGAATGGATCTTAATACAGTTTCCGCAATAACTAAATATGTAAGTATGTATATTTAAATTAATAAAAATTAAATAGCGGGAGGTTTGGTGTTGGCCACATCAGATTTTTTTTATTTAGCATCTTTATCGTACACGCTTGGTATAAATGAGACTTTTATTAGCTATTTCATTATCGTACGTGTTACAGAGGGGTATAGGTTATCTTAGTTCAAATAAAGGCAAAAAATTAAATAAAAACCGTAACCGCGGTAACGAATGTTATTTTCAAATACTATAGTTGCCATCAAATAAGTACCTCGTCATCTTCAAGGCTTGAAAATAGGCTTTCTTCAAGCCTTGCCCAGATGATCTGTGTGATAGATAAATTTTTCAAAAAATTTAAATCAGACGATGTACATTTGTAACAAGTATAATATTTAAATTTTCAACATAATAAATATTTACATTTCCCTGATGAAGACAGATTGGCTGCCGAAACATAGGATATTGTAATAAAACAAGTTCACAAATTTTCAAGACTATTTTTCTTCGTTTATCCAGTGGAGGAACGCAAAATTAGTATAAATTATTTTACAATAATGTCAGTTTTGATTTTGACATTACGCCATTAATCCCCCTTCACACCTGGCGAATTGAAACACTACTCGCTTACGATTGATGACGTGTTTGCATAACATATAATAGTTATTTATGTAACAAGTGTGTAAAATAGTACTTTTTTGGTACAGTGCGATGTTTGAAATTGTAGCACGAGACAAAAATACTATTTTACACACGTGTTGCATACAACATTTTTCCTACAACCGAAATGGTATTGATGTTTCTCATAATACTGAGTGTACAGGCATCCAGCAGCTTTAAATACTGTTAGTACTCTTTCTCATAACACTGTACAAAATGTAACTTAAACACTTGGAAGAATCTCAGACAGACGATGATTAGTCTTTTATAATGTACAAATTGTACATTTAATATTAATATTAAAAATTAGGTTAGGTTAGAATACATGTCCAAAAAATGTTAATGTTCTCAAAAATTAGATTAGTACTCAATCTGTTAAAAAAAATATTAGATTTCTTTCATTTACATTATATATTCATATTTCTTAATAAATTTTATTACTTTCATTATTATTTATTACCTAATTATATACTTGACAAGTAAATTAACCGAATTTTAATGTTGCCTAGCAACTCTTATTTACTTTTCAAGCACTAGTGCTTGAAAAGTGACACTTTACACACTGTAATGAGTGCGTGAAAAGTACTTTTCACGCACGGTTGTAGGAAAATAAATATACGTATCTAATAATTGCGAGTCATTAGCTGTTAAAGGAATAAATATTTTGGATATCAATAAAACAAAGAAAGATTTTTTGTATGATTAATTTAAATCCCTTTTTATTGAAAATATATTGAGACGATAGCTAATATATATTTGTTTTGTTATAATTAAACAAACAATAATAACAATAGTACTTGACGAGAAATGAGGAAAAATTAAATATTACTCATTGTTTATCTTTCCGGTTTTTTCGTACGACTGATAAAAAAATCTTTAATCTCAAGTACATATAAATATACACATATCTAAGTAAACAACCAGCAAAATTTGTGTTGATAACCATAAAATTGAAATTTAAATATTAGAAATGTGATTTTAATTTAAATCAGTCATTCGTAAGTAGTGATACAGTTATTTTTTTAATTTCATTCATATACTTCATGTCCATGCACATTTTTAATACTTATTTAAGTCTTAAGTGCAGACTATAGGAAGATTGGGTACCGAGACGTAGTCGACGTATCCAATATTATCCGAAAGCGACTTGACGTCCGTGATGCTTATTACATTTTTTGCACGATCGGACATTTTCTAGCATTTTTATACAATTGATCGAATAAAATTAAAAGATATTGTCAAAATTGACACTACGAGTAGTTGTCTTACTAAAGGTAACTATGATTTGTATTTATTCTACCGCTGTTGCTAAGGTGATGTACCTACAAATTATTTATTCATTTACGCACAACTGTATTGTAATTGTTTGTTTACATTTTAGTTACCATGGCGGAAAATGAAATCTTACACCCTGCAGGCGGTAAAGTGTAAAGCAAAAGCCCGCCGGGCGGTAAAAAATATGACAAAAAAAACAAATAACGGTAAATAATGGCTTTCTTTGCCTCATATCCAACACTTTTATTTTTCAAAAATGATACCAGTTTATAACGACCAATATTCAAATTCTTCTTGATCATTAACATCTTCTTGATCATGGAAAATTTGGACCATAATGAAGAACTCATATATTTTAGACTGGAAAGTAAGCACAATCTATATATCACCATACCTTTTTTTTTATTATTTTATTTATTCAACTATTTCATTGAAATATGCGAGCAACACAGTTTTGTTCAAAATTGTCACATTTTTTTCTGTCAACCAGGCTTGCAACACATCGTATTCGTTTTGATATCGGTCCTTTGACTTACCAGGACATAAATCAGCTAAAGATTCATTAGCTTCTAGAAATTTTTTTTCAGAAATTTCTATATCATATTCAGGTTGAATCCCCCATGCTTGACATTTTTAATTATTTGTTTACACAAAACAAATGGTTACCAATACAACGCATCGCCTAAATGTTTCTTAGCATAGCCATCTGGCCATCTAATATTTTTTACATAGCAACAAGCTTTTAGTCATGCAATTAAAAATTACGTTTCATTTGGTTTCAGTTGTGCGTCGGGCTTCAAATTTCGTCCGCAGGCGTAAACCCTTTCTTTCGGTCCTCTATACGTAAATAACTATTACCGCACCGTGGTATTTTTGTAGGATTATCGCCGGTTTCACCAACGTAACTTAAATTTTAAGCGTTGGACAATACTGCATCGAAATGAATTGAAATGTCAAATGAATGATTATGCATTGCTGTCAAATTTTCGTGTCACAAGTCTAAACCAATCCCAAGGTGTTTGTAGGCTCGTCAATTTTGACTTGTACAAACTTTCCAAGCTTTTCCGAGTTTAACCGAAATTGTTCGAAGCGAAATTATTGGTTTAGAAATGGGTTTTTAAATTTAAAATACTTAAACATGAGTAATCGCCAAGATAGCTGCTTGCACTGCAGCATTCAAATTTTTAAATGTAAGTGTAATTTTATAGAAGAAAAAACTTCTAGAAATTCTAACACCAATTCCTGTGACCATTTCATCATCCGTTTATGGTATCCGAACGCTTCTAAATTCAAAAGCGTAGCGTCGTGATAGTGAAGCATAGAACACGTGCGCAAGACGCTCCGCTACCATGCTCGCTTCCTTTGACTTGTGTCATATTTTTACCTTCCGTCACCTTTAGGTAAGGAAGGTATTGTCTTTGGTCAAAAAATTCGGTGGTGAGTTTTTGATGAATAAGCACGTTTTAGGGTCCCTAGAATACGATTTTACTATTTTTACGATGATGTCTGTATGTGTGTGTGTGTGTGTGTGTGTGTGTGTGTGTGTGTGTGTGTGTGTGTGTGTGTGTGTGTGTGTGTGTGTGTGTGTGTGTGTGTGTGTGTGTGTGTGGATGTGTGTGTGGATGTGTGTGTGTGTGTGTAACAAAATTTTCGTCTGCGATAACTCTGATACTACAGTTACAAAAATTATAATTTTTTCGTATACTTCTTCGTTACATCCATATGAAGAGCTGATTAGATTTTGGTTACAATTGGTCAACCGGAAGTACCATTATTTGAAGATTTTAACAGTTTTTCTTGAAAAAACTATGTTAAATATAATTTTTTCACATTTGATGTTATTATAAATATTAAAGAATATTTTATTCTCTATACGATTTGACTGCATTTTATACTTAATATTAAATGGATATAGAGTTAAAAAATTATAAAGAAATTAAATTTTATAAAGTAGCCATAGCTATGGAAACAGCTACTATATTAAGAAAATTCTGATTGAAAGATGTCAGCTTGGATGTCAGTGTCAAGTGAAATTGACATAGTGTGTTTGTCTTATAATTTTATTGGAAATATAGGATCTTTTGCTTTCTGTATGGAATTTGTATAAAATACATACAACTGCTTTAAGGTAATGTACAAGAAATAATAATAATAATAATAATAATAATAATAATAATAATAATAATAATAAATCTTTTATTTCTGCAGATACATTACACTGTATAAAGAAAACGTCACAAAATAATAATTTTCTGTATGAAATTTGCATAAAATACATGCAACTGCCGGAAGGTAATGTACAAGAAATAGAATATTTAATTTAGCAAGGAACTTTCTGTATGGAATTTGTACAAAATACATAGAACTCACGGAAGGTAATGTGCTGGCCACATCAGATTTTTTCATTTTATTATAGCTCCGGTGGCTCAATGGTTAGAGCAACGCCTCATGTCATGAGTGCCCTCGGGGCTCTGGGTTCAAATCCCACTAAGGTATGGATGTGTGTGAATATGAACCCACTCTGCATTTGGGATTTAATCCTGCTGAGGGGTTTAAATAAAAGGTAGTTCTCTTTTTTGTGACTCGGGCTGTAAATGGCGGGAGGTATTGTGTTGGCCACACCAAATTTTTTAATTTGTTGAAAATATAAACCTCCTCATCGGTAAGTGATTCACAGCACTTATCGATCAGTAATTTGGAAATAAAGCATATTGCTTTGGAAACCCTATCGGTAAACATTAAAAAAACTGGATCGTGCAAAAATAATTATAAGAAATGATGGTTCACAGTCCCTATCTTCGTCTCCCTTAACCCTTAACCTTGCTATGAAACCCTTGGCTGGTGGCAATGTCCCCACAATTAGCGCTTGGCTGTGTTGGAAGAGGTGGTGCGGGTTGTTGTAGACGCGTGGGAGACCTGAGGCAAGATCCCAGCAGGATTGAGAACGGGAACGAGATGCACAAGGTAGGCAGAGAGCGGCGACTCACACAGCAATCACAATGCAGGCGCCGACAGGGCCTGTTGCAGCCCATAGAATCATGGATCGACTAAGAAGACAACTGAGATGAAGCCAACAATAAGGCCACGCGATATTAGAGTCGGTTACAAGTGGAAAGCCGGCAGTTATATGAGGTAGTGTAACACGAGGGGGGTGCGGATCAAGGTGGCAATCCTACCGACTGCTTCACTGTAACGCGAGGGGGGTCTCCTTCGAAAAAGATGACTGCTACTACTGCTTCTTACTCCCTACGATGATACACTGACTCTTACTGACTGGTGATAAGGAACTTCTTCAGAAGGAAGAACACACATACACTACACTTTACACATGATGAACACTACGGACATTACGGCAGGGAAATTACGGACATGGACACTTCTTGGTTTTAATAACTAAACTTTATTTATATGATTAGAATATTAACTAATTAAACATACCTAACACAACTAAGCAGATACTAAACTGTTACATTCCGTAACACAGCGGGCGAGCGTCGCCCCAAAACTAAAAGACACTACATGTCTCGTCAAAACAAAACACGTCTTCACGACTCGACGAATTAATCTCGACTCTTACATGTTAACTCTCACGAGTATCTCAACCGACTATCTTTAAAAACATAAAGCTATCTTCAGGACAGGATTATCTTAAGGGTACGGGGTGCATAGGCTAGGGCACGTATACATAATAATTTTCAGACTTAATTATCAACAAATAAATGTCTTGACTGTCATAATACGATAAGAATTTCTAAACTGAATTTTGACATTTATAACTTAAACAGATAAACAGAGTTAAAATATTAATACATATTCAAACTATAATTTAGAAAAGTTTATAAAAAGTTATTTATCTATTATTGCTCTTACCCTCGCCTTGTCACAGTATTTACGAAAATTTTACCGGTGAACTGTTACCGGTAAACAGCTTTTTATCGATATTTTATGAACGCAAGTGGAAACAGGGCAGATCTATAACCTATGAAAAAATTTGAAAATTTAAAACAGGTTAGAAATTTGACGTAGTTAACAAACTGAGCAGAGTCCTACTATGAACACATTTCCACTTTTAACGCGCGCGCTTCGCTTTGCATCACTATCTTTTTTTGAGATTAGATTCTTCATGAATTTTCTATACATTTTTAAATATATTTTATTAACTATATTTTATTGGTTTTTACCTCCCGCTATCCTTGGTAAGGGGGGTGTAGGGATCGTGCTAAAAATCGCATATGGAGATTTTGGTAAATGACCACGTTTTAAGGTTCCTTTAATCCAATTTTAACACTTTCACGATGATGTCTGTGTGCGTGTGTGCGCGTGTGTGTATGTATGTGTGTGTGGATCCTTGACTAACCCAAATACTATCATTTAGAAAATTTTGAAACCTTGTATTTATATCTATGTTATTCTAATATGGAAAGAAGCCATTAGATTTTGGTGTAAATCAGATAATCGAATATAGCACTTTACTTGAAGCTCAAAGTAGTTTTTCACCGAAAAATACCTTTAAATGTTGTGAAGAACAAATTTGTAATAAAAAAGCAGTTTAACAAAAAAATCTGATGTGGCCAGCACATTACCTTCCGTCAAATATATGAGGTATTTATGAAAATTCTACCGGTGAACTGTTACCGGTAAATAGCTTTTTATCAGGTTATAGATACCGGAATCGATATTTTAAGAACGCAAGTGCTAAACAGGGTAGATCCATAACTTATGAAAAAATTTGAAAATTTAAAACAGGTTAGAAATTTGACGTAGTTAACAAACTGAGCAGAGTCCTACTATGAACACATTTCCACTTTTAATGCGCGCGCTTCGCTTTGCATCACTACCTTTTTTTGAGATTAGAATCTTCATGAATCCGATTGATGGATCTGGTAGATATTGTACAATTTTTGAACACGGTAATTTTTTACCACCCGTGTTTTCGAACACAGTCCGTAGATGCGTTATCTACCGGTAGAATTTTCGTAAATGCCTATGTATTTTCTATAAAATCCATACAGAAAGTTCCTTGCAAAAGATTTTAAATTTCTTGTTCTTCGTACCTTTTGACAGTTGTTGTGTTAAGTATTTTATACAAATTACATACAGAACGTTTCGAGCAAAAAGATCATTTTTTTTGATTAAAATTATAATACAAATATACTACGAATATGTCAATTGACACTGACATCTTTCAATCAGAATTTTTTTAATATAGTAGCTGTTTCTAACATAGCTAGCTTATTTATGAATTTTAATTTCTTTATAATTTTAAAACTCTAATCCATTTAATATGAAGTATGCAATGGGTAATATGTCGTGATGATATATTTATTTTATTTTATATATTAAATGTGAAAAAATGATTTTTAACATAATTTTTTCAAGAAAAACTGTTAAAATCTTCAAATGAGGGTACTTCCGGTTGGCCAATTATAACCAAAATCTAATTAGCTCTTCATATGGATGCAACGAAGAGGAATACGAAAGAATTATAATTTTTGGAATTGTAGTATTAGAGTTATTGTAGACGAAAATCTCAAAAAAATAATTGCACTCATATATTTGAAGTATTTTTTTTTTAAATTAGCAATAAACGATTTACTCTTCGCGACTATTTCGAAAAATAAGGCACACACGAAACACAAATTATTATTTTAATAACAAACCACGCTTTCTTTATTTATCTTTGACATATCATCTGAAATACCTTAACAATGAGTTCAGCGGATGTTCTCCTTAACAGGTTTGTCTCAATCAGGAAATGTTTTCACTAAATCTAAAATAATAATATATTTGAAGATATCATCAAGAAATTATTTCATTAAACGAACACTGCTGTTATTTACTCATTTTAACCTATATTAAAACTATTTCATTTAATGAAAACCTTGACATTTTTAATGAACTTTAAACGACATACATTTATCTATTGAGTATCAAATTGACAAAGTTAAACTACATAAATATTGGGAACGAAGTACGTGCAGAATCAGAATCTACACTCAGATCCACAGCCTCACGAACTCATTGGGTTTAGACTAGGTTAAGAACTTCGTGCGAGGAATTGTTTTGCGGGGGAGTTCGACTCTGGATAATTTATTTCTTAAGAGTTTCTCAAGGAAAGACTAGGAATTGTTTTAGGAATTTCTTTGGGACTGAAGGTACTTTAACAGTGAATGAATAATCAATTTCAATTAGTAGCTAGAATAAATACCAAAAAAAATTACAGACTCTTTTTTATGTTGATTTTAAAACCAATATTCAGGATTTAGTAATTTGCGCATTTCTCTTTTTGCACATTTCTATAAATGAAAACCGTAGTTTCCAGAAATGACATCTGAAAGCAATAAATTTTCGTAAAGCTATTAATTGAAACTACCAACGGAGTTATAAATTTTTTGGCTTCGGATCTGCAATTAGCACATTTTCAGTTTTCCAATATTTTATTATTCTCTCTGCATATTGCCTGCAAAATTTTTATTAATAAATTAATTTCTATAATCCGTATTTTGTAAACTTATTTACACATTAGGACAACTTGTCGCACTTAAACAAGTTTTATCAGAGGTATGAGAATCTTATGCCCGGTGGCAGAAACGTTCATCAACTCTTTGTTTAATTAATTGACCACCGCGTTGCATTTGTTCGTTTATTAAACAAAGAGTTGTTGAACGTGCAACCGGGCATTAGATAATATTCGTACTGGACATTTAAATATAATAGGTGGTAGCATGAATGGTGATTAGGAGGTGATCAGTGAAGAGATGACAAACAGTATTTTAACTCTTCTCAATCGTTCCGGACCACAATAATAGTTACGAAGCAATCATCCTTCACCACATATTCCTGTCTAAGCACACTTCTTTCGCTGGCTACATTTATAATCACATTCATACATGCTCTTCTTCTCTTCCCACTCGGAAACTTTCTCTTTTTTAGCACCTAGTCAATAACATCTATCCACTTACACACTGAATGGCCACTCAATCGAACATCTTCAACTTCACCAAGATATATACGCTCTACAAGCCGTTCACTCTTCATTTTCTCCACATGACCAAACCATCTCAACTGACTCATTTCAACTCTCTTAACAACATTCTTCCCAACCGTACATTCTTCATAAACCAAACTATTCCTCATGCTATCCCGTCTTACATTATTATTACAATAATTTTTGGAATTTGTCGGGCAAGGTTGCAGTTAGATGGGGTAACTAAATAGGTCTGTGCTACCATAAAGATGGTGTAGTATTGTCTTTATTAGCCCATTCTGGATCCCTGGAAGGTACTAGTGAAACTGCTACTTCGCTACAAGTGTGTTTGAGCCATTGTGGCAACTGTAGCGACCAAGAGATCATCAAGATTGTCTGGTCACTTGGTCACTGACTTGTCTAGTTCATTGAGGGTTACCCAGGGTCTACCACGAGGAATGGTTGAGATTGCCACCGAAACCATTATTTATAAATAAAATACATAAATATATCACGGCATATTACCCATTGCTGCGGGTGTGCTAATTTGCTTTATACGCAGATATCGGTAATGATGGTGACATGGGCGTTTACCAGGCGTCACCTTACGGGCACTCATTGCTGGCGTGGAGAGTGCATCACAGGGGTGAATTTTGTGCCATTTAAAATTCGAAATATTTGGTGTCGGTCGGGATCCCATTATTTATCATATGGCATAATAAGATTATGATACAAATAAGGTATATTATTCCTTAGAATGATATTTGATTTGTACGTCTATGACAGATGTCAGGTAGATCTTGGAAGAATCATTTGAGTCTCTCTGTCTTTCCATACCGTACCGTATTCTGAAAATGCTGACGATGGTGAAATGAACTTCTTTGTCATTGAGGTTTGGAATGTCTTTTAGAAGTATGGCAAAATCTGTTACTATACTCTATCCGTTTTAACTATAGACTAGATGGCGTTTCGAGCGCGGCAGTTTTTACATGCATTAAATAAAGAATTCAAATTTTGGCGCCATTCCTGGATTTAAAAAAATTCTTTCTAATTGACATTTTTTCAGTAATTTTGTCTTGTACGTACAAGTGCTAATCTATTTTGTGTTTTTATACATATACATAAATGAAAACCACATTATTCAAATAAATTTTAAAGAAAACAACTTAAAAAAAATATAATTCACCTTTGAAATATAAATATTTACACTGTAAAATATATACATTATATGTATAAACTATATACACCGTTAAATATGAATAAAATAATGTTCTAAACAAATTTCTTTGTTTTTAGGGTAATCCGAGTGACCCTTTTTCTTCATGTTCTTTCATAGCTTTCCAAATATTACATCGTCCTATGCCCAGTTCTGATGCCACAATTTGGATATTTTCTAATTTGGAATGTGCATTCGTGGCACGATATGTGCAGTATAAATTATACAGTTGTCAAGCAAATTTAAATTTCGCGTCAATTATTTTACTGTGTAAACTCGGTTCACGTTTGAACCAATCAGAGATCTAGAATCTTAAGCCCTATCTCGTCCAACGCTCTATAGTTAAAACGGATAGAGTATAGAAAAATTGATAGATGGTTGGTCCATCCAGAGTTGCAATGTCTGTGGATGCCACCTACGGTTGGACATGGCCGGTAACCATGACGACCGGTGTAAGCATCCGTCGAGGACACGCACGCAGCATCGGAGGCGGTCGAGGACGCTCTCGGGCCGAGCGCCACAGCTCAGTTGCCGCCGTGAGTGCGCGCGAGCTGCACCGGGACGCGCCGACCGCCACGACTGGCGTCCCGACGCCACCGTCCAAGTGACAGTGACAGTGAGTGACGGAGTGAGACTCAGTCAGTGGCCAAGGTAGTTTAGTGGAAGCATGGTTGTGTTTACCATACAATGTGTTTATCTTTCATATGATATTGACATTCAAAGATTGAGCCATTTTATGCCCACAGTATTTTATACATCCCAGATTGAAATCTCAAATTAGATTCATTGGTGTAGTGGTAACTGAAAAAGAGTGTCACTGCAAATTTTCTAATCATCAAATATCATTTTAAATTTTGTTAACAAATATGGTAACAAAACATATTTATTAATTTTAAAATAAGTATATCATCACGGCATATTACCCATTGCTGGGTGTACCAATCTGCTTTGTACACAGATATCGATGATGACATATTTGTACCGTGCGGGCATTTACCAGGCGTCACCTCACGGGCACTCATTGCTGGCGTGGAGAGTGCACCACAGGGGTCAATTTTGTACCATTTAAAATTTGAAATATTTGGCGTCGGTCGGGTTCGAACTCGGTTCTCCAGATTTCGCGACCAGGCACTCGGCCACGAGACCCCATTTTTTAGAAAGGATCTATTATAGACAATAACCAAAATACAGCCAAAAATGATAAAACAGCAATTATAAATGCGTAATACCTACCAGGGTCACGCTAGAATGATTGAGAATAAGACAAATTATTCATATGTTTTAGAATTTTATTTAAAAATATTCAAAAAGCTCCCTTCAACAATTCTTTCGTTTTATTTCTTAAAAGCTCGAATTCTGAATGTTTTCAAAATAAATTTCTTTTAATTGTCAAAAGTTTTTCATTGACAAATCCGGTGAATATGGCGGGTGTTCTATTTTAGTTTTATATTTTGTTTGCCAAAAACTGACATGTTGAAGCTGCCCCATGATCTCTGATTAATTACATATTTGCACTCACATCGATACTTTAAAAAAATTGATTAACTAACTTAACTTTAGCAACTTAATTTCTAGTGATAGATAAATAATTGTTTTAAATGATATGCAATTTTGTTTCCACGGACTGCTAGGTTTTCATATTGTCAAAATTTAGTAATTATTAAATTAAATTAATATGTTTAGCTATCAAATAATTTTATAAAATTTATTTGATCAGTATTTTTTACCTCCCGCTATCCTTGGTAAGGCAGGTATAGGGATCGTGCTAAAAATCGCATATCGAGATTTTGGTAAATGACCACGTTTTAAGGTCCCTAGAATCCAATTTTAATATTTTCACCATGATATCTGTGTGTATGTGTGGATCCTCCACTCTAACTCAAATACTATCATTCAGAAAATTTTGAAACGTTGTATTTCTACTTTATTCTAATACCGGAAATGGCACTTTATTTATTTTTTCAAGATTTGTGTTATTATAAAAAATAAAGATTATTAATTTTTCAATAGATTTGCATAAATACTTTCTCTATATATTTTATGGATAATTTTATAAAATTATCTATAATTTAAATCCTAGAGCCTACGCTTTAAACAAATAAAGAAAGAAATGGAAAGAGCCCATTATATTTTGGTGAAAATCGGATATCCGGAAATGGCACTTTATTAGAAGCTCAAAATAGTTTTTCTTCGAAAAATACCTTTAAATGTTATTTTTTCGAGATTAATGTTATTATAAAAATTAAAGATTATTAAATTTTCTATAGATTTGCATTAATAGTTTCTCTATATATTTTATGGATAAATTTATAAAATCTTTAATTTAAATCCCAGATCCTACGCTTTAAACAAACAAAACGAAGTTATTCAAATGTATGTAAGAACTAATCATTTCAAAATAATATTAGTAACGTTTTAAAAAGAAAAAAGTAAATAGAACAATAGAAAAGGAATTCAATACAGGTTCCAGCATAAGTAAATATGTATGTATGTATTTAGATGAATATAATTAACGATTCACAAAAATATTTAAGCTAATCGTTATTTTTGGATTAGTGAATTCTATTCTATCCCGGTGTTTAAAATTTAATCTTCATTTTACTATAGCGTCGGTGGCTAAAGGGTTAGAGCAACGCCTCATGTTATGAGTGCCCTCGGGGCTCTGGGTTCGAAACACACTAAGGCATGGATGTGTGTGAATGTGAACCTACTCTGTAATTGGGATTTAATCCTGTTGAGGGGTTTAAAAAAAAGGTAGTTACTTACTTGGTTTAGGTTAGACTATATTTTAAGAAATAAACTGTCAAAATTAGAGTAAAATTCGCTAATCCAAAAATAAGGATTAACTTAATATTTTTTGTGACTCGGGCTGTAAATGGTGGGAGGTATTGTCTTGGCCACACCAGACTTTTTATATTAATAATCAGTATTTTGTTAGTAAGTGATCAATTAATATTAATATTATGTTCAGGTTAGATTAGGTTAGGCTAAGTCGAGGGTTGAGTTATGGTTAGTTTAGATAAGTTGTATTTTTATTAGAATTTACCTACTGATCATTTAGTACTAATCATTTAGTAAAAATAAAATACATGCCATTTTATAATACATAGTAGTGTATCTAATTAAAATTTATAGCCCTTATATAAAGAAGTTATCTTTTTAAGTGGAACGATCTCATTTAATTTAAGCAAATCTACACAATGTACGAAAGTAATCAAGCTAAGGTAGTTCGGACGGGTACTAACTTCACCGTAAGATTAAAGTGTTCATTCTTATCGAGAAGATTCGCTATGTTAGGTGATACATCAATTAAGGCCATCAAAGAAATTGTGTGTGGGAGTCCAATTTTCTAAGAGACAGTATACGCGACCAAAATATTTTCTTTCAATTTCATTGTTGCTATTATTATTAGTGAATCACTGACACGCTTTAAAAACAATACTAATAAATTATTACAATTTTTTTATCTATGCTTTTACATTTATAAAGATTAGGTTAACAATTACTTGAAATTTCAGTCAAACAGCATTTATTCTTAGAAAACCAACGTTTCAGTATACAGTCACATCTTCTTCAGTGTAAGTAAAATCTTACATATTCATAAACATAAATTCATGTATACATACATAAAATTATTCGTTTAATTGATGCATCGACTTTTATTTCTCGTTTACTTAATTGTTTTGCGATTAGCAATGTACAGTATCAAGTGCAATTTAAATAGTATGTTCATAAAACTAATATTACTAGATGTGTATATACAGGGTGTTAACCGCGATCACGAACAAACGATCTTATTTTCATAATTTCTTGCTTCCTTAATTATTTTGGGTAAAAATGCATCATATAAAAGGTGTAGAACTTAAAATTTTGCATCTGAATCATTACGCAAAATTTTACATACTTTGCAAAGGCAGAAATTAAGTATAAAAATCTGGCGTGGCCAACACAATACCTCCCGTCATTTACAGCCCGAGTCACAAAAAATATTAATCTAATCCTTATTTTTGGATTAGCGAATTTTACTCTAATCTTGGCAGTTTATTTTTTAAAATATAGTCTAATCTAATCCAAATAACTACCTTTTTTTGATAATAAAATGAAGATTAAATTTTAAATACCGGGATAGAATAGAATTCACTAATCCAAAAATGAGGATTAGCTTAAACTTTTTTGTGAATCGTTAATTTTTATTAATCTAAATACATACTTATATATACTTATGCTGGATACTGTATTGATTTCCGTTCCTATATATTGTTCTATTTACTTTTTTCTTTTTAAAACGTTACTATTATTAATTTGAAATGATTAGTTCTTTGACAGTGACATTTATCTGTCAATTATATACATTTGAATAATTGCGTAACCAAGGAGTTTTGTCTGTTTAAAGAGTAGGTTCCGGGATTTAAATTATAGATAATTTTATAAATTTATCCACAAAATATGTAAAATAAGTATTAATGCAAATCTATAGAAAATTTAATATAGTCTTTAATTTAAACAATAACATTAATCTTGAAAAAATAACATTAGGTATTTTTCGAAGAAAAACTATTTTGAGCTTCAAATAGAGTGCCATTTCCGGTTATCCGATTTACATCAAAAATCTAATGGGTCTTTTGCATATTAGAAAAAGGTCGAAATACAAGGTTTCAAAATTTTCTGAATATACACATACACAGACATCATCGTGAAAATGTTAAAATTGGATTCTAGGGACCTTAAAACGTGCTCATTTACCAAAATCTCGATATTGCGATTTTTAGCACGATCCCTATACCTCCCTTACCAAGGGTAGCGGGAGGTAAAAATGTCGAAAATCACCCTAAAAATAGCAATAGCCAAACAGATAAATTAACAAAAGTTTGGAACTTTACCTGTCAAGTTATGTTAATTGGGTTATTATGTACTGTTTGTAATATTTCTTCAAGTGAAATATTTCAATTTAGCAGAAATTACAAATAATAATTATTATACCTAACCTAGCTTGACAGTTAAATCGCTAACATTTGTTAATTTTGCCCGAAACAAAAATAACCAGACCTAAACGCACAAAAGTCACTCTTGGAAAACTCGGGGCAAGTTTTTTTGTTGTTATATTTAATTGAATTGCAGGCGAAAATAATTGTAAGCAAATCTCTACATTTACCAGGCAATGTACACATCATCCTATTATGTACTTTTACTGTAACATATACAATTGCTAGAAACTGTATACAAATATAAGAAATTTATATAAAACATATATGGAATTGCCAGAAGGTATCGTCCTGGCCACATCAGATTTTTTAATGTACTTATTGACATTGCCGTTATTAAAATTTCGTGCTTTATCAAAAATCCCATTATCGGCAACAAATTATCACTTCATTGAGTGTCTACTAATTGTCTGTTAAATTTAAAAACAGTATCAAATTGCATCGTACGTAATTTACTGTTTATTTTGTGCTGAGCGCAATAAAAAAGTAAATTTCTAAATGAAAATTCTTTCAGTTGTAAACTACATTTAGTTTAGTTGCCATTTATCTTGAAATGCCGTGAAATAATGAAAGAGACCATTGGCAGAGTTTCTACTTTGATCAATTAAGAGAGAACAGCCCATTCTATTTGGAAACATTCATTTATCACCAACAATTCAAGTACAGGAACAATATAGAAGAAATGTAAACAATTTTATTTTCGAAACACACGTTTGCTTTCAAATAATTTATGGATAATTAGTTCTTTGACAGTGACATTTATCTGTCAGTTACATACATTTGAGATATGAACTGTGCAACCAAGGAGTTTTGCTTGTTTAAAGCGTAGGGTCCGGGATTAAAATTATAGATAATTTTATAAATTTATCCATAAAATATATAGAAAAAGTATTTATGCAAATCTGTAGAAAATTTAATAATCTTTAATTTTTATAATAACACAAATCTTGAAAAAATAACATTTGAAGGTATTTTTCGATCAAAATCTATTTTGAGCTTCAAGTAAAATGCCATTTCTGGTTATCTGATATACACCAAAATCTAATGGTCTCTTCCCATATTAGAATAAGGTAGAAATACAAGGTTTCAAAATTTTCTGAATGATAGTATTTGAGTTAAAGTGGAGGATCCACACACACGCACACGCACACACACACACACACACACACACACACACACACACATATATATATATATATATATATATATATATATATATATATATATATATATATATGTATATATATATACACATGCATACACACAGACATCATCGTGAAAATGTTAAAATTGGATTCTAGGACCTTAAAACGTGGTCATTTGCCAAAATCTCGATATGCAATTTTTAGCACGATCCCTACCTCCCTTACCAAGGGTAGCGGGAGGTAAAAATTAACCAAATGAATGATAACGTCGAATATGTCAACAAAATGGAACATTCTATTATATTTAATGCCAATAATAATTACACAACCAACAATATACGAAATATAAATAATATTTTCATACTTATATCTATAATAATTATCAGTAATACCACTAATACGGTATAGAAATTTGAGATTGACGTATATCGTTTGATTTTGTTATGATGATGTTTGAAAGTAGCGGTAGTGGGGGTAAAAATACCAGAGAAACCAGTATTATTTAGTTGTTGGCGTGGTCCGACTTTTTACCAACTTGTTTCAGGAATCGCGTTCCAAATAGAAACCGATAAATAATTTCAGGACTTACGGAACATAAACCCAAAAACCTGATTGAACCGGTATATATACTAATAGTATATTCTGTAACTTAACCACGACCGTGGCTATGGTTTTCTTGTAGTTCACGTGGTCAGGTTATGGTTATTGAAAAGTGGTTGTGATTCGGAACATCTTGGTTAATTTGAGTCGGTAAAGCAGGGAACCACTGCATCATTAGAAATAAGTGACAACTCTATTTGTCTATTTTATACTACCGTAAATATTATACATATGAGTATATATTAATAATAATTATATGTTTATACAAATTTATTTATTATATTATAAGAAATAAGAAAATGACTACAACAACCACAAAAAATTGTGGTCGATGTGGTCACGAAAAAGTAACCAAAACTTTCAGGAACCACATTCCGAAATGGAACCTCGATCCTGAAATTATGTTGTGGTTACATTCCGGAACGCTTAACCAGAACCTTGGTCACCGCGGTTGAGTTACGGAATATACTATAAAGATATGAAATATATTTTCTCTAACACTACTATGGAATTCATACATTCTATAACTGAAAACTGTTACTGAATGACGATATTCTGTCATACTGTTACTGAATGATATTCCGTAATAGGCAGCCACAGACCACTAGTTTTTCAATTCACTCATTTAAAATATATAGGAAACGCAATTGTTTTCAAAATCAAGACGGCTTTGCTTAGCGCTTTGTTTCTTTGATTTTGTCACCTCAACTGTCTTAACTGTCAAATTATAAAAGAAATGATTACAAAATCTAATTATACGCCTTGTTTTACGCGTTTTGAAGCTTTTACGTGGTAATTTAAATAAAAATTATTACTTTTATTTTATTTTGGAATCATAAACTTGTTTATCCGCTCTAAAAAACGGGCGCAATTTGGCATTTATCGCCCGAGAGCTTATAAAGTTGCCCAGCAACAGCTATTCAAACGTCAAAATCGTTGTTTTTAGGTAAATGTCAGACAATGTAATGAATTCGATAAATCACATATTTTGAACACCGCTGCTCGTAAAACTATTCGTATCCTTTCTCGTATATGTCTTGTCTCTTCTGTGGAACCTACTTGCTCTGGGCAACGTCAATTTCATTCCATATTTCTTTTGAATAATCGATATCTTCCATTTTCATTTGACAGTAAATTAAAATTTGTTATAAACAAACAATATAGCGAGAAACCACAGCATACTTAAAATTCACAACGCCAGCACAACGATACCGAATATATACCCATTGAATCCTTGAATTTCGAGAACCAAAATAAAATAAAACGTTGTATGTACCACGGGCATAATCAAGATTGTAGCACTCGGGAAAATTAATGCTCTCCGCTTCGCGTCGACCTTTAAACGTGCTACAATCTTTTGATTATGCCCTTAATACATAAATAACTATTATAACATGCCAATAATATTTTATTATTTTTTGGAAAAATCTCAAGTGATATATTTTTAAATAGTGTTAGAGAAAGTATAGTCTAAAACTCGTATGGAATAGTATTTTCGCCTCTCGCGAAACCTTAGATCTCGCCTACGGCGCGGCCTACAAACTTATCGCTCGCGCGGAATTATCTATTCCATACTAGTTATAGAATATACTATTAAAATAAAAATTAATAACTTCTTTTATCTGGTCTTGTGTTCAGGTTTATTTAATCCGCCTATTTATTTACGTACTGGTGTCGTACTTTTCTAGAACATTCTAGAGTCTTGCAAGACCGTATTGGCCACAATATTTATATTACTGAATTCTGTTATCTGTTATGTGTTTCTAATTTTGATGTTGATTCTGTTTCAGATTTGTGTTGTGTGATGGCGGTGTGTAAGTTGTCGGTGGTTGCAAATGGGGCGGCTGCGGCTGTGGCGTTTGGGGCCCTTGGCCGGCGATGACGGACCGCGACCGACACGCCGCCTCGGATCCCTGGGCCCTCGAACTCGACCTAGACCTACGCCAGCACATTCAGCACTGCCCGTGTTCTTGCAATCATATGGGATATGGCAACTACTTGGATTATCAGGTAGGAACGAATGCTCATTTACCATGTTCTATTTTGTCCAGCCCCCAAAGTTGATTCTTGCGGCCCGCAATGCATGCACGTTTCTATAATTTAAAAAATTAAACAAAATTGGTTATTTTTTTACAATCATTTTAGTAATATGTACATCGATTCCAAAAATTTTAGAGGTTGGAAAATATGTCAATCCTAACTGCAATGACAATCTATTGGGTGGGAAATGACAGATCACGCTTCCACTTCATGGGATGGAAATGTTTATATAGGGTTGCCTAGCAACATTGTCATAGATCCCTATAATAAAGTAGGCTAAAATTTTATGATAAAATTAAAGGTTATAACTTACTTGTTTATTTTGACTATTTCACTCATAAATATATAAGCCAATCCAAATCCAGGATTCTACCTAGTTACCGAAGGCGCTTTCTTTTTAGGGGGAAAATTAACTGATCTTACCTCCTACTGAACTGAACTACTCCTAACAAGAACAGTATATTATTTTTTTAAATAAGAAGGAGAAGATAAAAACATATATAGCATTATATTTATAATATAATAATATGCTGAATTTGCTTGTGGTTATAGTCTGTTGTATATGTGATTTGATTTTGACATATTAAATTCTTTTACCTTTGAATATTTAAATATGGATATATTTCTTATGGCAATGAAACATGATATAACTTTTCAAACTAATTCATTTCTTCTATTTGTCATTGTAATATCAAATACTTACAAAAAAGACAAAATACATAGTGTCAGTCATATTGACGTGATATTGACATTCGGGATCAGTTCAGGATCTATTTGATCCTGTTTCAAAGGTGGTGCTTCGCGGGGGTGGGGACGAAGAAAATGGGTAGTACAAGATCATTTATCCTCTTTAAAAAGAACGATTTTGAGTAGATGCGTGCTACTCCGAGTTGATCTTCTTGATAAAAAGAAAGCCGCTCAAGTTTCATTTCGACAAAACACAGCAACAAAAAAAAATTCGCACCCTTTAAGCCAATAAGATGTATTTTTAAAAGTTAGTTTTGATAACCGATTTTTTTTTGACGCTTTAGAAACATTGTTTACATACTTGTCAAAGTGTGTATATTTTCAGTGTTATCAGTTTTTATTAAAAACGAGTCGATTCGGAAAGGAATCTATTTAAAACGTTGAAAAAGCAAACTTAAATATAACACCTCAAAACAATAAAAATTAGAAGATTTTTGTCAAGAAAAAAAATATAAATGATTACCTGATTTTTATTTTGGAAATAGTCATTCGAATATCATTCGGGGTTAAATTTTATCCTGGAAAAATTTTCCGATTGCTTTACTCGAGCCTGTTGCCAATTTATCTCGTGACATTGATTAAAATAAATAAATACCTAGGCAACCAACTCTCGTAACAATCTGACAATTTTTCCGGCAAAAATTTACCATTTATGATATTATTCACGAAAGATGACTATTCAAGGCCATTTGTAAGCCGTCTGATATAATGTTACTTGCAGATAACTTCATTGCATTTCGTATGTATAGGCGTGCAACATGAAATATTTATGGACACATTTTAACTGAAAAAATAAGAGTAATTTATTTGTAAATTATGTTTCTTTCTAAATAATGCCTTTCTGAAAGATTTATGTTCTTCACTTATGTTTTTGCAAAATTCAAAAACATAGACTTAACTAATAAACTAAGGAATAATAATTTGATTTAAACGGAAACGCCACTGGGTAAATATTAGCACAGAGGACAGTGTAGTAGATAATTAGGTATCTGTAATTCTACGACGTCATTATTATTTATAGTGTGTTAGAAAGTAATGCCACTATTTACGTATATCTGTCATACCACATAAATTAAATAGACATAGTTCAAATAATCTTTCTCTTTCTAATACAAAATGTTGGTAAGCTGCTGTTAAGTGATGTGTATTTTTTCTTCGAACAAATGACCTTGAATAGACATCTTTCGTGAATAATAGTATATGAAAATTATTATTGATTTAAAGGAAGGATGATTGTAATTTGAAATAAATTGTGAAAAATTGTCAGTTACCGGGATTCGAACCCAAGACACCTACCTTGCCGGGATAGTGCTGTACCAACTTGGCTGCTCTCCTCTCGATGACTGAACAATCTTTCACTTTTAAAGTCGTATAACTCCTGACGATATTATCCTCGATGGCTGACACTTTTTCACAATTTATTTCAAATATACAAACTGTTAACTCATTGTTAATATTAAAGGATGATTGTGAATAAAATATGTAATATAATACTTCGGTGGGAATTTCATTACAGTCTCGCGCTGTATCTGACACAAATACATAAACTTTCGGCTGTAATAAAACATATTCTACCTCGGATGTAATATAATCTTACTATATAAGTGGGCTAAGTAAGGCATTATCCACCTAGAGACAAGTTAGATTAGCATCAGTCCAGAAGAACCAAAAGGTCTCTCTTGTAAAGGGATGGCGAAGAATATACGAACAAATTCACAAGACATACTGATGCCCACATATGATCAAAGCTTGTTATAATGCAATATATTATTTAATCTAAAATGAATCTCTTGCAAAACAAATATTTGAAAAGAAGCATTCGATAAAAGAAGCGCTTCTAAATTACAAATGAGGGATAACTAGGTAAATCTGTACTCAAGGGATTATATAGATTTACTTGCAATTCTAGATTATAAAATATGCAATGTAACAGTAGCGATACAGTAGTTTCTTTTATCTGGAGAAAATGAAATTTAAATGAAGAGAAGATAAACAGAATACTGTGTACTGTGACGTTTTCATTAAAATTTTGCGTTCACAAAGATTATCGCTACATTGCTTGCTTTTAACTTTTATCTTAGTTTAATGTACGATGCATATAACTTAATGTAAAACAATATTCATTTTAATAATTCATTAAATGAACCTGAAATTTGATATACTTTTGGAGTAAAACGAACAAAATAAAAAATATAATCATATGTCGCATATTCCTCGCTCGATGAAATCTTAGATTGTGTCTTCAAATATTGATACAAAACATACAAATTAAACTACTCTATAAAGCAATATGGTATCACAACGCATCAACATCAAAATTTTAGTTGTTATTTAATTTATTCATTCTAATTCTCATTTGTTGTCAAACACACATGTCAGTAATTGTAATATGAATAATATAGGAATCAGGTGAACAGATACAGATCGAATTAACAACACTGCCGTATTTAATCTAACCGCAACTTGTCAACATTTAGTTATTGTTTTTATAATGTAGCAACGAATTAGCGACACTTTTAATATATGCTAATTATTAATTGTTATTATTATTAGACCTGTATGTACGTTGGCGTTAATAAATGAATAATTTCACTATACAAGCAATTAAATAAAATATCTATTATTTTGCCATAGTTTACGTTAAGCTATTCCACTGTAACAAATTTAATAATAATAATAGTTTATCATCAAGGCTGAATGGTGCCGGACTTACGCCAAACACCCTATATAGTTACACAATTTATTTTTTGTGCAACCGAACGCGAAATAAGCATTTCGCAGCCGCAATACAGGCCGCGAAATTCAATTTCGCGACCGTTGTTATGGTAACGGCCGCGAAATTCATTTCGCGGCCGTTGTCATGGTAGCGAACGCAAAATTAAGTAAACAACCACTTTGACACTTGAGAATTGCATGGTTTTGTTTATCAAATGTTAATCCCATAGCCACTTTGAAAGCTAACTTTCTGTTTACATTGAAACTGTTTAAAATTAATAAAATTTGTAATTACATATTTTTTACGGTTGCACAAAAAATATTGTGTACACCCTGTCCGCGAAATCCTTTAGCGCCCTCGAGATTGTCTTGCCTCGGCCGCAAGCTGCCTCGGCGACAATTTTTCTGTCGGTACGCTAAAGAGTGATTTCGCGGCCTTGATATTATATTAACTATTATTATATTGCATTTATTTTTGTAGCTAAGTTCATTTGTCACAAGTGTTTCTGTCTCATAGTTCATGAAGCTTTCTCTCTTGCTGGGGAGAGTCAAGGTCTAGCTGGGGTTATGACGTCATGGCAAATTGCAAAATTATTTTCCATTTTTCTCGCGTTCTAGAAATTTTTATGCAAAATTTAAAAATATGGGTCTAATATTTTTATCTCTACATTAACATAAAAAATCTGATGTGGCCAGCACATTACCTTCCGTCAGTTCTATGTATTTTGTACAAATTTCATACGGAAAGTTCCTTGCTAAATTAAATATTCTATTTCTTGTACATTACCTTCCGGCAGTTGCATGTATTTTTTGCAAATTTCATACAGAAAATTATTATTTTGTGACGTTTTCTATATACAATGTAATGTATCTGCAGAAATAAAAGATTTATTATTATTTCTTGTACATTACCTTAAAGCAGTTGTATGTATTTTATACAAATTCCATACAGAAAGCAAAAGATCCTATACCTATTTCCAGTAAAATTATAAGACAAACACACTATGTCAATTTCACTTGACACTGACATCTTTCAATCAAAATTTTCTTAATATAGTAGCTCTTTCCACAGCTATGGCTACTTTATGAAATTTAATTTCTTTATAATTTTTTAACTCTATATCCATTTAATATTAGGTATAAAATGCAATCAAATCGTATAGAAAATAAAATATTCTTTAATATTTATAATAACATTAAATGTGAAAAAATGATATTTAACATAGTTTTTTCAAGAAAAACTGTTAAAATCTTCAAATGAGGGTACTTCCGGTTGTCCAATTCTAACCAAAATCTAATCAGCTCTTCGCATGGATGTAACGAAGAGAAATACGAAAGAATTATAATTTTTAGAATTGTAGTATCGAAGTTATCGTAGACGAAAATTTTGTTGCACACACACACACACACACACACACACACACACACACACACACACACACACACACACACACACACGGACATACATACATACATACACACACACACACACATACACACACACACACACACACACACACACACACACACACACACACACACACACACACACACACACACACACACACACACACACACATACAGACATCATCGTAAAAATAGTAAAATCGTATTCTAGGGCCCCTAAAACGTGCTTATTCATCAAAAACTCACCACCGAAGACAATACCTTCCTTACCTAAAGGTGACGGAAGGTAAAAACCAAAAAATCGTGGAACTAGTGATGCACGCGAGGCGAGACGAGACGATCTCGCTCTCGCACGTTTTTTTGGGTCTCGTCTCGTTCTCGCGCGAGAGTCTCGCTGTAAAAATAAGCGCTTGCGCACTACGTATTTACCTCGGTATTTACGTATCAGTTCAACTACAAAAGACAACTTCGGACCAATCGTTCCGTCTTCCGTGTATTTACAGTCGTATAACTATAATAAAGAGACGAAACTAAAGGTTTCTACACTTTAACTATATGCCACTATTTAAGTAAGATTTACTCATAAAAAAGCACTACACTTGGAACCCGCTGGCAACCAATCACTCCGCTTCACTCCGTGTTGGCTCCTATCGACGCTTAATATAAGATCCTTTACTTTTCAGGGACGACAAGAATTTTATTAACCGTAGTTTTAACTGGGATGAATTAGGGGCTGAAATGTTGGAGAAAAACTAGTTCTATTAGATGCAAAACCGATTTAGTCTTTATTTTGCATTTCCTTGCTCTGCGACCGATAGCATTCGACTCTAGATAGACTCAAAAAAATATAGTCAATTTATATAATGTTCACATTCACCTGTTCTATGCACGAATTACCGTTGACTCCACTCCCTGTACGGTGCATTTTTCATTGAATTTATGAATCAAAGTTATAAAGATACAAATACTTTTTATTGTGAGAATCTCGCGAGATTTTTCGCTTCTCGCAGTTGTTATACCGATTTCGCCTCGAATTTTAAATTGCATTCTCGCTCTCGTTCTCGTCTCGCATAATGCAACAAGACGAAACGAGATGCGAGAGTACTCTCGCCTCATCGTGCATCACTACATGGAACCCTTTTGTAGTAACAAAATAATTTTGGTGTTTAACGAAAGGTTCATGTTGAGGCTAAAACCATATTAATAGCCCCCCCCCCCTCATATAGTGTATAGAACCATCGCACCTTTTATGAACTTTGCAAAATATTCAGCTTTAATGTAAGCTCCTTACATATTTCCCTCATTTTCCGTGATTTTAATCTGCCAGTCGAGTTGATCTTTGTCGTGAGACCTGTAAGCACTTTTCACCCATCTAGTGCATCTGAGCCTGTGACCCACATTCGTTGGCTGGCAGGGTCGCTCGCTGACCCACTTCGCTGCAAGCCACTTCCCCCTGCCACCCGCCCGCCAGCCCCACAACCATGGCTTCATGTGTGAGTGTGTTTCATGCAAATTGTTCTTGGATGCTGCGTGTCACTTCATATACTAGATGTACATAGCAATATGAAACAATGCAACGGAAATGGGAACACTTTCACGCCATCCCAGCTGATTGCTAAATCATATTGTCAGACGTAACTCGGTTTAGATCGACGATGTATTCTGGCATTTAGATTTTAAGTTTTAGGACGCACAAATACAGCGAATAACGTATGAGGGTAGCACCGAAAGTTTCTGCAAACAAATAAATGCATGGCAAAACAAAAGTACATCCTAAGATAGCATGGCACTTCTTGTTACAATTCGTTATCTGTTATCAGTAATGTTTCATGAAGTTTTAAAGTACGTACGTCGTACTGAAAATGCAGTTAACAAGAGAAAATTTCCTAGCCAGAATATTTTACGATTTTAAAAGTATGCTCTCTTCAAAACAATGCATCGAAAAGCTTCAGGATGCGTTTGGAAATAAAGCACCTAGTATCAGGTCTGTTCATAGCTGGTACAATGAATTTAAATTTCATCGAGTTTCCCTCAATCACTATTTACGCGAAGATCGGCCAATTTCTGCAGTTACTATTGAAAACATAACTGCTATTCCTATAATGATTAAATAAGACAACCGTGTCATATACATAATTATACGGGCTACTTTGGGCAAAGGAATGACCGCTATAAATAAAAATCTGATGTGGCCAGCACATTACCTTCCGTCAGTTATATGAGGCATTTACGAAAATTCTACCTGTGAACTATTACTGGTAATAGCTGTTTATCAGGTTATAGCTACCGAAATCGATATTTTAAGAACGCAAGTGGTAAACAGGGTAGATCCATAACCTATAAAAAAAATTGAAAATTTGAAACAGGTTAGAAATTTGATGTAGTTAACAAACTGAGCAGTCATACTTTGAAAACATTTCCACTTTTAACGCCGTACGTTTCGCTGTGCATCACTACTTTTTTTTTTGAAATTAGATTCTTCATTGTAGATGGATCTGGTAGATGTTGTACAATTTTCGAACACGGTAACTTTTTACCACTCGCGTTTTCGAACACAGTCGGTAGATGCGGTATCTACCGGTAGAATTTTCGTAAATGCCTATGTATTTTCTATAAAATCTATACAGAAAGTTCCTTGCAAGAGATTGCGAGAATTTGTATAAAATACATACAACTGTCGAAAGGTAATGTACATACAAGAAATTTAGAAACTTTTGCAAGGAACTTTCTGTATGGATTTTATAGAAAATACATACGCATTTACGAAAATTCTACAGGTAGATACCGCATCTACCGACTGTGTTCGAAAACACGACTGATAAAAGGTTACCGTGTTCGAAAATTGTTCAAGGACCTAATTTCAAAAAAAGATAGTGATGCAAAGCGCAGCACGCCCGTTAAAAGTGTTCAAAATAGGACTCTGATCAGTTTGTTAACTACGTCAAATTTCTAACCTGTTTCAAATTTTCAAATTTTTTCATAGGTTATGGATCTACCCTGTTTACCACTTGCGTTCTTAAAATATCGATTCCGGTAGCTATAACCTGATAAAAAGCTGTTTACCGGTAAGAGTTCACCGGTAGAATTTTCGTAAATACCTCATATAACTGACGGAAGGTAATGTGCTGGCCACATCAGATTTTTTCTTTTGGCAAAATTTTCATTAATTGGCCAGAAAAAAATTAATGAAGTTTTAATATTTAAATTACCGCCTTGTATGTCGTAGAATTACGCCGAACCAATGAATGGCCGTAAAGCAATAACATCGGTACGTCCTCTAGCAAAGGCATGTGCGGGTAATTTAAACATGACAGATCATCTGTTTGAGGTTTGAATAATAGTTTGGAGGTTAATATTTTCGTTTGTCATTTTAATCTTGTATGAGTATAAGCTATGTTAAAATCCTTCAAAATCCTGCTTAACAAATCGAAATACGTAATAAAAGTAACAGAAACCACGCAAATTGTAAATAATAAAGAAGAGACAGTGACAGAAAAATGAACTAATGTCAAAATCAAATTAAAACTCGCACTCGCTCGCCATCTACAGGGTACATTCTTAAATATGCATCTCTTTCTCCAGTTCAAAATAATGACGTCAAAGAAAATCTTCTTTCTTAATTTATTAAAAAAACATAATTTTTTTAAAATAAAATTTATATTTTTACATATGTTTTCAACTTTACTTTAGGTATTTAGTGATAGGTATCAGAATTTCAGTACCACGCAAGTAGCCTATTGCTATTGGTTTACCACGGGTGTTAGCTACATTATGTATGTATTAAACTCTTTTTGTCTATGAGTGTAAACGTACTAAACGCAACTGAAAGTGACGACATTGTTCAGTTTTTAAAGAGCCCCAGTCTCTTTCCGGCAAATAAGATGCACAATTAACTTTATTCTATTTTATTTCCTTTCTTTTTATGTTCTTTTTGCGCCCGTTCGCTCCGTCTTGAGAACGAACTGCCAACTGTACATTGTTGTAATATTATTATAACTGATGATACCTTTTATATTAAATCGTGTGCTTCTTTCTATCTTCTTAGCAGATTTTAAGATTTCATATGAAAAGAGCTTACGAAATATTGCTGCGAGCATTGTTGAAAATGTTTTGTTATTAGTGTCACGTTTTGCGCTCATCTTATACAATAAGTTTCGTATTTTGTTAGAGCTAGATTTTTGTAATAAAATATCGAGTACTGACGAACGGAATTTATTGCTTGATGTGGATATCATTTTGTAAAGTGAAAAATATTCCTTTTTGAGAAATAGGTTTTGTAGCGTACAACTTACAAGTACTTACTTATACAAGGTGTAAATGAAATAAATACATTAAATTTAACCAGTAATTTAATTCGTGGATAGCAACAATATTTCTTAATAACTTTTTTTGGAAATTAGCATTTTTACAACTCTGTAAATTGTCGAGTCGGTTCACGTATTTTTCTAATAATCTTATGAAGTAGCAATATCTACAAAAAATTCTGTTTTAGCAAATTGATAATCCGGGCAGTCCTGTCAGTTGTTGCAATTAAATTTTGGCAATAATAATAAACTTGTTTATGAGGTTGTTAAGGATGTTAAATATCATTTTTTCACATTTAATGTTGTTATAAATATTAAAGAATATTTTATTCTCTATACGATTTGAATGTATTTTATATTTCATATTAAGTGGATATAGAGTTAAAAAATCTGATGTGGGCAATACATTACCTTCCGTCAGTTCTATGTATTTTATAAAAATTCCATACAGACAGTTTCTTGCGAAAGATTCTATATTTCCAGTCATTACCTTGCCTCAGTTCTATGTATTTTGTACAAATTCCATACAGAAAGTTTCTTAGAATTGATTTCATATTTGCAGTAAAATTATAACACAACCATATTATGTCAATCACACTTGAATTTTTTTATTTATATTAGTTGTTTCCAGTGTTATTGCATATCCATTGAATATGAATTATAAAATGTAATCAAATCGCATAGAGAATAAAGTATTTTTTAATATTTATAATAACATTAAATGTGAAAAAATGATATTTAATAATGTTTTTTCAAGAAAAACTGTTAAAATCTTCAAATGAGGGTACTTCCGGTTGACCAATTATAACCTAAATCTAATCAGCTCTACATATGGATGTAACGAAGAGGAATACGAAAGAATTATAATTTTTAGAATTGTAGTGTTGGAGTTATCGACGGAAAAATAATCGTCTCTCTCTCTCTCTCTCTCACACACACACATACACACACACACACACACACACACACACACACACACACATACACACACATGCATATACACATATTCATACAGACATCATCGCAAAAATAGTAAAATCGGTTTCTAGGGACTCTAAGGCTCGGGCCACACTATGCGTTTTTGCGGGAGCGGTTTAACGGGACCGGTTGACCGGGAAGACAACTACTTATTGTTTTAAATGAATGCGTCCACACTGATGCGGTTGCGGTCCGGTTGCCGGATACTACCGCAGCACGTTGCGGTTTGACCGGACGGTCAATTTGCCGCATGACAACTACAACTCATTGGAAATAATGCGAGCGTTCCCAAAGGTCTGGTTTTATTTTTTAATAGACAACGTATACTATTTGGGCTCTGTACTGATCAGACATTAGTCAAACTGTGTTCAAATCGAGTTGTCAATGCTGCCGTCCTGTTTAGCGGGATATATGTGGACGCTGTATGATCCATCCCGTTCAACCGGATGCGGTTTTACCGCTCCCGCTAAAACGCATAGTGTGGCCCGGGCCTTACATGTGCTTATTCATTAAAAACACCATCGAAAAACAATACCTTCCTTACCTAAAGGTATGACGGAAGGTAATAGTTATTAACGTCATAAGGCTGATATGAAGCAAATAACAGACACGGTTGAATATTGTAAAATCGAGGCGACAGCCAGGATATTACAATCAACCGATAGTCAGTTATTTGCATGTCAGCCGTGTGACGTTCAGTATATTTCATAATAACATAAAATATCTTATGAAAATTCCATTTTCTATGGCATATTGATAGGTGACAGCTCTTCATGACAATTTCATGATGCTGCGATTTTTTTTAGGAACACATGATTTTAATAATTGCCCTGTTATAAAAAATAACGGCTCTGACTGTTTTGACACATATATTGGTTGAGCATACAGTACTGTTAAAGCACATTTAACAGTATGGTATTATGAAACAATTATAAAAATATGAAATATCATATATTAGCTAGCTATGCTATAACTCTGGAAACAGCTGCTATATTAAGAAAATTTTGATTGAAAGGTGTCAGTGCCAAGTGCAATGGACCTTTTCAATTTAACGGCTATCTCTTTCTATCGCTACAAATAGTAAGAAAATGGCGCGAACAACTGCCAGTTGGGCTGTCAAACGAAACGTCAAAAATATTGAAGTGATTAAAATACATGTATTCTCGATGAAAATTTACATCGTCAGACATTTTAGCTCCAATAAAAGCTTTTGTAACTTCTTTCCGGATGTTTTTTAAAGTTGTCAAAGATTTTTCTCACATTTTACGTGTGATTTTTTTAGAAACAAACGTCATAGATTTCATTTGTTCTTACTATGCGCAGATCCCCATTGCGCATATCTTCTACTCTTTAAATTGAAAAGGTCCATTGACAGTATGTTTATGGTAATTTTACTGGAAATCTAGGATCTTTTGTTAGAAACTTTTTGTATGGAATTTAATTTAATTTAATTTGGTAGGTAATATACAAGAAATATAAACTTTTGCAAGGAAATTTCTGTACGAGTATCATATTTATACAAAATACACTGGCTTGCAATAAAATCGCGTACACCTTAAAAATCAAGTAACCGAGTTTTTACCTTTTTTTAGCTATTTAAATGCAATTTTTCAATTAACTGTCAATGGAGTTGTCACTATCATGTCACAATTTTATCTATTATAGAGTAAGTTCTTCATCTTGTTTGAGTTACTATTAAATTACATAAACATATATACTTGTATTCCTGAAAAATGAAAGAACAACCAAGTATGTATTTCTCGTTTTCTGTTAACTTTGGCCTTTTAATTGACACTATTTAATGACATTGACAAGTTAAATTTCAAGACCAAATCAATACAGCAAAAAATAGGTGTACGCGATTTTTTTGCAAGCCAGTGTACATAGAATTGACAGAAGGTAATGTGCTGGCCACATAAGATTTTTATTAATGTTTTCATTTACATTTCGAAAAGTCATTTTTATTAATAAAAGAAGACTATTATGCTGATCACACTCTATCCTTTGTTTATGGTATGGTAAAAAGTTAATTATAAAATAAATTACAAATAACTTTTCAGAAAAAAGTAAAAATGAGAGATAATGAATTGCATACCACAGTTAATATTTTGAAATTGTAAAACTTTATAATCATAAACTTTCCATAGGGTGTTTTACTGTTCTTGTTTCATTTCCTAACAAAATAAACAACTTGCTCCATACCTTATAGGTTAGTGATTCTTTGTAAAGTCTAAACAATTTTCAAAATTAAATTTGGAAAGTTTTCTTCTATGAGTAGATACTCCATGATTATCCTAACTTTACAACCCTAGTGTTTTGTATAAACGTAGTGTTCTTTTTATTTAATATTTTATATCTACCGTAGTTGGAAGCAACATAACGCCAATAACATAGGCGGACATACGACTTATTTTTGGGGAACACAAATATAAAAACACATTGACCGTATTTCTTGCATATACCGGGTGTCTTAGGCCGAACGACACATAGGAGGTTAACATGTGGAATCAGTTAATTGTGAATAGTGTCTCCCCAGTGCAAGATATTAAGTTGAAAATTCGTGTATACTGGCTTGCAAAAAAAAAATCGCATCCACTTTAAAAATCAAGTAGCCGAGTATTTATAATTTTTTTAGCTCTGTAAATAATGTAAAAACTGACAATGTTGTCACTGTCATCACTATTTGATCTATTATGAAGCTAGTTCTTCATTGTGTTTAATTTACCTACTGTTAAATTACAAATATATCCCAGAAAAGCGAAAGAAAAACCAAGTATGTATTTCATTTTATTATTAATTTTGACATCTTAATTGACATTAGTGACATTGACAAATTAAAAATCAAGATCGACTTAATACACCAAAAAATAGAGGCGATTTCGGGCGACAACCGTTCACTTGCGGTATGTTGCGTTCAGGCGCGTTCACACATTCGGGCGCTAGGAACAATATACCCGGTATGCTTGGATCAGTGCTCACAGCTGAACGGGTTTGCTAGTCGGCTCAGCTCTCTGTTCACTATTTCTATCTCTTTTTATCATGTATTTTTTTGAAATGTCAAAAGTCAAAACAGTCGGAGTCGTGGTTTTATGTCAAACAAAGTGACATTATTTTCGTTGGCTCTTTTTTGGACAAATTTGGAAAAAACTATCTTTCTCCGTTAATGCATTTTAATTGTCAGACACTATTTTTGACAGTATTAAATGTCGCAGAATATACATAACCTCCAAGCACGGTGTCAACAAGTGAACCATTGATTTTTGGCGCCACCACTGACCATAGCATACCGCAAGTGACCGTAACTGATCCTAAGAAGTGAACGGGTATGTCGCCCGAAATCGCCTTTAGTGTATGCGATTTTTTTTGTACTTATTCTATGGATTGTTATTCATATCACGCAAAAATGGTTACCAAGTAACAGCTTAAATAGCATAGTGGTAGCGTGTGCGCCTAGTAATAAACAAAACTCTGAGAGATTGGGTTCGAAGCCAGCCAGCAGTAAAATAATTTTTATTGTTAATATGATTTTAATTTAATAAAATGGATACGCCATTTTTTATTATAAATATTTATTGTAATTATCTAACTGTATGTTGTAATCAATGTGATTTAGATGTTACAAAATACGTATAATTTATGCTTTAAATAATGTTTATATTTTATTAAAAGTCTATAATAGATTAAAAACATATTAATAATAAAAATGTTGCTGCTGGATGGTTCCGAACCCGTCTCTCCGAGTTTTGTTTATTACCAAGCGCAAACGCTACCACTATGCTATTTGTACTGTTACTTAGTAACCATTTTGTCCGGTATACGAACAATAATCCTGGAAATTCTATAAATTTTTATAATTTTTTCTAATATTACACATTTAAATTTACTAATTTCGACTGTAATCCGTAGATTTAATATCCTCCAATAAGTATACAAAATTTCAACTTAATATCTTAGACTGGGTAGATACGATTCACAATTTACTATGACACCCGGTATATGGTGTTATGTAAGTAATGTGACATACGTTATATGTTAATAAACAAGGTTGCAATGTATCTTAATTTGAATCTGCAATAATTTTTTTTCTAATGTGCTTGTTGCAATTATTGTAAAAACACCAATTATTTATTTGAATAAAGATTTATTTCATTATCACATTAGTTTGAGTGAAAAGACAACATTTGTCATTTTTGAAGGTTTGAAGAGACGGAATATGGATGACACTCTTTAATTAATGGCGACTATTTTCGGGCATTTCTCTGTAAACTAAATGCAGGTCGGTATATTCCTGATTAGTGAAAGCAACAGGCAAATCTTAATATTTAAGTACTATGCCGCACTTATTGCAAATTCCAGGTCATTTATGATAACCAATAAATATTGTTTTTAAAGCAACTAGATTTTTAGATTTTAATTTATTAAGAAGCTGGTTTGTAATTGGTCGAATTTACAGTTTGTAAATCATCTGTTGGACGCCGCTGGTTCACAAGTGCGACCGTTTCCCGAACTACGAGTCGAAAGTAGAAGCATTGGGATCCTGATAGTGATTACGTTTTACGGGGCTACCGGCCGGGCTCTCCTTCTGCCCATGTATATTTTAGTGCTGCAGGTTTGCAGGAAAGGATTATGGCTACCGTTTCATATCATTTCCTGTAGAGATGTTCCGAATAATAAATTCCGCGTATTCTGTATTGGAAATAGAAATGGCACTACGTGTTGTTTTGACCTAGGGATAGGGATGTTATAGTTTTATCTCTGTAATATATTTACCAATTTGATTACAGCATGTACTCGCAGACTTGTAGACAGGGTAATTTCATATGGAAAAAATCTGAAGTGGCCAGCACATTACCTTTCGTCAGTTCTATGTATTTTGTACAAATTCCATACAGAGAGTTTCTTGTAAGATTTTATATATTTCCAGTAAAATTATAACACACATAGGGCCCTATTCTGTAACTCAGTGGTTAATTTTGAACCACTTGTATAAAATTTTTATCCAATAGTTATTGATTTGACATCTAAAAATCCCTTTTTTACCTTCCGTCACCTTTAGGTAAGGAAGGTATTGTCTGGTCAAAAAAATCGGTGGTGAGTTTTTGATGAATAAGCACGTTTTAGGGTCCCTAGAACACGATTTTACTATTTTTACGATGATGTCTGTATGTGTGTGTGTGTGTGTGTGTGTGTGTGTGTGTGTGTGTGTGTGTGTGTGTGTGTGTGTGTGTGTGTGCATGTGTGTCTGTGTGTGTGTGTGTGTGTAACAAAATTTTCGTCTACGATAACTTCCATACTACAATTCAAAAAATTATAATTCTTTCGTATTCCTCTTCGTTACATCCATGTGAAGAGCTGATTAGATTTTGGTTAGAATTGGTCAACCGGAAGTACCCTCATTTAAAGATTTTAACAGTTTTTCTTGAAAAAATGATTGTAAATATCATTTTTTCACATTTGATGTTATTATAAATATTAAAGAATATTTTATTCCCTACGCGATTTGAATGCATTTTATATTTCATATTAAATGGATATAGAGTTAAAAAATTATAAAGAAATTAAATATCATATATTAGCTAGCTATGCTATAACTCTGGAAACAGCTGATGTATTAAGAAAATTCTGATTGAAAGGTGTCAGTGTCAAGTGCAGTTGACAGTATGTATGTGTTATAATTTTACTGGAAATATAGGATCTTTTGCTTTCTGTATGGAATTTGTATAAAATACATACAACTGCCTTAAGGTAATGTACAAGAAATATAATCTTTTGCAAGGAACTTTCTGTATGACATTTATACAAAATCCCTAGAACTGACGGAAGGTAATGTGCTGGCCACATCAGATTTTTGTTATATGTCAACATACTTGATTGGTTAAAAAAATTAACCAATGGTTAAATATTAACCACTGAGATACAGAATAGGCCCCATATTATGTAAATTGCACTTTGACACTGACATTTGTCAATCAGAATTTTCTTAATGGAGCAGATGTTTCCATGTTTATAGCACAGCTGGCTGCTTTGTGAAATTTAATTTCTTTATAATTTTTTAACTCTATATCCATTGAATATGAAGTATAAAATGTAATCAAATCGTATAGAGAATAAATTATTCTCAAATATTTATAATAACATTAAATGTGAAAAGTGATTTTCCAATTAGGGCACTTCCGGTCGACTAATTATAACCAAAATCTAATCAGCTCTTCATATGGATCTAAAGAAAAGCAATACTTACGAAAAAATTATAATTTTTGGAAAGGTGGTATTGGAGTTATGCGATCCGAAAAAATCGTCACACACACACACACACACACACACACACACACACACACACACGCACGCACGCACGCACGCACGCACGCACGCACGCGCGCGCTCACACACACACACAGATGCATACATACATACATACATCATCGTAAAAATAGTAAAATTGTATTCTAGGAACAATAAAATATGCTTATTTATTAAAAACTCATCATCGATTTTTTTGACCAAAGACAATATCTTCCTTAAAGGTGACAGAAGGTAAAAGGATGATCCAAAATCTAGTCGACTACTTGAAGCACAAGCTGAACTGTCTTTATCTGAAACCAGTGGTTGGAAAACTTTGCATAATGATTTGGGCATGAGGAAGGTGTCTTCACGGTGGATACCCAAACTGGTTCACAAAGCGCGTAAAGTTGCAGACATTATCAGGGACTGCAGTTTTACAGAACTGCGCCATCCACCTTATAGCCCCGATTTAGCACCTATTTACTTCTTTTTATTCAAAAATTTAAAAAATTCTTAGGGGAAGAGAATTTGAATCAGACGAGCAGTTAATGTATGCTGTTGACAGTTGTTTTGCAGATCTTCCAAAAAATATTTTGGCGGACAAGACTGAATGAAAGAAGTCATCACAAAACGGGAGGCTAATTTAATATGATGTATTATCATATGTAATATAACAAGTGATATGATTATCATCGATGATATTCTCGAGTGAAACCGAGTTGCAGATTTCACGAGTCCGAAGGACGAGTCAAATGTGCTGCTTCGGTTTTACGAGCAATATCTTCGATTATTAATCATATCACGAGCTTATATTTAATAAGAGAATATAATGAATTTTTGTGACACATTGTGTGTGCTCCTAACCTAACTTTTAATATATTGTATTACAACATGGTTAATTTGACAATTGCCTTATTATTTTCATCATTGTTGATATCAAAAACGATTACCGCAAATTTTTATACTCAAAATTAACTGTCAATGTTGTATATAAAGGAAACAAATCCCCTAGTAACGAATATAAATAAGATGATAATTTCTTTGTTTTGTATCATCGCTGTAATAGACATGAAACTAGGAAGATTCTGAATGTTGATTGGCGGAAAACAATATAATATGTATTTATATAAAATGTAGATTCGAAGCCAATTTGGCAAGAATAATTCTAATCTAATCCAATTTAATTAGATTAGACCTCATTTAGTAATCTAATTTGTGAGTAAATATTTTTTTGTTACATACGTTAAACGTTTCAAAACGAATGATTTAACAAGTCTTTAATCCTATAGAAAACATGCAAATTATATTACAATTGATTGAAGTGAATTGAGTGGAGAAGAAACTTTCCATTCTCAGCTTTTTCCTTTTCCCGGGCTTCATTGAATTCGCTCCACAGAAGTTGTGTTAATAACAACCAACTGGCATGTGGAAGCAGCACCCAGGTGGTTGATTTTCTTCCAGTCGGGCACTTCCCCCATTTTCCGCTGGCCGGTTGGGCTTCGCTCCCGACTTCCACCGCGAATAACATATTGGCTTTCCGCAGAGGGCTCTCCGGATTAATTACCACTGTTGGCTAATTAAATGGTAAATGGTTTACGGCAACTCTTTGAGGTTTGAGCCTCATTGAATGTTGTCAACGCATCGGTGCCCCCGAATGGAAACCGCGGAGGGGAGACTGCGTTCGCTTTGTAATTTTTTAGTACCTGCCTGATGGGTTTTACGCAGATGCATCACTTTTTAAATTTAAAACTTTTTAACGGCTTTTGCGCAGGGGTAATTTGTACCGGACATTATGCGGCAGAGTTAGTTAATTACAATAAATGAAATTTTGGAATTTGTACCCCGATAATTTATGCTCATTAGCGATTTTTGTTCGATAAAACTTTTGCATTTTTACTACAGGAATAAAAGGTCAGCAGAAAAACCATCCAGATATGGATTTCAACTTCTTTTTACCTTCCGGTACCCTTGATAAGGCTTGATTTACATTAGCGGTATAATGACTGTACAATAACGGTATAATGACGGTACGAACATAATAAAATACCATGACAATATAGTTTTGTCTTTTATGTATTATGACAGTTTGTGGTGCATATGTCATGTCTCTATCAAAAGTAGAAAATATCGTGCATTTTTTAAAAATTTCACAAATTCCGACTTAGCTACAATTGTCCTTACTCTTGTCAATGAAGAAGAAGAAGAAAATGAAGAAAATCCAGAAAAAGTTTTCAGAACGATACTATTTTTTATGTAATTTCTGTAATAATCTGTAGTGTATATTTCACGTTTTTGTTATAAGCATAGAACTTTTGTTCAATATATATATGCATCGAAATACTACGTTACTATGATATACAATATTTTTTTCATAGAAACAAAACTATACTGTACGCTGATCGTATCGCTAATGTAAATCAGTAAATATCATTGGGCCGTCATCGTACCGTCATCGTACTGAGAACGTAGATGTAAAAGGGTCCATTAAAATACGTAGCATTAAGAAGTATCGTACCGTTATTGTACCATCATTGTACCGCTAATGTAAATCAAGCCTAAGAGAAGCATAGGGATCGTGCTAAAAATCGCATATCGAGATTTTGGTAGATGAGCACGTTATAAGGTCCCTAGAATCCAATTTTAATTTTTTCACGATGATGTCTGTACGTGCGTGTGTGTGTGTGTGTGTGTGTGTGTGTGTGCGTACGTGCGTTTCAAAAATCTGATGTGGCCAAAACAACACCTCCCGCTATTTAATTTTCATTAATTTAAATATACATACTTACATATTTAGGTATACTAGAAACTGTATTAAAATCCATTCCATATAACTATGGTTCTATTTACTATTTTCTTTTTAAAACGTTACTGTTATTAATTTGAAATGATTAGTTCTTTGACAGCGACATTTATCTGTCAGTTACATATATTTGAGGTATGAACTGTCTAATCAAGTAGTTGTGTTTGTTTAAAGCGCAGGATCGTGATTTAAATAACAGATAATTTTATAAATTTATCCATAAAATATATAGAAAAAGTATTAATGCAAACCAATAGAAAATTTACTAATCTTTAATTTTTATAATAACATAAATCTGGGAAAAATAACATTTAATAGTATATTAAGTATTAAGAACGGTAAGGACAGTTTACCGATCGAAGACAATGTTTGAGATCGGTAATTCCTTAACGTTCGTGAAGCTTATTATACTATTTTTGCACGATCGACGCACATAATTTAAAAGAAAAATAAGATTTGAAATTTTTTTTATGTCATTTTTGAAGTAAGCTTTGATTTTTATTTACCGCCTCGCCTCCTGAGCGGTAAGTGAAGCACATCACTTACCAACGTGAGTCACATCACTTACCGTTCAGCAATTTGTAAATAAGACCTACTGTCTTGGAAACACTATCGGTAAATATAAAAAATAACCCGATCGTGCAAAAAGGTATTTTGCGGAGAAAAACTATTTTGAGCTTCAAGTAGTGCCATTTCCGGTAATCCGATTATCACCAAAATCTAATGGGCTCTGTCCATTATAGAAAAAGTTCGAAATACAAGGTTTAAATTTTTTCTGAATGATACTATTTGAGTTAAAGTGGAGGATCCACACAGACATCATCGTGAAAATGTTAAAATTGGATTCTAGGGGCCTTAAAACGTGGCGATTTACCAAAATCTCGATATGCGATTTTTAGCACAATCCCTATACCCCCCTTACCAAGGGTAGTGGGAAATAAAAAACGTAACCTAAAAAGCTCTAACGTAAGTGGTATGGTAAAATGACAAGAACCACAATCATCAGTATACAAAAGTACTTACTAAAATATAGACGCTGGGGTGTGCAACCGTTCTTACTTATTACCGTTATTACATTATATTGTTGAGAGCGTTAATAAAAGCAAGTGCAACATACGGGTCAGTAGTGCTATTCTTTATAAGTTTCCATACACATAAACTGTCGACAAAATCTAGTAAATAAAGTAACACATTTTATTTTAACAAAAGCACAGCTTCACAACAAAAACACAATTGTTCTCAAATATACAAACTTCACAAAAACATGCAAAAACCATAAAACTTAAAGAAAAACTTTCGTGTCAAAAGTTCCATTAGAAAACACACGAAATTAGTTGTTGGGGCGACATCACCACGGTGAATCCCCCATTTGTTTTGTGTTTTATTCATTTTGAGCGGGTGCAGTTAAGCGCTCCATGGGTGGAGGTACAGATTTCTCTCTCGGGAGCAGTTCAACAACGGTTATGTCTTTAGCTACAACGTTACCAGGTGTACACTTACAATGAAATTTTACACACTTTAGGATAAAATATATGAGACACGTGGTGAACTGTTCCAGACTTTTACACGTCTCTGTCGGTGGATTAGGGAACTATATGAGAGCGCACTGCCGGTAAATTTACAAAGAGAAGTTTCGGTAATGAACGGGGTAAATTATTTAAAATAATGAAGGGATGTCATTGCAACTTATTCGACGGGTTTACATTTTCAAGAAATTATAGAATCATTTAACATACATGGTTAGAAATTTCTACAAAATTCTTTCCGCTACTTTAAAATATAGACTTAAAACTTTAAAAATCTTTTGACCAAAAGACTGGTGATAATAGTTCGATGGGTATTTTAAGGGTCATCTTCTAGTACAGATTGAGTTTCTATCGAAACCCTTTTCTTTTGGTACAAAGAAAAAAATCTGATGTGGCCAGCACATTACCTTCGTCAGTTCCAGGCACCGGACAGCTAAATGAATGTGCCAAAACACCATCATAGTTCCAGGAAGCAAACTGTAGAGGCGCGACAGTGCTTAAATTTTAAGAAAATGAATTAAGTCACCTTTGAGTTCAAAACATTTTGCAATATTTTGTATTGTAAAGCAGGCTACGGAAACCCATATTTCTATGTATTTTGTACAAATTTCATACAGAAAGTTCTTTGCTAAAGATTCAATTTCTTGTACATTACAAGACAAACTCGCTATGTCAATTTCACTTGACACTGACATCTTTCAATCAGAATTTTCTTATTATAGTAGCGGTTTCCATAGCTATAGCTACTTTATGAAATTTAATTTCTTTATAATTTTTTAACTCTATATCCATTTAATATTAAGTATAAAATGCAGTCAAATCGTATAGAGGATAAAATATTCTTTAATATTTATAATAACATTAAATGTGAAAAAATGATATTTAACATAGTTTTTTCAAGAAAAACTGTTAAATGAGAGTACTTCCGGTTGACCAGTCGTAACCAAAATCTAATCAGCTCTTTATATGGATGTAACGAAGAAGAATACGAAAGAATTATAATTTTAATATTACGCAGACGAAAATTTTGTTACACACACACACACACACACACACACACACACACACACACACACACACACACACACACACACACACACACACACACACACACACACACACACACACACACACACACACACACACACACACACACACACACACACACACACACACACACACACACACACACACACACACACACACACACACACACACACACACACACACACACACACACACACACACACACACACACACACACACACACACACACACACACACACACACACACACACACACACACACACACACACACACACACACACACACACACACACACACACACACACACACACACACACACACACACACACACACACACACACACACACACACACACACACACACACACACACACACACACACACACACACACACACACACACACACACACACACACACACACACACACACACACACACACACACACACACACACACACACACACACACACACACACACACACACACACACACACACACACACACACACACACACACACACACACACACACACACACACACACACACACACACACACACACACACACACACACACACACACACACACACACACACACACACACACACACACACACACACACACACACACACACACACACACACACACACACACACACACACACACACACACACACACACACACACACACACACACACACACACACACACACACACACACACACACACACACACACACACACACACACACACACACACACACACACACACACACACACACACACACACACACACACACACACACACACACACACACACACACACACACACACACACACACACACACACACACACACACACACACACACACACACACACACACACACACACACACACACACACACACACACACACACACACACACACACACACACACACACACACACACACACACACACACACACACACACACACACACACACACACACACACACACACACACACACACACACACACACACACACACACACACACACACACACACACACACACACGTGCTTATATTTGAAGAGATAAAATGATTGTTCCGCATGATTTAAATGCTGCATTTAAATCTCTTTAACTTTTATTTGAAGTATTTTTGTATAAAATAATTAGGTAACGTTTGCACAAATAAAAATTGATTTCCTGTTTCACTTTTCGCTTTACATCCTGTACATATGTATGTATGTGTGTGTGTGACGATTTTTTCGGATCCGATAACTGCAATACCACAATTCAAAACATTATAATTCTTTCGTATTGCTTTTCTTTACATCCATATGAAGAGATGATTAGATTTTGGTTATAATTGGTCAACCGGAAGTACCCTCATTCTAAGATTTTAACAGTTTTTGTTGAAAAAACGCTGTTAAATATCATTTACCACATTTAATGTTATTATAAATATTAAAGACTATTTTATTCTCTGTACGATTTGATTACATTTTATACTTCATATTCAATGGATATAGAGTAAAATTATAAAGAAATTAAATTTCATAAAGCAACCAGTTATGCTATAACCATGGAAACAGCTACTATGTTAAGAAAATGCTGATTGGCATTTGCAATTGACATAGTATGTTTGTGTTACAATTTTACTGGAAATATATAATCTCTTACATTAAACTTTCTGTATGAAATTTGTACAAAATACATAGAACTGATAGAAGGTAATGTACTTGAAATATAGAATCTTGTACAAAAAAACCTTCTGTATGGAATTTGTACAAAATATATGGAACTGACGGGAGGTAATGTGCTGGCCACATCAGACTTTTTTCTTTTTTCTAGGGCTTGTTAAGAATCCACAAGAAGGTTCCAGCTTATAAAACAGTAAATGAGCTCCCTTTTTAGCGACATGGTTGTACTTGTATTGAAGCTATTGAAGATACGATAGTGCAAAATAAAAATATATAGTTGTACGTAAATGCTCTCATGCTCTCAGAATATAGGTAAAAGCTACATAAACTAAAATTACCTAAAATGTTGAAATGTGCTGCTCTTTCATTTTTTTAATCATTATAAAAAAACTATCATATCAAATGACATGTTGTATATTAATATTTGTCATTGTGACAAAATGACAATTATTGTTTTTTAGTTAATTTTCAAATTTTTGTGTTCTTGTCATTTCATTTTCTTCATTGATTTCATTTCTCCTAATATTTCATTTCCCTCTTTTAGATATAATAAAATTTAAAAATGGTTTATGAAGATGATTTCAATGTTTGAAAAACAATACGCGTGATTTGCAGATGAATTCGTAAGTATCTGTCAAAATAATTATGTTAGATGTAAGAGATTACTCGAATCTCAGTCAAACAGCAAAAGAACGAATGTATGTACCCAGAAGAACGTGCAAGAGTGCACCGAAACGTCGGTGTTGTTGTAACTGTAAGAGAATAAATGACATTAGACTGAGCTTTTGAATAATAAATAATAATAATATTGGGTTTGGTTTTAATTATGGTAGGCTCTTTAATAAAATTAGTTCTTTCTTAAACTAAGACACTATTGCGTAGGCTTCCACAGTCTGAGTCATGAGAAATATTCGTTTTCCGGGAATAGACTGTCATATTTTGAATCAGAGCTCAACATTTCGCCCGCAGTCGTAAGGGCCATCTTCAGGAGCAAGGGGGATAGTACTGTCTTAAACAAGGTTACCCGACGTGTCAACCACGCTAGAGGCCGAGTTTAAGCAACAAGGAGGGAGACTCAGTTTACAAGGTTACCCGACGTGTAAACCACGCTAGAGGCCAAATAAACCAAGTGGTTTATTTGGCCTCTAGCGTGGTTGACACGTCGGGTAACCTTGTTTAATAAGTACTATCCCCGTTGCTCCTGAAGATACCCCATACGACTGCGGGCGAAACGTTGAGCTCTGACTCAAAATATCACACAGTCCATTCCCGGAAAACGAATATTTCTTATGACACTGTTCCCGGTCATTGTGCAATAGAATTTAAGAATATTATTTCAGATGGCATAGTGGCAAAACTCAATCTTTTTGAAGGACAAATAAGAAGAAATTTCTACTAAATAATAAATACAAATGGATAAATTTAAATTTCCTTCGAACTTAAACAATGTTGATAAAAGATTTAACTGGATTTGGATTTGGATCACTTCAAGTCCATTTTCTTATGCGATGATTCCTTCAGATTGTCCGTTTCAAATCTAAAATGAGATCTATTGCAGGACTAACTTATATGATCTCTCGATTCTATCACCAAAATTCAGTAAGTGTGGGTGGAATCATTCTGCTCGTATATAAAAAGAAAATTCGAGTAAAATCAGTGAACCAATAAAAGCTAAATTAATTGATTTAGTGTGTTCTAGAGAGAAAGAAACCAGTACATCGTGTTCATAAGGACAGAATAAACCCTACATTTTTAGAATAATCTTCAAATAACTTTGTATGCAACTCTTTAAATAAATAAAAAAGTTACTGGTCTCATTGATTAATATACTATTTATATTTATATCATTGATAAGTTTATCACATTCTGTCGTATCTTTAAGAATATATTTTTTTAGATTATACATAGTTAATAGTTATTTACGGTATAAGGCTGGGAATTGAATTATTATGATACGAATGAAAAGTTTACGGACCAGGCGACAAAGGAGCCAAATCTGGAATTTCTAAAAGAGTACCGTATTACTATTTCACGGCCGTATGTCGTACAACATTTTATTTCATTTTATCTACGGCCGTATTTATTTGGGAACTTTGGGTTCAATCTGTCATTGTCAGTTTTAAGAATTAAATAAAGAACGCATCTGTTTAGAAAGAGAGAGAAGTCGGGTTGAACTGGGTTGAGCGTACTAACCCAGTAAATCTGCTAGGTGAGTTGAGGCAGTTCAGGATCGGTTTCGGGTTACTTAAAATGTTCCAACTAAACACAACTAACCCACCAAGTGACTCCAAAAGTCCCAAATAAATACGGCCTACGTGTTGTAAAAAATTATATTAATTCAAAACATGTCTATTTAACTTAGGTCACATTGGGGTGTATTCTGTAAGGAAACTGTTAATTTTAAACAGTATGTTAAAAATAAACTTGCTGTTAAAATATATTTTCTATTCTGTAACTATCAATTCTGTTAAAATTTTAACACCCGTGTTAAAATTAGGTGTTAAAACTGTATATTTGAACGTCACTCAAATCGATGCCTTTAAAATTTTAACATATGTTTATACAATAAAATTATCACAGCATTTGAATATGTTGCATTTCTAATTAATGAAAATGAAATAGAAAACGAAAGAAAAATACCATGGATGAGTATAAAAAATATCTAGGTGTTATTTAATAAAATATACTGTTTACGAAGTATTTTATTTAATTACGGTCACCCATTCCATCGTATGTCTTTGCGTATCACAGCGTTTTGCCAGTAGGAATATTTAATTAACATAATTCGAGAAAGACTGAACTTTGAATGGTATATCGTGAGCACGATTTAGATGTATCGTAAAACATAGTTCTTTATTATAATGTAGGTATTAAATGCAGTTAAGATTGCTTATTCCTGTCTTGTTCGTCAAACCAGCGTAACTTAACATTTTGGATTGTTAATTCTAAGGATCAAGAAGAAGATATGTTACATACCTAATGATAACTTAATAATTTACAATATCAATGTAATTCAATTTTAATATGGAACCTGAAAATGAGACATGATTATGCAGCAGATTTTATTTATTTTCCGAAGCATTATTTCAATTCTTTTTTCTAAAATTTCAAAATGATAGATTAGTTTTCTAAAATTTCATAGTGACACATAAACTGACAGTTGTTCACTCTTTTTATCATGTTTATTTATTTGTGTTATGGTTACTAACTACATTACTTTAGTAAAGACGTGCTTTTTTTCTGTCTTGTTGATCACTTCATTCTGGTGTTTAACAGACATGTTAAAATTTATGATTTTAACACCAGTGTCAAATTTTCGCGTAGAGAATACCACAAAATGAATTTATTGTTAACAGTCATGTTAAAATATAATTTTTTAAAGGCATGTTAAAATTAACATTTTTTTTACAGAATACACCCCATCATATTTGAATTTGTGACGTTTGTGTGCATTTGTTTTAATTGTAATGTTGTCTTGATTGTCAAAAATGACAGCTGCATATTCTTGTGGTGATATTGGTGAATTGTCAAGTGAAATTTCTTCAAAATGTGGCGAGGTTACAGTGAAGCTTGCTTCCGCGAAATTGTCGAAAAGAATACCGGTTATTGACGAAAAGTCTACAATTTTTACTCGTACAAGCGCTTCAGCAACATCAAGAAGTTTCCACTACCCACAATAACTATTGATGGGGTATATTAACTTTTGTTGTATTTTTTATTAATAAACCCTGTTTTCATATAAATCGTATATGTATTTGTATTATTATTTTTTATTAAAAATCAAGAATGCGTGCTACAGTAAAAACGCACGCGTAGAATGATCACTATTATGGTATTTAAAAAAATTAGTGGGGGGGGGTTAGGGAGGCTTCAATAGTTAAAATTAGCACTCTGGCTTTCTTAAACATACCTTAACATAACCTAACCTAACACATAAACTCAAGCCCAGAAATACAGATATAATGAACAGCCTGCAACAATACAAAACAAATTATACACTTTATTTTTGTTTGATTACAAATCCGGTCTTGATGAAACTTTTAAAAGCATTTAAAACTTTGTTAATGTAAAGCATTTTTCACAACAAAATTTTAATTCAGCTTTGAAAAATATTTTTGAAAATATGCACAAAAACTCAGATAGTCTATTCAAACATTAATTAAAATTTTGCAAATATATTTATTTACTTTTTATGTTTCCAATTGACATTATTCCATGAATTCTGCAAATGAAAATGTATGTCATTGAAATATCACATTCTATTAATTTGTTATGAATGTGAAGCAAGTGCATGATTACATTGAAATTTGGTTAATAACGATGTTTAGCAATTGTTCAACGCAGCTGAAATATTATGACAGATATTTATGATGGTATAATTATCGTACTTGACAATTTCAATTATAAAATTTGTGTTTGTACGGTGTTCTCTCGACTCTCATTTTTAATGAATATTTATGTAATACTAATTATTAAATATAGATCAAGTTTCAGAAACTAAATAATTTAGTGCCAACCGAGTTCAAATATTTCTTTTTTACCTTCCGTCAAAAAGTTTCGTGATGAGTTTTTAGTCAATAAGCACGTTTTGGGGTCCTTAGAATACGATTTTACTATTTTTACGATGCTGTGCGCGCGCGCGCGCGCGCGCGCGCGCGTGTGTGTGTGTGTGTGTGTGTGTGTGTGTGTGTGTGTGTGTGTGTGTGTGTGTGTGTGTGTGTGTGTGTGTGTGTGTGTGTGTGTGTACGTGTATATATATATATATATATATATATATATATATATATATATATATATGTGTGTGTGTGTGTGTGTGTGTGTGTGTGTGTGTGTGTGTGTGTGTGTGTGTGTGTGTGTGTGTGTGTGTGTGTGTGTGTTATAATTCTTTCGTATTTCTCTTCTTTACATCCACATAAAGAGCTGATTAGATTTTGGTTATAATTGGTCAACCGGAAGTACCCACATTTGAAGATTTCAAAAGTTATTCTTGAAAAATGAATGATAAATAACATTTTTTAACATTTAATGTTTTTTAAATAATAAACAATATTTTATACTCTATACTATTTGACTGTATTTTATACTTCATATTAAATGGATATAGAGTTAAAAATTATAAAGAAATTAAATTTCATAAATTAGCCAGCTATGCTATAACTATGGAAACAGCTACTATATTAAGAAAGTTCTGATTGAAAGATGTCAGTGTCAAGTGCAATTGACAGAGTATGTGTTATAATTTTCCTAAAAATATAGGATATATTGCTAGAAACTTTCTGTATGGAATTTGTGTAAAACACATAACACGTACAACTGCCGGCAGGTAATATACAAGAAATCTTTTGCAAGGAACTTTCTGTGCGAAATTTGTACAAAATACATGGAACTGACGAAAGGTAATGTGCTGGCCACAACAGATTTTTAAAATATATAATGGTCATTTACTGTACAAGTGTGTTATATTGAAAATAAGTCACGCAGGAAAAGTGTTAGCCCATGAGGCCGTTAGGCCGAGTGGGGTTATTTTCTCAAGTGACATGTAATTACCACACATGTGCCATACAAAATTTTATCCAACACCTCTTCAAATGGTATAAAATGTATTTGAAAGATTTTCTAATTTGACATTGCGAAATGACATTTGGTAAAAAAAAGTGCCGAGAAGGCGTGAAACTTCTTTTCGGACCCAATGTAGATATTCTACCTTGTAAATTCGTGTGCCGAAATATTTTGTCAATAATACTTACCTTTAAAAATATCTTGAAATAAGATCTATTGACAAAGCATATTTACAAACATGTTGGAGTAAAAAGACATGAAACTCAAATACCGCAGTGTTATTCTAAGATAAATTGATTTAGCTGTCAAAATGGTTTGAGTGATTAATTTGTTATTTATTCTGAAATTTTAAACCAGTTTTGAAAACGGTGGAAAAATTTGCATATGCAGATTGTTTTTACTTCCTTGTACATAGCAAAGGAAGTATTGTAATCGCAAAAAATAAATATCCATTTTGACCATCCCTGAATCCATTTTTACTCATTTCGTCGTGACGTCTGTATGTATCTCGCATAACTCAAAAACGGTAAGCCACAGAAAGTTGAAATTTTGTATTTAGGACTACTATGACATCTAGTTGTGCACCTCCCTTTTTGGGCATTACATAATTTCTAGAAGTGATACTTCTTGAAGCCTATAATAGATTTTAATGCAAATTTTTTTTTAAATATAATCCAAAACTTTGGTATATAAAACTTATGTCAATGGGAATTAAAATAGGCTAACCGGAAGTGATATATTACCTGAAGTTATTAACAGTTTTTCTTTATTAAAATGGTTTTCTTTTGAGTTTAGAAATAAATGCTTCAAATAATAGTTTTAGAAAATTAAATTATACGCCTAGCACAACCAATATTATTAAATTAGCGAGATATGTAAATTTAAAAATTATATACTTGTTGCTTTTTGTAATAAAGCTTGCTATAAAAATAATTTTAAAATATAATGTTAATGTCAATTTACGCCAAATACGTGCAATAATTGGGTCTATATTTCATGTTGGTCTTGCGTACAAGGAAGTCGTGTGGTATCCATATCAGATTTTTTATTTTTAAGGATTACGTGAATACACATATTTTTTTCACTGTTATTATTACTGTTTTTAAATCGTTGATATTATCGTTTTCTTAAACAAATTGTGAATGCATGTTATATGTAACAGCTTTAAAGGTTAACGAATTACTTTTTGATACGCTTTTCTAAGCCGTTTTTCTATACATAAAATATGAAAAGACTTCATTATACAAGTAACAGGTGTCAGTTTTCCAGCTTTATATTAAATTTTTTTGGCTTCACTTCTGAAAGTTAATCACTGTCATTAAACATGCCCCTTTTCATCATGATCTAGTATCGTATAACATTTAAATCGATGAAGATATTACTTTTATTTCATACTTTACATTGCGAATTTAAGTCCGAGAAATGGAACATTACAGAACCGAGGCCGGAAAGTGTTGCCTGGAAACATTTCGGGGACTGTTTATTTAAAAAAAATAAACAAGAAACGTCAAACTCAATTTCTGACATATTTATTTTAAATAACACAATTTAAATAGTATAATTGGAATATATGCACATTACATTAAATATACCCGAATTTCGTCAAATTAAGTTCTGTGCGATAGGTTACCGTTAGACTAAAGTATTTTTGAAAATTTATAAGCGAAGAGGTTATAAATTTCAGAAACACAGCGCTTAGATTAGACTCCGAAAGTGATGACGTTTTCTTTTAGAAGTCGTTTGACGCGACTTTGAGAGTAATATAAAATGGCTGTCTCAGTTTGAAAAGCCTAATATGTGTGGAATCTTTTTTTTTTGTACAATTCACTCATTTCAATAAATTTCTTTCGACTAGTTTATAATATAGGTATACATAGATTTCAAACTTACATAAACTGAATATGTTACTCAATTGTTCCGCCATTTAATACTGGGTTACATCGCCTTAATTCTATTAGGCATTGAATCCCTAATCCCTGCAAATTTTTCTGTGAGTAGATATTTTTCATTGTGCCAAAAGTAAAGGAACTCGGTAGAAGCTATATTTGGACTAGAAGATAACTTATGAAATGCCGATCGAACTATTGTCACCCGTCATTTTGCCCACAGTTTTTTGAAGTTTTAAGGTGCATTCACAAATGAAAATTAGGTTTATGGTTTTTGTTTAGGTTTAAGTAAGTCATTCATAAATGTAAGTTTATATTACCTGAAAACTAGTTTTGATATGAACAGACATCTGTGTAAATGCTTTAAAAAGTAGATTAAAATATCGGTAGAGCAGTACTTAACAAGACACCTGTGCGCCGTGAAACTGTCATTCGCTTGGCATTAAGGGTTATATTTCAGCAATTAAGTTATAACAATCTCTATGTTCTTGTCGCATTTGTTTAAAAAGCCGAATCCACCAAGTGGATACTAAATAAAGATTGGTGTATATTTCTATATCATTTCAGACTCGTTCTCATTGGTGAAGTTTGTGACGTCAAACTAAATCATAAACCTAAAGTTTGGATCTTACAATGTTTAGCTGTATGATTTGGATTTAGAGATACTAGATTCTAAAGTGTGAATGAAGTTGGTTACCGAATCAATTTTGACAATTCGAGAAAGTGATACAATTTACAATTTTATTTTGAGTTGTTGCTATTGTGCATAAATATTATACATCATAGTATATTGAAATGAATAAAGAAAATATTTAAAATACTGTACATGTGATGTGACTATCAAAAAAGTCAAAATACCAGCGAAGGTACTGTGGCAGAAAATATAATTTTTCTCATAATATGTGTGATTTCTGTAAACCATTTTATCATATTTAAATTTATATTATAATTTATAATATTAGTTGAATGTTACAAGATGAAAATTGAGATTAAAAAGTTGGAAAACTTGAATGATTGGAAAGAAGAATATTTCTATATATCACGTTATCAGAGTATGATGTTAGCATCTTTCTTCTTGCTATGTTTCAATGAGTAATCATTTTGTCATTTTCGTCCGCTGTCGGCGCTGATTACTTTTGTGCACACCGCCTATATAATTTGCAGCGTCATAAAGATAATACAATAAATGACTATTATTAGGGTGACATAAATTAATAGGGTTTCGTAATAATGTCGAAACTATGTGATTGAAAAGTTGTGAAGTCCTCTTGACATAAAAATAAATTTCCAACATTTCCCGGTTCTTCGGAAAGAGGAAACATTCAAAGTATGTTCTTGCCCACATATAAATCAATAAACCTTCACATAAATTCCTGGATGCCGTATAAATATCATCAGATGTTGAACATTACTAGATGCCTTGGGAAATTTATACGCTTTAAGTTGGCAAGTCACCGGCGCTAAGATTCGACTCGACCGGGGTGGCTAGGTGATAACATGTAAATTTACTGTAGCAATTGTTCTATGAACCCTTCATTTTAGCGATGGTAAGGGTCGCTTTCACGGATAGTGAAGTCGAAATCGCCCTTCCTAATTCAGACCTTGGGGATGTAATTGTACCTGGATTATTTCAACTAAGGGAAGCCCTTGATATGTCCAACTGCGGATTTAAATTGTTTTATGATGACTAGATAATCCTTTTAAAGCTTAGGCAGATTATAGTTTAATCAATGCCGCTTAATAAATTATACACTTGTACGGTATCTTCATATTGTTTTCGTAATTGAAGCATCCAAGGCCCTTTCACACACTTAAAACTGTCCAACTTCCCTAAGAACACTCAGGGTCGGATTTACCATCTTCATATTAAGAAATAACATGTTAGTAAAAAAATCTGATGTGGTCAGCACATAACCTCTCGCCAGATATTTTACCTGGTTGTACGCATAAAACGAAAAATATTTTTAAATACAAATACATATATTCATGTCTTACTACAAAATAATTCTCACATATATTTGCAAAATCTATGGGATATTTTAATATAAATTATGCACAATACATACATTTTCTTTATATTCAATATCCTGAAATTTTCTTTTTCTACTTTACTTTTCTTTTTGTTTATATTTGTCAAGAGAAAATGAACTGACCATACCGCGTACTGAACTGAACTGAACTACTCCTAATAAAACAATATATTTTCTTTAAAATAAGAAGGAGAAAATAAAAACATATATAGCATTATATTTATAATATAATAATATGCGGAAGTTGCTTGTGGTTATAGTCTGTTGTATATATGTGATTTGATTTTGACATATTAAAATCTTTTATCTTTGAATATTTCTTATGGCAATGAAACATGATATAACGTTTCAAACTAATTAATTTCTTCTATTTGTCATTTTAATATCAAATACTTACAAAAAGACAAAATACATAGCAGTCAGTCATATTGACGTGACATTGACATTCGGGATCAGTTCAGGATCTATTTGATCCTGTTTTAATGGTGGTGCTTCGCGGGGGCGGGGACGAAGAAAATGGGTAGTACAAGATCATTTATCCCCTTTAAAAAAAAACGATTTAGGGTAGATGCGTGTTACTCGGAGTTGATCCTCTGGATAAAAAGAAAGCGGCTATTCTTTTTTACGTATATTCTTTTGCGTTGTTGACTTTTTTTTTATTTTCATAATCTTCATAATGATGTACAAATATTTTTGACAGTGGCATACATTATTTTTGACAGTGACAATTATGTGTCAATTACAAACATTTGAATTTCTTGCCTTGAACTAGTATGATCTGAGAATTATTTTATATATGCATTTCTTTATCTCTAAATTATAGAAGATATAATCACGAATTTATATTTATCGTATAAAGAATTTAAGGTTCTTTATTCTTTAATATAAGTATTTACATAAATTTTCGATAAATAATATTTAGATGATTTTTTTGTTGTAACTACTACTTCCGGTTGTCCAATTGTTACCAAAACTTAATCAACTCTTCACATTATTGTTAGATTGAGGAATCCGTAGTTAAAAATGTCTTAAGTCTTATAGTATTTGAGAAATCGTGGATCCAACATCCACACATCCACACACACACACACACACACACACACACACACACACACACACACACACACACACACACACACAAACACACACACACACACACACACACACACACACACACACATCCACACTCACATCCACCCACAAATACGGACATCATGGTAAAAATCTTATAATCAGATTCTAGGGACCTTAAAATGTGCTTATTCATTAAAATCTGGATATGCGACTTTTAGCATGAATTCAATACCTCTCTTAGCGAGAGGTAAAAATTGTACTATTACGAATTTATTAATAATAAATATGTTTTCCGTTGATCATTTATTAATTACCGTGTCTGCAAGTATACAACCACCACCCGACAATTTTTGTGCTGTGTACATCGAACTTTGAATCAGACAGCAGAGATCTTGCCATTGGCGGGTAACGAAATTTTAAACAAATCTTTAAAGAAATTTAACTGAAAAACTAAAAGATTTAGAAATTTTTTTTTAAGAAAAATTGTTGCTACATACCGTGTGTCTGTCTTAAAGTTGTACATAGGAGATTAACATGGGAAATCAGTTTTTTACAATTTCCTGCTCGCCTAATTATTTTAAGCAAAAACGCGTCAAATAAAAGTTATAGGGCATAAAATTCTGCATCTAAATCAATAAACAGAATTACCTTTACATGCTTTGTAACGACAGAAATTAAATATGAAAATGTCGAAAATTACGTTGAAAATATCGACAGCCATGGAATTGCACAAAAAATAAATAAATGCTTGACGTTTTATGTGTCACAACGTAAGTTAACTTATTTGACGTATCTGACAATTTGATAAAACATCAAGCATTTATTTATTTTTTGTTCAATTCCATTGCTGTCGATATTTTCAACGTAATTTTCGAAATTTTCATATTTAATTTCTGTCGTTACAAAGTATGTAAAGGTAATTCTGTTTATTGATTTATATGCAGAATTTTATGCCCTAAAACTTTTATTTGACGCGTTTTTATTTCAAATAATTAGGCGAGCAGGAAAAAAAACTGATTTCCCATGTTAATCTCTTATGTACACCTTTAAGATAGACACACGGTATATAAGGGATGTCCGAAAGTCCTGGACAATGCACCATAGGGCCAAGGGGTCATTTTAAATAATTATCCTATTCCAGTAAAATATTATTTCTTCCCAAAATGGGCAAGCTCAAATAGGGTCTGCCCCTCCCGTCGGATGTCATTGTGTAAGTAGGTTGCCAGTCAAAATGGTTTATGTTCTCCATTTGTGCTTGTAGAACCATAAACCAATATATAACCAGTGTGGTTTGCGAGGTACATGGGTGTGATTACATCTACATGTGTAAATATATGTGCGCACGTGATTTATAGAGCTCCGTATGAATGTAATGCAGAAAAATATGTAGCGATGAGGATGGAAATGTCACGTTGAGCTAAATTAGACGGAGATAGCGAATAAATGGATACAACACTACGTTTTCAACATGTTTAATGGTATACTCTGCGCGAAAAAGAAGCTTTCACCGGTTTTATCTTAATGCACGCCAATTTCATATTAAATTATAAATTTTTTCAACATCTACTGAAATCTTGTTATGAAAGTAACATTTTAATGAATAAAAATTTGGATTATATTTGACGTTTTTACCTCCCGCTATCCTTGGTAAGGGAGGTATAGGGATCGTGCTAAAAATCACATATCGACATTTTGGTAAATGACCAATTTTAACATTTTCACGATGATGTATGTGTGGATCCTCCACTTTAACTCAAATACTATCATTCAGAATATTTTGAAACCTTGTATTTCGAAGTTTTTCTGCAATGGAAAGAGCCCATTAGATTTTGGTGAAAATCGGATAACCGAAAATGGCACTTTACTAGAAGTTCAAAATAGTTTTTCTTCGAAAAATACCTTTAAATGTTATTTTTTCGAGATTAATGTTATTATACAAATTAAAGGTTAATAAATTTTCTATAGATTTGCATTGATACGTTTTCTATATATTTAATGGATAAATTTATAAAATTGTCTATAATTTAAATCCCAGAGCTTAAACAAACAAAACGCAGTTATTCAAATGTATGTAACTGACAGATAAATGTTACTATCAAAGAACTAATCGTTTCAAAATAATATTAGTAACGTTTTAAAAAGAAAAAAGTAAATAGGACCATAGAAAAGAAATTCAATACAGTTTCCAGCATAAGTAAATATGTAGGTAAACTATTATTCACAAAAGATGACTATTCAAGGTTATTTGTGAGCCGTCTGATATAATATTACTTGCAGATAATTTCATAGCATTTCGTTTACATAGGCGTGCAACATGAAATATTTATGGACACATTTTAACTGAAAAACTAATATTAATTCATTTGAAAATTATGTTTCTTTCTAAATAATGCCGAATCACGCTAAGTCATGGATGTGTGTGAATGTGAACCCACTCTGTAATTGGGATTTAATCCTGCTGAGGGGTTTAAAAAAAGGTAGTTACTTGGATTAGACTATATTTTAAGAAATAAACTCTCAAAATACATACATACATACATACATACATACATAAAATCACGCATTTCCCACTTAGTGGGTTAGCACAAACCCGAAAGAATAAAAATAACATCAACCAAAAAATAATCACTCTCTCTTTCAACATCATTCTTACTAACCTGACATCATAGGTACAACATATTATATTCCTCACTCTTAACATATTAAACTGACCAATTTTTGGTAGCGAAATACCGCAACTGGACCACAATAATAGTTACGAAACAATTATCCTTCGCCACACATTCCTGTCTAAGCACACTTCTTTCGCCTCGGCCGTATTCATAATCGCATTCATACACGCTCTTCTTCTCTTCCCACTCGGAAACTTTCTTTTAGTACCTTTTCTATCACACCCATCCACTTGACGGCCACGCAATCGAACACCCTCAATTTCACCAAGATACATACGCTTTACCCGTTCACCCTTCATTCTCTCCATATGACCAAACCATCTCAACTGGCTTATTCCTACTCTCTTAACAACATTCTTCCTAACTCTCAAAATTAGAGTATAATTCGTTAATCCAAAAATAAAGATTAACTTAATCTTTTTTGTGACTCGGACTGTAAATGGCGGGATGTATTGTGTTGGCCACACCATTAAAACTGACTATTCATAATGGGATCCGCCAACAAATAGAACATGGGTCATTTGTATTAAAAGTAGACCTTAAAACTGTATTAAAGTTTTATTAAAGTTAATATACAAATTCTTCCTACAGCTCTATTATTAGTGAACTGTTTGAAACCTCATAATGATTTTAACGTACATCATAGAATTAACAACAAATAAAACTTTCTAGAACCACAAATCAATTTTATTTTCGAGGAAATTACATGTTCTTCATTTAGACTAGATGCGCAAAACAAAAATATAAAATATATGAAAATTGATTTTTAGCGACCCAGTGTATATGTGCGAATATATCACTGGGCGAGCATTGAAAATATGAAATTTAAACGAGTGAAACGAGTCTTTATCTGGAAACCGACAAACGGCAAACACTTCCTGCAAAATGGCGAACAATTTATCAGAGATGAACTGAACTACAACACTTCAATGAATGTAATGACGAAAAATCAATAAAACCTGACAGTCTTTCATTTCTAACGGTTTGGATTGAACGCAACGAAACACAGACGATATTTTATGATAACCTGTCTTCATTCGGTAATTCGTCTACAGGAAACGGAAACGAACAGGCGGTAGCGATACTTCCAAACGCGCAGGGCGCGGACATACCAACAGACAATGCTTTTGAAATATTACTAATTATGACATTGATCGATTTCAGAAAAAAAAAACTTTTACACTAAATGTAGGAAATTTCTCGACTGTGCATTTATTCTTACAACACCGATGTTTCAGTTCACACTTAAGGTGCACTCACAGATGAAAATTAGGTTTATGGTTTTTGTTTAGATTTAAGTAAGTCATTCATAAATGCAAGTTTAATTTAACTCTAATTTAGTTTTGATTGTACTGACATCTATGTAAATGCTTCAAAAACAAGATTAAAATATCGGTAGAGCAATACTTAATAGATACCCGTACGCCAATTAAGTTTTGCCAGTCATCTTGTTCTTCTCGCATTTGGCCGAATCTACCAAGTGAATACTAAATAAAGATGGGTGTATATTTCTATATCGTTTTAGACTGGTTCTCATTGGTGAAGTTTGTGACGTCAAACTAAATCATAAACCTAAAGTGTGTACCTTGCAATGTTTAGCTTTATGATTTGGATTTAGAGACCCTAAATTCTGAAGTGTGAATGGAGTCATTACATAATATGCGGCCAAAGTCTTTAAATCCAAAGCATAAAACATAAATCTAAACCTAATTTTCATTTGTGAATGTATCTCTACACCTTCTACACTTGCACCCGTGTTTTGCCTCGTCATTCGCCGAAATTCGTGAGTGGCATTCGCACGTTCGTCCCCACAACCCGAATGACCGTTTCACACTCTCCGAGTGTAAAGACTGAGTTCGCAGCCTCGCTACAAGCTTTGGTTCGTCTCCAAAAACCACTCCTGGAGCGAGCGCTACGAGCAAGGAACGAGGCGAATGACGAGTAATGAGATTTGCCCCACCACTCGTATGCCACTGTCAAAAATATTTTTACATTATTATGAAGATTATGAAAATAAAAAAAAGTCAACAACGCAAAAGAATATACGTAAAAAAGAATATAAACGGAATTTGCAAAAAAATGACGAATATAAAGAAAAAGAAAGTAGAAAAAGAAAATTTCAAGATATTGAATATAAAGAAAATGTATGTATTCTACATAATTTATATTAAAATATCCCATAGATTTTGCAAATATATCTGAGAATTATTTTGTAGTGAGACATGAATATATGTATTTAAAAATATCCACATCATTTCTTATCTTTGAATTTTTCCAAAAAAAAAAAAAAAAAAACCAAACTATACGCTATTTAGTCTTTGTATATCAGTTCTTGCATTAATGTTGTTGCAATCATCCCTAATATGTAACATTTTAAGAAACATACATTTGGAGCAATTCTGTTCTTTCAATATCTTCAAACTTTTCAAATTTAAAGTGTGTTTTAGTGTATTGGAATGTTCGGCCAGAGCACATTTGTTTGCCGTTTTGCGTGTCGATCTGCGATGTTCGGCTATCCGGATCTTCGGATTTCTTGTATGATGTCAGCTCTTATATGGCGAAACTTCAAATCAACTTTAAATGATTGACAATATTAATAGATTTTTATTTTACTATAATTATTACTATCAACAAAAACAATACCTACTCCGTGTTTTACTAATTTTAATTAATTCAATAGTTGTTAAACATTTGCAAAAGTGTTTTTCGTTCGTTGAAAATAGATACATGTAATAAACCAGTAAATGGTGCATGCAATAAATGTACAAAATAAACTGTATAGAGTGGAATGACACAAAACAATATACAAAATCGAAATAGTGAAACTATAAAATAAATATTTTTGTGAAACAGTTAGCGTGCTTTGTCCAATTTTTTATGGATGTGGATTTGAACTACATGCTCAGCTACAAAAACCTAGATTTGAATTGTACATCGAGGCATATTGCAACAGGAAATAGTAATGACATAATGACATATTTGTGAACTGCAAAATTTATTACAAAATCTAATTACAGAATTGTTTTAAATAAATAAATATCATCGTGAATAACTCATTTTATATGCAGATTTTGGTAATACATGTGTATTGATTAAGGCGTTTACCAGTGGTTACCTCACGGGCTATCAAATCTTTCAATCTGGGAATATTTGAAATTTTGAATGTTTCATAAGTATTTCTACATTAAGATCTTTAAGTGTTAGCTACTTTTGTCACTACAATTCAAGATCTATTTTACCACGGCTTTAACTTAGTTTTCTGGAACTGTCAAATATTTTCGTACTTTTCGAAGTCGACAGATGCAGTGCCGGCCCGAGACTTTTGAGCGCCCCAGGCGAAAATTGTAAATTGCGCCCCTCATTTATTACAATTTTGTTTAGATTATATAGGTACAAAAATTAGAAAAGAGGCGATTTGTGTCCATAACTCGCGAACAATCACATAATCTTAATCTGAATAAAACTTCTTTGAAAATAACTGGTTAGGAATGATTCGACTGTAGAAAGTATTAATAAAGGGAAAATAACGGAGCTGCAGTCACTTCTTGTTGAAATTTTATTGAAATTTAAAACATATAACCAACGTTTCGGTTACAATTTGACCATCATCAGGGTAATGTTTCAAGGATAAATTTAGAAAAACATGAAAATTAAAAGTTTTAAGGTCGAAACTTTCGTCAAAATTACAATAAATAAATAAAAAACGTGCATACATATCAACATTGCATATAAAACTTCTTTGAAAATATTTTGGATATTTAAAATACAGAGATTTTTTCTTTTGGGTTCTACAGAGTCGCTTTATATTTGTCTAATACCATATACAGGATTAGTCACGGGAGAGTTACTTTCAAAGTCCGTTTGTGTGCAACCCGAAATACAATTTACAACAGCGCCTAGCTTCCTCTCTTAAAAAAATAGAGAATTTAATTCACGATTGCTTTGCCTGTCTATTGATGGTTCTATCATTTTGACATTAAAAAATTAAATATGGTCTATTGTATTTTAGGTTGCGAACAAACGGACTTTCAAAGTAACTCTTCCGTGACTAATCCTGTATATAGGAAAACAATAGTATATTACATTATAAGTCATGAAAATGTTTCATTGCAGACGAGGAGGCTTGTTTGAAGAATGCGAGGATGCGCAGCGTCCGAGCATTTCTTCAAAGCCTCCGAGTCAAGCAAAGACATTTTTATAACGCGTGATGTATTCTATTTTTTAAAAATCGGCAATTATAGAAGCTTGAAATTATAGAAAAAATTAGGTTTGCATAATTCATCAGAGCTGTGACAAATTTTAGAAAACGTTGTTATGACAAGTAAACAAAGTGACAAATTTTCTTATTATAAAAATTTGACGCATTGTGTTTGCTTTCTTGGTACCGGTAATTTTCCTTTTGAAAACGATGTTGCAATGCGAACATGATTTTGATGGTGAAGATGAAGTACCGATGGACATAACTGTAGCTGCGAACGCCGCTGTGGCAGATTTACTACCAAAAAAATCCAAACATCGGTACGAAAAGGAGTACGATAGATTCAATAAGTGGTGCAGCATTAGAAAAGTGAATCAAATTAGTACAGACAGTGGAAAGTAAAAAAGACTCAAATTAATCCGGAAATGAAGATTTTCATGCCGATTTAAAAAAAATCTCAGAGTATGTATGTCTCGGTATAAATACTTTTCGTTATTTTGCAATCTTGTTTTGTATAAAATTTCGATATACGAATCACCGTTCTCAAGTAAAATGTCAAAAACCAAAACATGTCGCCTTTTTCCAAATTGGCGAAGGTATAGGATTCCGTATAAAAGATTTTGTTGTAATTTTTTTGGTGTTGGGGTATTTTTCAGTAGATTTCCTGAACAACAATTACTTCTTCAGTATTTGATATGACAATGTTTTTAATTGCTATACTCGCCTACGAATTTAACATTTCTTCTTTATTAATATAGCGTAAAAAAATATAAATAGGATTTAATGAATATAAGTTTGATGCAACTGGAATTGTCAGCATTATGATTAAAGCTACACACTGGACGAGTCAATTTTTAATTTATTTTGCAAAAAAATTGTCTCAAAAAATGTGGCCCTAAAACAAATTTCGCCCCAGGCGATCGCCTGGCTTGCCTGTAGCTTGAGCCGGCCCTGGACAGATGTGGTGCTCTCTCCACAACAGCGATAAGATGACGCCTGTAAATGCCTTCAACAGTACAGATTTAACGTCATTACCAAATCTGTGATTAGACGCAGATTGGCATTTATTATTTTTACCTTCCGTCACCTTTAGGTAAGGAAGGTATTGTCTTTGGTCAAAAAATTCGGTGGTGAGTTTTTAATGAATAAGCACGTTTTAAGGTCCCTAGAATACGATTTTACTATTTTTACGATGATGTCTGTATGTGTGTGTGTGTGTGTGTGTGTGTGTGTGTGTGTGTGTGTGTGTGTGTGTGTGTGTGTGTGTGTGTGTGTGTGTGTGTGTGTGTGTGTGTGTGTGTGTGTGTATGTATGTATGTGTGTCCGTGTGTGTGTGTGTGTGTGTGTGTGTGTGTGTGTGTATGTAACAAAATTTTCGTCTGCGATAACTCTAATACTACAATTCCAAAAATTATAATTCTTTCGTATTCCTCTTCGTTGCATCCATATGAAGAGCTGATTAGATTTTGGTTATAATTGGTCAACCGGAAGTACCCTTATTTGAAGATTTTAACAGTTTTTCTTGAAAAAACGATGTTAAATATCATTTTTTTACATTTAATGTTATTATAAATATTAAAGAACATTGTATTCTCTATACGATTTGACTGCATTTTATACTTAATATTAAATGGATATAGAGTTAAAAAATTATAAAGAAATTAAATTTTATAAAGTAGACATAGCTATGAAAACAGCTACTATATTATGAAAATTTTGATTGAAAGATGTCAGTGTCAATTGACATATTCGTAGTATATTTGTGTTATATTATAATTGTACTCGAAATTTAGGATCTTTTGCTCGAAACTTTCTGTATAGAATTTTTATGAAGTACATACAACTGTCGAAAGGTAATGTACGTATAAGAAATTTAGAATTTTTTACAAGGAACTTTCTGTATGGATTTTATAGAAAATACATAGGCATTTACGAAAATTCTACCGGTAGATACCGCATCTACCGACTGTGTTCGAAAACACGACTGGTAAAAAGTTACCGTGTTCGAAAATTGTACAATATCTACCAGATCCATCTACCGGATTCATGAAGAATCTAATCTCAAAAAAGGTAGTGATGCAAAGCGAAGTGCACGCGTTAAAAGTGGAAATGTGTTCAAAGTATGACTGCTCAGTTTGTTAACTACATCAAATTTCTAACCTGTTTCAAATTTTCAAATTTTTTATAGGTTATGGATCTACTCTGTTTACCACTTGCGTTCTTAAAATATCGATTCCGGTAGCTATAACCTGATAAACAGCTGTTTACTGGTAACAGTTCACAGGTAGAATTTTCGTAAATGCCTCATATAACTGACGGAAGGTAATGTGCTGATTTTTTTAATATTGATATAACTAACTGATGCATTGCTTTGTTAGTGTGCAAGGCGAGACAAATTTAGTGCATTTACAGCTCTGGTAATTCATAAAGGATTAAAGATATTGGCTGGTAGTTCTGAATGTGGTTGTGTTAACCGAAATCCCTATGGTAATCGCGTTATTTCCATGATAATATCGTCAAATTTGCTATTTGGCTAATGTACAGGCAAATTCAAATTTATGCATACCTTGGTAGAAAAAGCGTAGCGCGTTATTTTGATAATAATGTTGTGAAATGTTTGTGAAACTGTTTTGTGACGAGAATGAGAGTTAAAATTCGTGAGCGTGTCCTGCATTGTATTGTGTATTCTGGGAAATGTTCCATATATGCTAATTTTTTGTTTGTCTGCTCATACTCCACTAATTGTGACGGCTTTATTACTATTATTTGCTGATGCAGGAATGCTAATGTTTAATTACATTTTAAAAAGTCAACACATTATAAAAACAGCTATAGCTACATGCATTACACATTCCTAGTTGTTTAGAAAATTACTGAAAATAGTTCTGTAGGTACATCGATTCAATTACGAATGGATTATTCGAGAATTGTTCAATAGAACCACATTTGCTTGTACGCAAATTTTTGTTTATTGGTGCACTAATTTATAGATTTCCTGCTGGTAAAATTCCTGTGGGTATTTGGTCTAGTAATTGTCGCCTATGTTAAGATGTATGTACACCGACGTCACGACAGTCCCGGGAAATTCAGGACTTGTACATGATTAGGGTCTCAATATCAACTTATATGTACGTTCAGTGACGTAGAATTAACTGATACGTCACTGGACATACCTATAAGTGGAAATTGAGGCCCTACATCATATACAAGTCGTGAACTTTGCGTAGCTGTCGTGACGTCATTCTTAAAGTAATTTTATTCTACCGTCAAATTTATCTTAATTTAAAATACATCTTGTTTGACATCTGCTAAAAGAATTATTAGAAATTAAAATAAATATAAATATATCGTCACGGCATATTGCCCATTGCTGAGTGTGCCAATCTGCTTTGTACACAGATTTCGGTAATGATGATGTCGCATGTGCTTAAATCGGGCGATCGCGCAGGCCACCCAACGTCACCTCTCAAAGACACTAGACGTCCAGGAAACATTTGTCTTAAAGCGTTTAGAGAATTTCGGGCTGTGTGAGCTGTAGCCCCATCCTGTTGGAACCAAAACTCCCCTAATCCCTCTTCTTCAACAACCAGTTCCAATCGGGGCTGCAGAAAATTTTCCAACATTGTTCGATTGCTGCTCTCATTAGCTCCACATTTTCTGGTGTTCTGATGGATCTTCGTCGGCCATGTGTACCTATTCTTAGTGTGCTACCAGTTTCCTCCAACTGCCGAATCCAGGACCGAATTGTGTTCGCAGTAGGAACAGCATTATTTCGCGGAATATTGAACCGTCGCCGAAAAGCTCTTTGCGTCGCAATCAAAGATCGGTTGTTTTCATAAGACGCACGCACGGCGGATGGGGATGTCGACAGAACAAAGGACACCTAGTGCAGCTGCCTACCCCCGCCACCGCCCGAACACCTGCCCCACCAAATTGCTCAATTGGTTCTGCCGCATCCTGTACATAAATAACTATTATTCAAAATCATCCTATTTTTAAATCAATCATTTTCAAAATTAATCATGGAGTTATATCCTTCATTGTTATTAATATTTCAAAGAAAAATAACCAATAAATATTATAGACTAATTTCCGTGTTTAGTATTTCTAATAAGTCATTCAATAAAATTGTAACATTTGTACTGTAATTGAAATGAATTATTGATTAATACTATAAATACGAGTACATATATCTTAGTAAATTAATATTTAATATTCGCAATGTGTGATAAACAGAGGCCACAGATATATAATATTCATAAAGCATAAACGTTTGTAACCGTGTATACACGACTGCACGTTTCCTATTCCATTCCAACAGGAGAAGGAGCAGGATACGTTAGCAGGTACGAGCTCAAAGTTGGACCATTACGTGGATATCATATAACATAAGAGCATACGAGCTAATATTTGTCTAGGATTCTACCAAGCTAGAATCTAGGTTTGCCTTTACACCTACAGATATTACAATGTTTGCGTACATGCTATGGTAATAGAATTTTTGTTTATACTTTCATATACTCAAAGTTTTTGTCTTTTGCATTAAAATTTTAATTTAGTAGGTAATAAAATGCTTTTATACGAGGTAGCATCAAAAAGTATCCGGAGTCGTTACCTAGAGCCAAGGAGGGAAATTTCTTTTTATTGGTTTGGTAGCTACTATTAGGGTAAGCGTCGAGCAGCTTGGCACACCTTTTAATTTCTGTCTGCAAAAGCTGCAATGAGGTGTTGCAATAGTATATTAAAGAACGTGTTTTATAAGACAAGTTTTTTTCGCACGCGTCAAAATTTAGAAAACGAGCTTTAGCGAGTTTTCTAATTGACAAGTGCGAAAGAAAGTCTTATAAAATGAGTTCTTTATACTAATTTTATATTTTGCGCCTTCTACAATAACATTTACTTACTTAATTTGTGATTATATTTGTAACCATTTGTACATTTTCATGTAAATAATCTTCCCTAAATAAAAAATAATAATAATAATTTCGACATTATATTATTAAAATGAATTGTCAATTAACTAAAAATAAATTAGATAAAAATGGGTTAAAGAAACGTCATCTAGTACCAACCAACTAAAACAAAAAATTGCGTATCGAAATGAAGGTCATTACGATACGCAATTGGGTATCGTAATGACTTCATTATGAACGCAAAATATAAAAAAAAATTAACATATCTTTTTTCTTCTGAAATTCCAATAAGTATGTTCTACAGTATTATTAAGTATGATTTTCTGTTCAAATTACTGTATATATTAAGCACAGTAGCAATTTAAAAATTTATTTTTTGAATTGGCGCAAATTACACTGCCTGTGACGTCAAAATTACATTAGCCAATGACAAAACTGGAAAGATAATGAAAAAAAAAACATATGTATCGTACATCAACGTCAAGGATTTCTTTAATGACAACTGTGTGACATAAGGTCTGACTTATAGTGCAGCGTGATTTTTGGTTCTTTAGTGTAGTTCTTAGTTATTTATTATTATATTACAGCGTTATATTTCATAGTTAAATGCCCAGTATTATAAAAGATGGATAAGTAAAGCACTAGCAAAGTAAAATTTACTCTTGAAGTAAAATACTTTATTATTAAAATACTAGCAAATTAAATCTATAGAATAATACTCCAACGATGTTCGAGGAAGTAAATTTTATTTGGTTAAATAAATTTGACACATGTCAACATTAATTAAATTAAATTTATTATATATTTCATCCCATGTATTATTTTTATATTTATTTATGTCCAACATGTTTGCTTTGTCTATTTCTAAGTAATTTTTCCCCGTTCTCTTTTTTTCCATTTTAGTTGACACCTGACACTTTATGACAAGCGCACACACTTTATTGCCCATTTTGACTTTTGGATTTATTTCTTGTTAGGGACATACAGAATACATATTGTTAAAAAATATATAAAACATATTCCAGCGACACATTGTTTCGAACAGATCGTCTTCAGTTGGAGATTGACATTATCGCCAGTTGTGGTCTTAAGAAATACCGTCTAGTAATGTTTTATCCTAGATTTATCAATCTCTCTTATGCTCCAGTAGTGCAAAGATTAGCAGGTATAAGAAACCGTAGCCTGAGTGTATCATTTCCCAGCTAAAAAATTAAGTGTATTCAATAGTTCTTACTTAATTATAAAAATATGTATATTTACATCAAAATGATCTTTACAACAAATAAGTTTTGATTTTATGTTTTTTATCTTTACTTGTGACAACCATTTCATTCTTGTTTCTTCATTTTGAGGCACTACTAGAAATATTTTTCCCTATTATCAGTTCTATTTGGGCACACTGCACAAAACACTTTTTTTAAAACCATGTTTCATTATTTCCAAATACAAAAATCAGTAGTAGTTGACAGCTGTCATGACTGTCACTCGTTTAATTTCCGTCGGTGGCAAATGTAAGCCACACCCTCATTGGTTAGGTCGTTTCGAACGTCGTCAGTCGAAAGGGGAAGCAGAAATTTAAACATTATAATTTCAAAAACAATTTTCTCATGAATAAAAAATAATACGAAAAAAATAAAAAATAGGGGTAAAATATTTTTTCTTAATCTTTCGATTAAAGCAAAGAAAAGAAACCGTGCAATACCTCATTGTTCTGTTAATCATAGCATTCTAAAAGCAGTATAAATAAAATATTTTCAAAAAATATTTATTAATATAGTCTTCATTTTCTGAAACCGATAAACTATTGAACAAACCACGGATGTTATGAATCATAACAAGCCTTAGATGTCTTAAAATCCTCGCTCTACGAGCTCGCATTTCAAACACACATCTGCGGCAGTTATTGTTCTCAAAACATTCCTATGTAGGTATGTTAATAGCTATTATTTTATTTTTTAAAAATTTTCCGTCATATTTCATCCCGTTGCAATCCATATCATAAAATATGTATTTATACTCCTTAAAAAATTTTCTCTGTAAATTCCAAGTCATGTTTCTTTTTTAGCTCATTTTAGGGCGTAATTAATTATCTACAAATTATATAATTAATTACAAGGGTAGTAATTCATGTCTAAGAACAATGGAAGTATATTAATAAAAATTAACGCGGAAGAAAAAATGCCAAGGAAGCCTTAACAAAACAACCGCAGGCACAGCCGGTATAATTAACTTAATTTCTTCATTTAAATCTCTATGATTAATTCTGGAGCTCTTTATACACATGTTAACTACGGCTGGCAACTTTGAATAGAACAAGTTATTTATGCCAAGGAAAAAGAATTCAACAGAAAAGAACTTTACTAATAATTTTAACTTTTACTCTAAACATTTCCTATAACTTTTCTGGTTTTTTTACATCGCTCTGGGATGTTTCAAAAGTTTTCATTTTTTAATATGTTATACATTGTAACACAAGAAAGGACAGATATTTTTTTATCGTTTGTTTTTTAAATACACAGTGTGGCTTAGGGCTGATGATTTTCTGTAAGGCCAAATTACAGCGCCATCCAAACAATTCATAAACATCCCCTCAAGTTTTATTAATATCGGTTCAGTACAGTTCTCGCATGGCGTATTTTGTTGTCCTCTTAGATCTGCCTCATCATGGAAGCATCCGTCGAACAACGATACGCAATAAAATTTTGTGTTCGTTTGTTCAAAGTTCAAAGAATCAAGCTTAACGTTTGCTTTGGTCCAAAAAGCGTTTGGGGATGTTTTATTGACTTGTTTTTGACTGACAAGAGAGATTTCGCGATGGACGAGATAAAAACAAAGATAATCCAAAAAGTGAGAGCTCTGCATCAAGCAGAAAGGTCTGAAAAATCAAAGCATTTCGACAACTGTTGGTTTTCGTTCGACGGGTTACTATTAAGATGGTTGCAGAATAGTTGAACATCGAAAAAGAAATACATGGATTGACTATCGTCGAAAATTTAAACGCTTCGTCCTATGAAGTAAAAGTCGTGCGTCAATTTCTGTCCTCCAAAAATGTTACTGTATTACATCATCCTAGTGATGCACGCGACACGAGACGAGACGAAAAAATAAAATATCGATCTCGTCTCGTTTTCGGATCTGTAAGCTCGATCTCGCTCTCGTTCTCGCACATTTTTTTGGGTCTCATCTCGTTCTCGCACGCGCTTGCGCACTACGTATTTACGTAACTATTTAACCACAAAAGACAAGTTGTATAACTATAATAAAGGGACGAAACACTAAATTCTGACCACCAAATTATTTCAATACGAACATAATATTTATTCATTTACGGTCACCAGAAAATGTGATAAGTTAGTAAATAATTTAATAGAGATAATGGAACTAGGTCTGCTGAAATATTTACATCTCATAATGAATCCTAAAATTTTAAATGAATCCCTGACAGTATTTTAAGGATGGCTCTAAAATTTTTCAAATCATCAGCATGTAAAGAAAAGTTCGAGTAATGAAAACAATGTGATATATCGTTAATAGATTAAGGGCCGGTATTTTCACTTGCGAATAAATGTTTAGATAAATTTATCCTTCAGATAAATATTTTTGTTGTCTTTTCACTTGCAAATTAATTTATTCGAAAGAATAACATCTGTTATTCGCGAGATAAATTATTCGGTACTTGGGTAGCGAATAAACGTTTATTCGTAAGTTCATTACATTTCCACATAGTGCAAATTTATTAACAAAATGGATATATTAAATATTATGATGATATTTTCAACTATGAATTAATAAATAACGTGAGAAATCGATCACACACCATCAGACAGCAACATAACCACATAAATGAAATAATTTTTGACAGGTTACGATTATGAAAACAATTTAGGATCACATATTGGGGATCGCATTTGATCTCAACCAGTAAATAGGTAAATCATTATAAAGATCCTGTCATTTGACGCTGGCAACATATTTTCGAATTTTGGATACTTTTGTTGAATACATTGACAAACATTTACTTTGAACTGAAACAAATATACAAAAAGTACAAGAACAATTTTACAATATACATATCCCGCTTACCGCATATGAGTGCTGAATTAGATGGTACACTTGTTAAATTACAGTCTCCCGGGGTTGAAAATGCATAATATAGATCACATTGACATTAAAGATGTCAAACAAAATTTTGACAACTACGGATTCAAAAGTAGTTGACACATTTCATCCTTGTCTGCTTAACGTGGCTACGCCAAACTCCATCCTTCTCTACTGACACAAATTCACTCTGCAAGGCTACCAATTCACGAACGTTAAAGTTATTCGACAGATAGCTATTTGTTTGTGTAAAATGTGTGAAAAGACGCAATGGAATTATTCGTTGGATAAATATATAGAATAAATTTATTTAACGAATACTCATTCGAAACTTTATTCGGAAGTGAAAATACAGGGCCTAAATAAAATAGGTCCCAAGTGGGAGCCCTGGGGAACCCAGACTCTACAGGTATCAAATTTGATTTGATGTCATTGCAAAAAATCTGATGTGGCCAGCACATTACCTTCCGTCAGTTTTATGTATTTTGTACAAATCTCATACAGAAAGTTCCTTGCTAAAGATTATATTTCTTGTACTTTACCTTCCGGCAGTTGCATGTATTTTATGCAAATTCCATATAGAAAATTTATAACAAAAGATCCTATATTTCCAGTAAAATTATAAGACAAACACACTATGTCAATTTCACTTGACACTGACATCTTTCAATCAAAATTTTCTTAATATAGTAGCTGTTTCTATAGCTATGGCTACTTTATGAAATTTAATTTCTTTATAATTTTTTAACTCTATTTAATATTAAGTATAAAATGTAGTCAAATCGTATAGAGAATAAAATATTCTTTAATATTTAAAATAACATTAAATGTGAAAAAATGATATTTAACATAGTTTTTTCAAGAAAAACTGTTAAAATCTTCAAATGAAGGTACTTCCGGTTGTCCAATTCTATCCAAAATCTAATCAGCTCTTCACATGGATGTAACGAAGAGAAATACGAAAGAATTATAATTTTTAGGATTGTAGTACGGAAGTTATCGCAGACGAAAATTTTGTTACATACACACACACACACACACCCACACGCACACAGACACACACACACACACACACAGACACACATATGTACACATACACAGATACACACATATATATATATATATATATATATATATATATATATATATATATATATATATATATATATATATACACAGACACACCCACACAGACACACACACACACACACACACACACACACACACACACACACACACACACACACACACACACACACACACACACACACACACACACACACACACACACACACATACAGACATCATCGTAAAAATAGTAAAATCGTATTGTAGGGACCCTAAAACGTGCTTATTCATCAAAAACTCACCACTGAATTTTTTGAGCAAAGACAATACCTTCCTTACCTAAAGGTGATGGAAGGTAAAAAAAACTAACTGTGATCGGTTAGCCACAGAAATAATTAAACTTAACTTAAAATCTACTTAAATATAAATTTTCTCATATTATGTTTTGCCTTAAAGCTATAAAGAAACACTTTAAATCGTCGAATGAAGCGTAAAACATGATCAATGAATCCCGCTCGCACATAAAAAGATTTAATCTGTGTGCAAGAAACTCTTACAACATAAATACTCATGAATTAATCTGGTGCGCCACCATTAATATTAATATATTCCATGTGGGACATCTGAACCTACAGCATACAGCACTTAGCTTATACGCCAGCAATGAAATTAAAACCGACATCACTGAACTTGTCAGTAACAATTATCTGTAAAACTAAATAAAGTAAGTTCAGGCAGCACATGTGCGAACAACAAACACATATTGTGTTCGATTGGAACCGATACAAGCGCTGTGCACCAGTTACCAGTTGCCAATTGGGATCTAATTCACTCAGCGAGCACCAATCGGGCACTGTCAAATCCGATGGAGAGCAGTTAGTTGACAAGTCGGCAAACACTTGCTGATATGTTGGAGATAGTTTCAGTGACGATGAATGTGTGAGGGAACTAAGCCGAAAGCAGAATGAACTAGTTTGGACTAGAATAGATAAAGGACATACGAGCCCAAACTCATATTAGTAGAGTCGGTTTACATTTTCAACAAATTATGAAATCTACACAAATGGTTAGAAAATTCTACAAAATTCTTTCGGCTACTTTAAATATAGACTTACAACTTTAAAAAAACTGTGACCCGAATGACTGGTGATAATAGTTCGACCGGTATTTTAAGGGTCATCTTCTAGTCCAGATTTAGCTTCTATCGAAACCCTGTACTTTTGGCACAATGTAAAGCAACTTCGTAAAAATCCTGTGTATATAGTGAAAACCTACCTTGCTAGACATTTGGGGCAAAACTCACAGGAAAATGTGCAGGACTTAGGGCATGGATGGCGAACCTTTACGTAACGTGCCATTTTTCTAAAGAAATGTTTAATGAAGTCATAGACGTGCCAGCAAATAATTTTGACTTTGTGATTATTGAGAAAATAATAATAATAAATACTATCAACTGAAAACTCTTTATTTACTACAAAAAAATAGGAACATTTTGCAATGTTTCAATTATACGAATAATTTAAATTAAAGTAAAATTAGTGTGACTTCTGTTGTTGCAGATTAGATGACAAATAACATATGTTAGGGTTGTAAGATGTTACTTTTAGCAGAATGCATGCTGAACTGGAGTCATCTGTCAAACGGTTTCTAACCGAGTCTTTAATGTTATTCATCTCTGAAAATAATGACTCGCGCAGGCATAGGTTGATGAAAATATTGTTAAAATAGCATGAGCCAACAATTAAATGTGTCTGGTAACGCATTCCAATTTTCCAAAATTTTGTTATTAGCATTTTCACTTATATTACTTGTCAATCTTTCTGTTTCAATTAATTCTAACTCTTTCCTTGTTTCAATAAATTTTTGAATCCATATTGAACTAGACTGGAAATCAATCAGCTGCATCTCAAATTCTTTAATTTCCAACCAATCGAATTGGGACAAATTCAGTTTATCAAATGACGTCACATCAGGGTACATAATAGACTTGAGTATTTCCGATAATTCTTTGAACTGAGAAAATCTCGCTGAAAATTCCTTGATTGAAGAATCAATCACAGAAATAAATTCTTCAGTAACTTGGCCTTCGTCTGGTTTCTCATGTATTTCTAAATCGTTGATATATTTTTTCAAATTTGGAAAATACTTGTAGTTTCTTGTGATAATATCGTTCCTGAAAACTTGCAGATCTATCATGACGATAATTGTTTTATTTATGCCCTGAAGCTTCATGTTTAACTTATTTAAATGTTGGCATATGTCTGTAAAAAACATCAATTTTGAAAGCCACATAACATCCAACAACTGTGGGTATTCTTCAACTTTTCCCTCATTTTGCAGAAACAGTCTGATTTCTTCCAAGCAATCAACAAATGTTTGAAGTACATTCCCGCGACTCAACCAGCGAATATTATTGTACATCAGTAAGTCATTGCACACCGAGTTGACTTCATCTAACAAAGCATCGAACTTTCGCTTGTTTAAAGACTGCGACGAGATGAGGTTGACTATTTTTGTGACTACCGCCATTACATTATCAAGAGATGTTAAACCACTCTTAGCACACAAGGCTTGTTGGTGAATGATGCAGTGGAATTGAAGAATCGAATGCCCTACGTCTGTTTGAACTAAACTTATGAACCATTTTTAATAATGAATTTTGTGATCATTGACGTGCCCAAAATATTGTGTCGGGTGCCATTGGTTCGCCATCCCTGACTTAGGGTATTACTAATGAAGGCGATGTATACATACATATATACAGACAGACAGACGAACATCATCGTAAAAATAGTAAAATCGTATTCTAGGGACCCTAAAACGTGCTTATTCATTAAAAACTCACTGCCGAATTTTTTGACCAAAGACATTACCTTCCTTACATAATGGTGACGGAAGGTAAAAAAAAAATACGTGAAAAAAGCTAAAAAAGCTTTTTTCCCCGCAAATCGCAATTAAAGAAATTTCCGGGAATTGGAAAAACAAAATTCCTTGCGGAATGTTTTAGTGGCACATCACTATTAGCAATACATGCCAATTGAAAAACATTGTTTCCTTCAATTTTGCATCTAAAAATTCCATTACCTTAACCACACACATCCAAATAAAAATTTAAATTTAATATACCCCATTCACCAGTACTTATGAATATTCACTCGCACTTCACGCACAGCCCGATCTGAGGTCTTATAAAATTTTCACTTCAGTCGAGATTTGGAAAAGAAGTGTGGAATAATACATTTCGCCGGGTACACAGAGCTGGAGCTACCGTTCACCTCAATCCAATACCGAGTAGCTCGATTCGATCGCAATCGCGTTGAAGACCTGCTCCAATGAATTCACTGTCGACTGTAGACTGCTGTGCAGTTTGCCACGAGGAGAGAAAAGAGACAATATCAAACAATGCTGTAACGGGGACATCATGGAGGAATCAATTCTAAATTTGTTAGAGACTTATCAACGAGGTATAGTTTATTGCATTTGGTGGTATTTCGCAAAGAATTTGAAATAAAATAAATATACTATCACGACATATTACCCGTTGCTGTCTGTATCAATCTGCTTTATACATTGATGATTGTAATTCATTGTTGGCGAGGAGAGTGCACCACAACAGTTACTGTTATGCTATTTGAAAATTGGATATATTTTTCTCTGTATATATTTATACAGTGCCGACCCAAGACTTTTGAGCGCCCCAAGCGAAAATTGTAAATTGCGCCTCTCATTTTTTACAATTTTGTTTAGATTATGTAGGTACAAAAATTAGAAAAGAGGCGATTTGTGTCCATAAGTCGCGAACAATCGCAGAATCTTAATCTGAATAAAAAATTTTTGAAAATATTTTGGATATCTAAAATACAGAGATTTTTTTTTTTTGGATTCTACAGAGTCGCTTTATTTTTGTCTAATACCATATACAGGATTATACCTTGTTCCATTTAAGCCATTCAGTATTGAGAAGCATAGGGAATAGTTATGACCTCTCTGATTGGCTGAAATTAGAGACAAGAGAATAGTTTACCCAATGTAACTTCAGATTATCGCTGTTGCCATTGCCATCTACTGAATGGCTTAAATGGTACAGAGCATAGTCAAGGGAGAGTCACTTTCAAAGTCCGTTTGTGTGCAACCCGAAATACAATTTACAACAGCGTCTAGCTTCCTCTCTTAAAAAAGTAGAGTATTTAATTAACGATTGCTTTGCCTGTCTAGTGATGGTTCTGTCATTTTGACATTAAACAATTAAATATGGTCTGTTGTCATTAATATTTTGAGTTGCAAACAAACGGACTTTCAAAATAACTTTTCCGTGACTAACCCTGTATATAGAAAAAGAAAAAATATTTCTCAGTGTAGATATAAGACTCGGTATAAATACTTTTGGTTATTTTGCAATTTGGAAAATCTAATTTAACTCTTTAACGGTTCATCCAAGATAAAAAATATAAGAATCTTGTTTTGTACAAAATTTCGATACGGAACGGATCATCGTTTTCAAAAAAAATGTCAAAAACCAAAATATGTCGCCTTTTTCCAAATTGGCGAGGAGCTGTTGCATCAGTGTATTTTTCTGTACAGGATTCCGTATAAAAGCTTTTTTCTTGATGTTGGGGTATTTTTCAGTAGATTTCCTAAACAACAATTACTTCTTCAGTACGTGATATGACTATGTTTTTAATTGATGTAATCGCCAACGAATTTAACCTTTGTTCTTTCTTAGTGCAAAAAAATATAAATTTGCTGCAACTGGATTTGTCTGCATTATGATTAATGCTACATACTGGACGAGTCAATAAACTTATAATTTGATTTTTAATTTATTTTGCAAAAAATAGTCTCAAAAAATGTCGCCCTAAAACCAATTTCGCCTGGCTTGCCTGTAGCTTGGGTCGGCCCTGTATTTATATTTACTGTCCAAGAAATAAAGATACTAAGGCATTGGTGACCTGGCGACCTGGGGAAATTTTGTTCTGGAAAGTTGGCACCACTGTTTTTCAAACGAGTGGTCCAGTAGATTTTTAGGGCGAACAGCGTGGCAGCAGCAGTCGTTTGCAACGAAACATCTTCACTTTTTCGGCAGATGTAAAATCCGCTCGATCATACGTTTTCTGCAGGAATCTATTGTGAATGCGGAGCGCTACTGTAAAATCCAAACGAATTATCGAAGGGCACTCAGAACCGAATGCAGGGAAGATGACTCGAGGTGTGCATCTGGTTCATGATAACGCATGTCCTCGTAGCTTTAATGGACGATTTTGGATGGGATGTTGTGGACCATTTTAATCTTTTACATCAGTTACATAAGAATAAGAATCTGGCAGAAACAAAGTTTAAAGACGAAGAATAGGTAAAGAGAAAGAGCAACGTTGGATAAAAGAGCAGACGGTAACCTTGTTCGATACTAGCATCAAAAATATCGTGCCCTATCTACAAAAGGTGTAAGATTTTGAAAATAATTTCTTTTTTATCAATTGTGACCTCGTTTGGATGAAAGTCTGTGATTAAGCGATGCAGTGAATACGAAAAAAGGATCTATTTATGCCCGTAGATAAATTGAAAAGTCGTAGATGCCCTTAGATGGTATTTCATACTATTCTCATATTTCTACTAAATCTAATGATAATCCCAATGTGCAGGATAGTGTGATAAAGGCGGTATATCATCTTAGCACACAGAGAGAGATAGCGTGTGTGTAAAATACTTGATACATTAGCCAGTGCTGTGTAATGATACAAGTCACGTTCACAGAGATAGTACATGAATCTCGACAACATTGTAACTACAGTAAAGTGTTCTCGGATTCCGGAAGTGCAAGCATGTTCTGCCATAGCATGGCATACGGACAGCGCATTATCTATCTCTTGTTACTAAATGTACTTCATGCGCTACAACTAGATATCCACATATCAAACACTTTTTTCTATGTTCTTTGAAAGTAGGCTGTTCAGGCACTCACTTTAGAACAAAAACTTATTGTCAGTCAGTATAACGGTATATAAATATAGAAGGTGTGACAACTTATCAATTTTTGTTGACAGATTCATGTCGGCGATTAGTAGGCCGAGATTCTAACCTAACCGTACATGTAGCGCCTGTATAAAATGTGATCTACCACATAACATTCTAGAACTAACATGGCAAATAAAATGACAATGACAATCCACAAATTTGATTAAGATATTTCGCTTGTAATTTTAAATTTGCATCGCGTAGCTGTGTGCGTTAAGGTGTTTAGTTGTTTCGGACGGACAGAGTTCGATTCCGACAGACACCAAACTTGAAATTTGAAAAAAATATTCAAATACCACAAGAGGGACCCTCATGGGAGCTTTGAGAACCCGTGAGGTAACCCTTAGTAAACTTTTTCAACTACAATTATAGATATATTGTCATTACCGAAACCTGCAAATAAAAGGAGATTGGTACGCCTAGAAACGGGTAATAAGCCATGACATATTTAATTATTTAAAATACGCACATCTCTAGATTCTCATTCTTATGCAATATCTTCATTTTTAAAATGCTTTTGGCAAATACCATCTTTAGTACCAAGGATTTTATTAGTTGGAGAGGGTACAACTTTCAGCCAGGCATTCACAATGTTTTGCGAAGGATGGTAAATTGGAATTGTTTCTTTATTGGATGTTATTACTGATCTACAACCTTGAACGAAATAGTATTTTCGATATTTGTATATTTTATCGAATATTTACATAAAATTAGTTAACGTATGTCAATTTCAATTTAAATTGACAGATGACAGTTACCTATGTGTCGGGAACATTTCTAACCTTACACGCTGAGACATCTGACGGATACCAACTTCGTAAATACGGATATTTTTGATGAGTTGTCCTACCTTCTATATTTATACACCGTAATAATCCCTAATAAAATAGTATATTCCGTAACTTCATCGTGGTGACCAAGGTTCTGGTTAAGCGTTCCGAAATGTAACCAAAACAATTTCAGGATCAAGGTTCCATTTCGGAATGTGGTTCCTGAAAGTTTTGGTTACTTTTTCGTGACCATAACGACCACAATTATTTTGTGGTTGTTGTCAGTTTCTTATTTCATATAATATAATAAATAAAATAGTATAAATATATAATTATTATTAATATATACTGATACGTATAATATTTACAGTAGTATAAAATAGACAAATAGAGTTACGTTGTCACTTATTTCTAATGATTTGGTGGTTTCCTGCTTTACAACACAAATTAACCAAGATGTTCCGAATTACAACCACTTTTCAATAACCATAAACTGACCATGTGAACCACAAGAAAACCATAAACACGGTCGTGGTTAAGTTACGGAATATACTAAAAATAAACTAACCCAACTTGACAGTTAGTGTTGCCGCCGAGACGAGATTTTTCTTGATCTCGTCTCGTCTTGAGTAAATTTTCGAGATCAAGATCCAAATAAATTTCAAGGTCAAATACTCGATCGAGACGAGATTACATACTTCAATTCTTGACGAGATTAGGCGAGATCTTGATCTTGAAAAACTTATTAATTATTCATACACAAATTTCGATCATTTATTTCATTTCATCAGTAATGTATATACACATAATACTAGGCAATTTTACTATAACTACATTTATACAATTTTCATTGAGATTGAGACATCTATTACCAATTTTTGAAATTTTAAATAAGTTGTATTACTCAACTCAACAGTGTCAGCTGTTACCATTCGCAGATAACAAATCCCAAGACACATTTTTGTTTTCATTTGATTTGTTTTTGCACCCCGGAATACAACAATATATCCCAACCATGATTTTAGTAGAAAAAAAAAACATTTCTTATTTGGCAATATACAGTATGACATAAACAACTATGAAGTTAGGTGACCATATCATCAACATGTAAATAATATTTATATTGCTGAGTTATCGTGAAGGAATTATCAGATGGGGAATGAAACTTGTCCTATTCTTCACAAAAAGTTTTATTAACACACATTTTGTGAAGAAAATGGCAAGTTTCATTCCTCATCTAACACGTAAATATTTAACAGGGCAATTCTGACCTCTCACTCTGATCATGCGCACAACATCAACGGTCTATTTACTTGCAATTTTGATAAACTCCGCATGCGTGACGTCAAAACCGAGCGGGAATTACAAAACCTGAAATATTTTTGAAATACGTATCCGATTTGTAAGTGTTGTCGTGGTGAAAAATATACATAACCAAATTTAAGTTTGCACCCAGATGATATTTGTTTAAATTGCCCGTTAATTCGGTTTGTTCACCACGGCCACACTTATAAACCGGAAAAATATTTCAGGTATTGTAATTCCCGTTCATTTCTACTTCGAGAAAATAACAATGTATTTTTATAAATATAGTATGTACGCGTATTGTGTTTTATTCGTATATGTATTTATATTTACTATGCACTCTTTGATGAGTTTATTCATTCTGGGACATACGTATTAAAAACAAATAAGAGACAAAAAATTGTAAAATCAGAATAAAAACCACAAACTTTCGTGTTTGATTATACATTAATATTGTTGGATGTGTGCAGATTTTATGCGGTATGAGGGCAGATCAAAGATGATTTGACTTAACACGTTTATTATATCAGAATGGAAGTTACACGGTTACACCTGAAATCGCTTGAAATATATCATAGGCAGACAAGTTGCAGGTCTAAACAGGTTATGCATTCACATGTCCAATGCGCAAATGCAATACGTCCGAGCGAACGAATATTAACGAATTTGCACGAAAAGCCGAAAAGTCGAGATCGTCGAGATCTCGACCTCAAGATCGAGATGGATTTTAATTTTGTTGCTCAAGATCAAGATTGGTTTTAATAATAATAAAAAAAAAAAAAAATGTCGAGATCGAGATCATGGAAAATCTCGACAAATCTTGTCTCGCGGCAACACTATTGACAGTTAAACCGTTTGACATTTGTTAATTATTTTGTCTTTATTCCATGGCTATCGTTATTTTAAAGGTGATTTTCGAAGATACAGAATTTTATGCTCTACAATTTTTATTTGAAGCATTTTTATTTAAAATAATTAGGGAAGCAGGAAATTTAAAAAAGTATGAATTTACATATTAAAGCCTTATATTTCGGTCACCGCCCTGTATATATTTACTAAAAAAAATAGTAATAATCTTAGAAGTACCAGTAAAATATAAAATGCTAAAGTCAACAGGTGTAACATTTAAAACTGCCAAAGCGTAATTGCTAAAGCCTCATACGTCATTTAGTTCCATATCCTAATTTATATTTCGTATAAGTTTTGCCTGCCTGTATCTGGTATCAAGAAAAACCCAAACATTTTCCGTTTATGCTCCGGCAGAAAATTCTGATTTAAATCATTAAATTCCCTATCCGCAGCCTCCCTAAAATCTTCCCCCTCGATCCTGGGGAGTTGCCGCGAGGTGATTGGATTTGATATTCTTCACACAGAGTCGTGGGTCGCTTCAATAACAGCGGGTTAAGCCGCGTGGCTGACGTGACGTGTCAGCCAGGCTACATACATCAAGTGTAATTAAATTGTCGATCATGTGTTACCCCGCTGTTTCCCCGAAGCTCAACATCTATCCAAGGATTTAAAATGAAGCCAAGGCGGGAATTGCAAATTTGTTTACTTTTTGTAACGGTGATTAAGTGGGCTGAAAATAGTGGGGAATTTATCAACTCTGGGTTCTTTTACTCTTATGGAAAGCCACTTAAGTTTTACGTACATGTTTCGCAGATAGGTATGTATAATTTTTAATGTCACCGGACAGTGAGGATGTTCTAGACAATGAAAAAGTAGATGAGCTCACTAAAAAGGAGCCAAATTTCAATTTTATGGTTGCATAACGGAGTTACAAGACTTTTTAATCCACCAATCCCGGAAGGATATCTTGAGGTGTGATGATATTATTACAAAATAAAACTGGTTGATAGGTTTTAAAAATACTACTAGTGAGTTACAAAATTTGTTTGACTTACTGTAATTTTGATACTTTTAAGTTGACTTTTCACTGTCAACAAATTTAGGTTAGCAAAGGTGTCATCCGAGATCATCATTTATATCGTACAGTGCAACGTGTTGTAGCAGCTGTGTAAAATGTGTTAAACGAAAATATTATTGCCATTTGAGATTAAAACAACAAATGGTGGTTCTAAAAAGAACCGTTTTTATTGTAATGCAATTTATACAATGGTAATAACACCCATGGAACGATTCAATCAGAGCAGATGCTCAAAATGTCCTCCGTCCTGAGTGTCAGGTCGCGAATCTGGGAAACCGGGTTCGATCCCGACCGACGCCAAATATTTTCCAATTTTAAATGGCACAAAATTGACCCCTGTGGTGCACTCTCCACGCCAGCAGTGAGTGCCCGTGAGGTGACGCCTGGTAAGCGCCCGCACGGTGCAAATATTTCATCATTACCGCATCTGTGTACAAAGCAGATTGGCACGCCCAGCAATGGGTAATAAGCCGTGATGATATATTTATTTATTTATTTTATTACCTACAATTTGGGCTCCCAATATCAACTTTACTCGATACTGACCACGGTATCGAACCCTGTCCGTTCGAAACCATTCACCTAACGCACACATCTCCGCAACCCCATTTAAAATTTCAAGCGAAATATCTTAATCAAATTTGTGACATTTAGTTTATCATTATCATTTTATTTGTCATGTTAGTTTTAGAATGTTATGTGGTAGAGCAGATTGTATAGAGGCGCTAAATGTGGTTAGAATCTCGGCCTACTGATCGCCGACATCAATCTATCAACAAAATTGATAGTTGTCACACCTTCTATATTTATACATCGTGGTATTACTTATAATTTCTGTTTCATTGGACAATTCTCTATTTATTTAAATTGATAATTGTTCACTTGAACAGATATTAAGATATTACAAATAATAATAATAAAAAAAATAAAGCAATCTAACTTTACAGATAAAGCTTTAAAAATTTATTAATTTTTGTTTCAATGGACCTTTTTAATTTAAAGAGATAGAAAATATGCGCTATGGGGATTTGCGCATAGTAAAAACAACTGAGATCTATGGCGTTTGTTTCTAAAACATTTAGACGTAAAATGTGAGAATATCTCAGATAACTTTAAAAAATCTTATCGAAATAAGTTACAAAAGCTTTTATTGAAGTTAAAATGTCTAAGGATGCAAATTTTCACGGAGAATACAGGTATTTTAATGAGAGCAATATTTTTGACGTTTCGTTAGACAGCCCAACTGGCAGTTGTTCGCGCCATTTTCTTACTATTTGCAGCGATAGAAAGAGATAGCCGTTAAATTGAAATGTCCATTCCATAGCTATTGCTAATTTTGAGGTGATTTCAATTGCTAATTTTTGTCTTGCTTATTGATTCAGATGCAGAATTTAATTCTCTACAACTTTTATTTGAAGCTTTTTTATCTAAAATAATTAGGGACTCAAGAAATTAGGAAAGCATTATTTTATGTCTTAAAGTTCTATATTAGGCTGTTCTGGTATTTAAACCAAGAACCTTCCTATGTCTAATACGAACTACGAACCCCTCTGAAGTTAGTGAAAAAGAAAAAAGTGCGATGACATCATCATTTAAACAATTCCGCAATTTCCATGCGTTATGACATTGCTGCATTCGCTGCAAAACTAAAAAAAAAAAAAAAACAGTAACATAGTTATGAAAATGTAAAAACTTGTCGTCTGTCAGTTCATTTGTTCGGCAACAAACGCCATCCGAGATTCACAGAATACTTTATTCCTCGTTTCGATTGTCGACAACGAGCAATGTCTGATGTCCAGCCCAGTTCAGTTTAGTTTGTCAGTTTGACCTCCTGTGTCCAGCGTTCATCTTTTTTATTGACTAAATGTCATTTTGCCACTTTTTATTGTGAGCGAAACACAAAATAAAAAGTTAAAAGTTGTTATATGGGTGTCCGTGGAATTAGGAGATGATATATGGTTCGAAAACGTGATTAGATTTTAAAAAAGAAATAAATTTAATTACTATTAAATTACATTTTGATAATTATTCAAAATCTCAGTCAAAACAGCATTAATTCTCTTTCATAACTGATGTTTCGATAATTCGGAACACTCTTGATTCTTCAGTTAGGTAAATGTGATCTTACAAAACCCGAAACATCGATTGTGTAAGAGAATAAATGCTGTTTTGTCTGACATTTCAAGTAATTGTTAACATCTACTATACCACATTCGAGAAATTTCCCACATTATTATTAAAGTTTGGAAATCATCCCTCAACCGAAATTATTTGATGATAAATGCATGACGTATGTTTTTAGAATGAAGGGGGGTTGTACGAGAAAGAGATTTCATATCGTATCAGCAGAAAGGACACGATTCAGGATTTGAATTCTGTTTGTTCAATACATAGGCTGTCACTTTATCCACTTGCTTGTCGTCCCTATGTTAGCTGTCAGATAAACTCGTCAGACCGACACAACAATAAAATGTTTTATGTTCAGAATTCATAATAGAGTAAATGGAAATCAACTTATTAATGAGAAAATGCTTTCGTTCCTTGGTTAACAATGATTACATGCTAAGTTTTTTTTTTTTTTTACTTTGGCGACCTATAGCTAATGAACGGTAAAATGTGGATGGATGGGCGTTACGCCATTCCATTCCATGAACATTTCTACATATACGAGCCAAATTCATATTTAGTTGGGCCTGTTTATATTTTCAACAAATTGTAAAATCTACACAAATTGTAGTTAGAAAATTTTACAAAATTCTTTCGGCTACTGTAAGTATAGACTTAAAATCGCATATCGAGATTTTGGTAAATGACTACGTTTTAAGGTCCCTAGAATCCAATTTTAACATTTTCACGATGATGGCTGCGTGTATGTATGTATGTCTGGATACTCCGCTCTAACTCAAATACTATCATTCATCATTTTGAATTTTTGTATTTCTACCTTGTACTAAATATGGTAAGAAGCCATTAGATTTTGATGTAAACCAGATAACCGGAAATGTTATTATAAAAACTAAAGATTATTAAATTTTTTACACGTTTGCATTAATACTTCTTCAATATATTTCATGGACAAATTTATAAAATTATCTATAATGCAAATCCCTGAACCTACGCTTTAAAAACAGCTCCTTGGTTACACAGTTCAGATCTCAAATGTATGTAACTGACAGATAAATGTCATTGTTAAAAAACAAATCATTTCAAATCAATGATAATAGTAACGTTGTAAAAAGAAAATAGTAAATAGAACAATAGTTATATGGAAAAGAACTTAATACAGTTTCCAGCATAATTAAATAACCGGAGGTATTGTGTTGGCCACATCAGATTTTTAGCTCTCGCTAATCTTGGTAAGGGAGGTATAGGGATCGTGCTAAAAATCGCATATCGAGATTTCGGTAAATGAGTACGTTTTTAGGTCCATAGAATGCAGTTTTAACATTTTCACGATGATGTCTGTGTTTATGTGTGTATGTATGTGTGTATGTATGTATGTATGTATGTATGTATGTATGTATGTATGTATGTATGTATGTATGTATGTATGTGTGTGTGTGTGTATGTATGTGTGTGTGTGTGTGTGTGTGTGTGTGTGTGTGTGTGTGTGTGTGTGTGTGTGCGTGTGTGTGTGAGTGTATGTATGTGGGATCCTCCACTCTAACTCAAAACTCAGAAAATTATGAAACCTTGTATTTCGAACTTTTTCTGTTACGGAGAGAGCCCATTAGATTTTGGTGTAAATCGGATACCAGAAAATGGCACTTTATTTGAAGCTCAACATAGTTTTTCTTCAAAAAATACCTTTAAACGTTATTTTTTCGAGATTAATGTTATTATGAAAATTAAATATTTTCTACATATTTGCATTTATACTACTTTTTCTACATACATTATGGACAAACAAAACTTCTTGGGTACGCAGTTATCCAAATATATCTGACAGATAAATGTCACTGTCAAACAACTATTCATTTCAAATTAATAATAGTAACATTGTTTTTAAAAAAAGTGAATAGAACGAAAGGAAATCAATACAGTTTCCAGCATAAGTAAATATGTAGGCATGTATTTAGATTAATAAAAATTAACGATTCGCAAAAAAGTTTAAGGTAATCCTCAATTTTGGAATAGTGAATTCTATTCTATCCCAGTATTTAAAATTTAATCTTCATTTTATTATCAAAAAAGGTAGTTACTTGGATTAAATTAGACTATATATTTTAAGAAATAAACTGCCAAATTAGTGTAAAATTCGCTAATCCAAAAATAAGAATTAGCATAATATTTTTTGTGACTCGGGCGGTAAATGACGGGAGGTATTGTGTTGGCCACATCAGTTTTTTAATATTACAGTTTATTTGATACAATATTACTAAGCAAATAACCAAAAAATGCTTGTTCTAATTCAATTTAAGATTCATAAAAACAAGTAGCAATAAAATGATAAACAGAAAATATAAAATTTGACTATTCAGATGCGCAAACACTTAAGAGCGGTCGTGTATAATATTTTATTCATATGCATGTCTACATATACAGTACTATGAATAGATCTTCCTTACATACAATTCCCAAGAACCCCATTTTATCATAGTTATGTGCATCTTATGCCCATAGCTACAATATATTAATGTAAGAAGCAACATACTATTCATGTCTGTATCTTTAGATAAATTCATCTCTTGTGAATCTGCCACAATCTGAATCGTGTCTTCTTTCGATTTTCTCGGGAATACGGCGTCTCGTGATTGAATAATACTGCATCATTATCAATAACACGTTTGCGAAATAAACTAAATAAATAAAAAGTGGAAACGAATGTCAGGCAACATATATTCGTATTCGGGGCGAATATGTAGCAGCAAAACGTACGTTCAATTTCATGCAGCTGACGTACCATACCAACGATAATCCGACAGTTGGACGTTTTCACGAGTTTCAAGCGAAATCCAAGTGTTGTAGATTTAAACTCGCTAACTTACTGCCTTATTAATACGTCACTGTCAGATTTTCGAGTGAAATGCGAAAATTCGTTTCCTTTTTCCCACATCCGAATGTCCGACGCTGAAATTTAAATCTCAAATATAACAATTTATCTTTTTCACTACATGCTCCCAAAGACTTTACTCGCTATATATTTTTATCTTTTTACTATCCTACTGCATACTTTAGAAATTGTTTTAACTACTCGTATTTAAAATAAAAAAGTCTGATGTGACCAGCACATTACCTTCCGTCAGTTCTATGTACTTTGTACAAATTCCACACAGAAAGTTTCTTGCAAAAGGTTCAATATTTTCAATACATTACCTTAAATCAGTTCTATGTGTTTTGTACAAATTCCATAAAGTTTCTATATTTCCAGTAAAATTATTTATTATTTTTCAATAACAATTTTCTTAATATAGTAGCTATTTCCATAGTTATAGCATAGCTGGCTAATTTATGAAATTTCTCTATATCCATTTAATATTAACTATAAAATGCAGTCAAATCGTATAGAGAATAAAATTTTCGACATTTTCATATTTCTCTACTGTCGTTACAAAACATGTTAAGGTAATTCTGTTTATTAAATTAGATGCAGAATTTTATGCCATAAAACTTTTATTTGACGCGTTTTAGCTTAAAATTATTAAGCGAGCAGGAATTTGCAGAAAACTAATTTCCCATGTTAATGTCCTATGTACACCTATAAGATAGACACACGGTATAATTTTTAAAAAACAACTACTTTGTTATTTACAATTATTTATATTAACTCAAATTACTCGTGCCTGGATGAGATAAGTTGACAATCACTGACAATCATGTGACAGGGATAGGATCGATATTTGATCGATGTTTAATTCAATGTAAACATGGACATTCTCAGTAGTGCTACCGTTATGATACGAAAATCAACTACAATTATTTCAAATAATGTTATATTCCCTAAAAGAAATAAGGATGGACTTAGAAATAAAGGTAAATTTCATTAATATACAGGCTGTCTCACAACTCGCGCCCCAGAGCGAATGAGGAAACACTAGACTGCACTCGGATGCGTAATTTCGAAGAAAATAAATTTAGCTTAAAAGATATTCGAGAAAAGACGTCTTAAAATTGACCAATCAGAGACTTACACCTTTAACGTGTGTTTGCCGTAATTTTCCGTTACTAGGGTTTTATACAAATCAAATCTTCTTTAAAATGTGTGTAGTGAATAAAAAAAGGAAAATTCTTACTATGTATTCAGCCGCTGATTACTTAGAAATGATTATAATTTTCGGAGAATGTGGACGTAACGCCAGAGAGGCAGCACGAGTCTATTCGGAACGTTTTCCGGATAGAAATCTTACTAACCTAAATTTGTTGACAGTGAAAAGACAACTCTAAAGTGTCAAAATTACAGTAAGTCAAACAAATTTTGTAACTACTAGTAGTATTTTTAAAACCTAGCAACCAATTTTATTTTGTAATAATATCATCACACCTCAAGATATCCTTCCGGGATTGGTGGATTAAAAAATCTTGTAACTCCGTTATGCAAACAGCCGCAAATTATTTTCTTCTATTTGTTGGCAACCTATTGTCGGCAAGTGTCAGATTCGTCTGGGGCGCGAGTTGTGAAACACTCTGTATACGTTTCTTAATGCTAGTATTTTTTATTTCTTCTTTTTTAAAAAATAAATAAGCCCCATAATTTCTACAAGTTATATTTCATTTTATAAGATTTTTTTTTTCAGGTTGATGACGAATGATTCGATTGTCGGAGATAAAACAAATTAACTGCTCGCTAATCACCTATCAATTGTTCATACTACCAGCACCAGCCCTCTTATTTTCATTTTTGTCAAAAAATGGTTATTGTTTTTGCTTTAAGCATTAAACATCCTGAAAAAATTTGAAATATTATTTCTCGTAAATTTAATTTCAGCAAAAATGTGTTTTGAGCAAATACCTTAAATTTTTAATCCGGAATATAAGAGTAGATACATTTTAATAATTTTTCGTGAACCAAGAAGAAAATACACTTGAATTTTAATTGCATTTTTGTCTTTAATTTCAAGAAACGAATTACCAACCGTAAATTTAAAATTTCAGACACGTACAAAAAATTCGTTATCATTATAATTTTTAATTTGCGTTCCGTGTCTTGTATAAAATTATATGAAGACTGCAGACTTCAATAAATTTATATTTCAAGGATAGATACATAAAATCTCCGGCAATTTGAATGTTATGAATTTTCAAGAGGTCATAAAGTTTTTTATTATTAAATATATGATACTACTTAAACACATTTTATTATAATAGTGATAATAATAAGGTCGTAAAAATATGACGTGGTTATCACATTACTGTCCGTCATTACACTTTTACTATAAAGTAAAATACACAAAAAAACCACGTAAGTACATTAATTTTTTACCTCCCGCTACCCTTAAATGTTATTTTTTCAAAATTAATATTATTATAAAAATTAAAGATTATTAAATTTTTTACAGATTTGCATTTATACTTTTTCCATATATTTTATGGATAAATTAATAAAATTATCTATAAATTTAATCCCGGAGCCTATGCTTTAAACAAGCAAAACTCCTTGGTTACACAGTTCATATCTTTACCGGTTTCAGGATATTATTCCATTGTTTACATATACAAAAGTAGGCTGGTAACTAAGTAATAACTGTATCTGTATGGTAATATTATTACCATACTGACTTGTCAACAACAGTCTACAAAATGAAAATAAAATAAAATGAAAATATAATGCTCTTCATTAATACATACAGATAACGTTAGCCTATCGTTCTAAATACGGTCTACTTTATTCTAAAGTAATAAATATGTGGAACAAAACACGTAATTTGAATATTTGTCATATTGACATATGTCAAAATAATTGTTCTGTTAACCATAGCAATCTGAAAGTAACATTAATGAGATAATTTCAATAAATGGTATTTATCAATAATGCCTTAATTTTCTGAAACCGATAAACTATTGAACAAACCACGGATGTTATTAATCATAACAAGCCTTAGATGTCTTAAAATCCTCGCTCTACGAGCTCGGATTTCAAACCGACATCTTCAGCAGTTATGATATACATAAAGGTATGTTAATGACAGATAAATGTCACTGATCATTTCAAATTAATAACAGTAACGTTTTAAAAAGAAAATAGTAAATAGAACCCTAGTTATATGGAATGGATCTTAATACAGTTTCCGCAATAATTAAATACGTAAGTATGTATATTTAAATTAATAAAAATTAAATAGCGGGAGGTTTGGTGTTGGCCACATCAGATTTTTTTTAAAGATGTTCGATCAAGGTCATCTGTACCATGAACGAATTTACAAATTGACATATATTTATCTCTCTCATTTGCAAAGACTACAAAAGCTAACGCTAAACATCTGGATCCTTTGTTAAACGAAACTTGCCGTATAATTACCGGTTGTTTAAAACCAACACCAGCTCCATAGCTCCACCTAAAGTTAGACGGTCAACGGCCAGTATGGTAGAGCGCTCTAAAAAGTTATATGATCCTCGATACCCAATGTTCGGCCAAGAACCACCTCGGTCACGTCTAAAATGTAGACACAGTTTCCTCTCTTCTGTGCATCCAATGACAGAGACAAAGTCTGCAACAAGACGCTTAATGTGGGATGAGACTTTAAAGCCAGAAGATAAAGCAATGGGTAAAGATCATTTGGAAATCGTTAAATCGCCTACGAAGTCATGTAGGAAAATGTGCAATAAACATGTTCAACTGGGGGTACCAAGCAGAACCCACTTTATATCATTGTGGTCAAGAACAAATAATGGCCCACCTGCTCACGTGCGCCAACTGAGAAGAGGAATGCACAAGAGAAGATCTGGCTAAGGCAACACCAGCTGCAATTTTTTGGATACTATTTAGATACTCTTCTCCGCCAGTTTTTGCGGACGGTTTTTCCTATGGCATGAAGAAGAGAATCTTCGGAGAAGATGCATCCTCTCCGTCCTAGTTAATGCCGGGCGATGCATAAGGCCTATTTCCATAATTTCCAAATTTGACTATTTATATGGTTATAACAACAAGCTCAGCTAACTCACTCCATGTGGCCCGGATGCGGTATTTCGCTACCGAAAATCGGTCACTTCAGTGTTTAAAGAGTGAGAAATATTTGTTGTGGGGCTGTCCTTAAATTACGTAACGCTTCAAGGGGGGGGGGTCAAGAGTAGCGTTACGCAGCGTTACGAGGGGGTGGGGGAGGGTTAATATGTGCGTTACGTAACGATAAAATATAAAAAAATATTGCTAAACTTGCTTTAATAGTTTTGAAACATTCAAATTTCGCGGTGCTAATTCGTATATGCAGGCAGTCGTTTGTTTTCAATAACATTCAAAATAATATGTCGGGCACAGTTCCAATTCGGGCCAGTGATCTTTCATTCGTGCAATGCAATTCATATTAAAACATGAATTCAAGTAGTGTTGATAAGGAAAAACTTTTCAATAGTTTGTTAAAAGCATATGGAAATGCATATGCTTTTAATTTCTGTGCTGTTATTTGTTCATCTTTATGTACATTAATTTAATTAGTTTCTGTTTCAAATTTTAACTGAATATTAAGGAGGCCATATACTTTTATATACAGTAAAAAAATTGGGGTGACAAGCCGTAGGGCAAGAGTAGTATATTATTTTTCATCTTTATGTACATTAATTTAAATAGTTTCTGTTTCAAATTTTAACTGAATATTAAGGAGGCCATATACTTTTATATACAGTAAAAATTGGGGTGACAAGCCGTAGGGCAAGAGTAGTATATTATTTTTCATCTTTATGTACATTAATTTAAATAGTTTCTGTTTCAAATTTTAACTGAATATTAAGGAGGCCATATACTTTTATATCCAGTAAAAAATGGGGGGGGGGGGGTTAAGTACTGCGTTACGTAATATATGGGGGGGGTTCATGTTTGCGTTACAAAGGGGGGAGGGGGTATCAAAAATTTCCTAATTTTGCGTTACGTAATTTAAGAACAGCCCCTGTAATGTTTTATATATTAATTGTGTATTAATTATTTATATTATGTATATGGTTTGGACACGAATAATAATAATATTAATAATAATAATAATAATAATAATAATAATAATAATAATAATAATAATAATAATAATAATAATAATAATAAAATAACAGTAGTATCTTATGTACCCGTAAAAAACTAAGTAAACGGCACTATACTGAATTTGACAGAAAGTAACTATAAGTTCTAATAATCAAGTTACAATTTTATATGATATGGGTATTCAAACTGACCGTGAAATACAAGCAAATAGACCAGATATTGTGATAAAAACAAAAAAAGTAACTTACCTTATTGATGTATCTGTACCAGCGGATGAAAGGATTATAGCTAAAACTGCCGAGAAACTTTTGAAATATAAAAATTTAGAAATCGAAATTAAAAGAATGTGGAAAACAAAAACTATTATCTTGCCCATAATAATAGGAGCTACGGGTTTCGTTGACGACGAGTTTCAGAAGAATATTGAGAAATTGCCTGGTAAACATGACCCTTCTGAAATACAGAAAACGGCAATAATTGGAACAGCACATATAATTAGAAAGGTGCTCACATAGTCACCCATACCCAAGCTGCTTGGTAAGTGGCCGGATGGAGTGGTTCCTCCGAACTGCAGAATATGTTTGTCCAGAATATCGGGACCAATAATAATTATATTATAATGTATTAGATATATATATATATATATTTGTAGTTTGTGAAATAAAAGGATAATAATAATAATAATAATAATAATAATAATAATAATAATAATAATAATAATAAAATAACAGTAGTATCTTATGTACCCGTAAAAAACTAAGTAAACGGCACTATACTGAATTTGACAGAAGGCGTAGCTAAAATCTTAATTCATACAATAAGCGAAGATGATCTTGTTCGGCCATCTTTAAAAAAAATTGCTGTAAATTCCTACGAATTTATTATTTTCTTATAATTAAAAATCGCGAGACCTTCGAAAGATACATAGATTAAATAAAAGATTCTTTTGTTAAAGTTCCTGATTCCATCAAAATGTTCTCATATTAGATTCAAGTGTCAGAAACTGTAGTACAGACAATTCTCTTGTCTTCGCCACAGTGCCGGGGATTCAGATTTGGTACAATTATCAAGGAGAACTATAAATGACACTTCATCTCACGGAACACAAAACAACATCTAACTCAACAGAACAATTATCTGCAACTAATCACAAATAAACTAAAACATCTGCTGCGCTCGACAAAACACAAATCAGAAACCGCTAACTTGGTACTTAGTAGGTAACACTTGAACAGTGTACGAATTAATGTGAGTTCTGTACTTGCAATTGGATTTTCATATCTTGGAATAAGTTGTTCGAGGATAATGTTCTTTTAAACTATTCCTAGGAAACTTTAAATGTGAATACGTATTTAAAAGTATGCAGACTTAGCGTTTTCGAAAGAATTAGAATTTTAAGTATTAACAAATACTAGAAATCTCAGTCATTCAGCATTTGACTGGAATTTTTGGCAAATACATACAACCTTAGTTAATTTTTTGATATTTGAGATAATCAAGAAAATACTTTTTAGTTACCTTACTGTTAAAAGTTTAAAACTTTATTTAATTCAGGATCATGTTTAAATATTAGAAAATTATTTGCTAGATGTTGAAATTTTGAAATTTAAATGGCACAAAACTGACCCCTGTGGTGCACTGTTTACGATAGTAATGAGTGTCCGTGGGATGACTCCCGCAAGGTACAAATATGTCATCATCATTACCGATATCTGTGTACAAAGCAGGTTGGTACTCCCATTACAAATTACAGAATAATCTTATTACCTCCCGTAGTACACCGTAGGTAAGGGAGGTAATGTAACCTTGCCAAAAATTCAATGGTGAGTTTTCAGTAAATAAGCACGAATTAGGGTCCCCACAACACGTTTTAACTATTTTTACGATGATGTCTACGTGTGTATGTGCGTGTGTGTGACGATTTTTTTCGTCCACGATAACTCTTATAACAAACTTCCAAATATATTTATTTTCCGTATTTAAGCTTGTTGCATTCATATAACGAGTTGATTCGATTTTGGGTAAAATTGGATAAATGGAAGTGATACTTTACTTGAAGCCCATAACAGTTTTTAATGAAAACTATATTAAAATATAATCCAAAACTTTTAAATTTTAGTATTTAAAACTTCTATATCAAGGGGAAAACATATTAGATTTTGTCTAAAATTAATAAACCAGAAGTGACACTTTACTTAAAACGCTGAACAGATTTTCGTGAAAAATATATTATGATATACTCCAAAACTTGTTAAATTTAGTATTTAATATTTTTATATTAATGAGAACGAAATGTAACATTTTTTCTAAGATTGATAAACCGGAAATGATACTTTGCTTGAAGCTCTCAACAGATTATCGTGATAAAATATATGATATATTCCAAAACTTTTCAAATTTCGTATTTAAGATTTTTATATTAATGAGAACATGTTAGATTTTTTCTAAAATTGATAAAGGGAAGCAATATATTATATTTTGGCTAAAATTGATAAACTGGAAATGATACTTTATTTGAAGCTCTGAACAGATTTCCGTGAAAAATAAATTGATACAATCCCAAACTTTTCAAATTTTGTATTAAGACTTTTATATTAATGAGAACGACATATTAGATGTTTTCTAATATTGATTAACCGGAAGTACTACTTTAAAGGAAGCTATAAACAGAATTTCTTGAAAAAATATATTAAAACATGATCGAAAACTTCTCAAATTTGGTATTTAAAACTCGTGTATAATTTGAAACAACATTAGATTTTGACTATACCTATATGATAAAACGGAGGTGTTACTTAATTTGAAGCTCTTAACATAAAATATAATCCAAAATTTGGTATTACAGACTTTTCTATTTATTGGAACAACATATTAGATTTGGTTTACGAACGATCAACCGAAAGTGATACTTTACTTAAAGTTCATTGCTATTGCAAACATAGAATTGACGGGAGGTTATGTGCTGGCCACATCAGATTTTTACCTTCCGTCACCTTTAGGTAACGAAGGTATTGTCTTTGGTCAAAAAATTCGATGATGAGTTTTTAATCAATAAGCACGTTTTAGGGTCCCTAGAATACGAATTTACTATTTTTACGATGATGTCTGTATGTGTGTGTGTGTGTGCGTGTGTGTGGATGTGTGTGTGTGGATGTGTGTGTGTGTGTGTGTAACAAAATTTTCGTCTGCGATAACTTTAATACTACAGTTACAAAAATTATAATTTTTTTGTATACTTCTTCGTTACATCCATATGAAGAGCTGATTAGATTTTGGTTACAATTGGTCAACCGGAAGTACCATCATTTGAAGATTTTAACAGTTTTTCTTGAAAAAACTATGTTAAATATAATTTTTTCACATTTGATGTTATTATAAATATTAAAGAATATTTTATTATCTATACGATTTGATTGCATTTTATACTTAATATTAAATGGATATAGAGTTAAAAAATTATAAAGAAATTATATTTCATAAAGTAGCCATAGCTCTGGAAACAGTTACTATATTAAGAAAATTCTGATTGAAAGATGTGAGTGTCAAGTGAAATTGACATAGTGTCTTATAATTTTACTGGAAATATAGGATCTTTTGCTTTTTGTATGGAATTTGTATAAAATATATACAACTGCTTTAAGGTTATGTACAAGAAATAATAATAATAAATCTTTTATTTCTGCAGATACATTACACTGTATATAGAAAACAAAATAATAATTTTCTGTATGAAATTTGCATAAAATACATGCAACTGCCGGAAGGTAATGTACAAGAAATAGAATATTTAATTTAGCAAGGAACTTTCCGTATGAAATTTGTACAAAATACATAGAACTAACGGAAGGTAATGTGCTGGCCATATCAGATTTTTTTGTAATACGCTGAAACATTATAATCTAATAACTTGTAACTAAGATACGTTTTGCGAAAAGAGCTACTTTCTACCCTTAATATACAAATAAATATTTCGTTATGAATATTTTCATTTTAGCGTTTCATACGATGAAATAATTTACAACAAAAATAATTTCAATATTGTATTGATAAAAGTGCATATAAAAGCATAAGTTACATTGTTTGAAGTCCCCTAAACAAGCATAGGGAATCTCTTTATCCAAGTACAGTCCGGGTCCGGGCGGATCGACTGGCTCGGCTCCGGCTCTCGCTCCGGCTCCCGGCTGGTTGGTGCTCCGGGCACCTGGCCTACTTCTCGCTGCGTTTTGCGTTTCGTACACCCCTTTCTGCAAAACAATGGCATAATTGATATATGCACGGCAGAGTCGCTTGTCATGATCTTTGGCGGTCTGCCAACCCACTTACCAAACCCAACAGAACATAACCTAAAGATTTGTGGACATGTTTCATAAATTAATGTCCATCTATTTATTCTACTTTACTTAACTTCAAATATGAAAATATTTGTTGCACTGTGGGAATAAATAAAAATCTGGTGTGGGAACACAATACCTCCCGCCATTTACAGCCCGAATCACAAAAAAAAAATAAGTATTTTGGATTAGCGAATTTTACTCGAATTTTGACAGTTTATTTCTTAAAATATAGTCTAATCTAATCCAAGTAACTACCTTTTATTAAACCCCTCGACAGGATTAAATCCCAATTACAGAGTGGATCCATGCCTTAGTGGGATTCGAACCCAGAGCCGGTACTCATGACATGAAGCGTTGCTCTAACCATTGAGCCACCGGAACTATAATAAAATGAAGATTAAATTTTAAATACCGGTATAGAATAGAATTCATAATCCAAAAATCAGGATTAGCTTAAATATTTTTGTGTATCATTAATTTTTATTAATGTAAATACATATCTACAACTCGCGCCCCAGACGAAACTGACACTTGCCGACGACAATAGGTTGCCAAGAAATAGAAGAAAATAATTTGCGGCTTCTTGCATAACGGAGACTTTTTAATCCACCAATCCCGAAAGGATATCTTGAGGTGTGTTGATATTATTACAAAATAAAACTGGTTGCTAGGTTTTAAAAATACTACTAGTGAGTTACAAAATTTGTTTGACTTACTATAATTTTGACACTTTAGAGTTGACTTTTCACTGTCAACAAATTTAGGTTAGCGAAGGTGTCATACGAGATCATCATTTATATCGTACAGTGCAACGTGTTGTAGCAGCTTTGTAAAATGTGTTAAACGAAAATATTATTGTTATTTGAATTCTTTGAGATTAATACATGGTAAGAATTTGCCATTTGACATTTTTCGAAAACTACAGTCGCCCACACATTTTAAAGAAGATTTGATTTAATATAATTTAATTTAAAATAATTAATTATTAATATTTTATTAATAATTTGATTTGTATGAAACCCTAGTAACGTAAAAACGGCAAACACGCGTTAAAGGTGTAGGTCTCTGATTGGTCAATTTTAAGACGTCTTTTCTTGAATATCTTTTAAGCTAGATTTTTTTTCTTCGAAATTACACATCCGAGTGCAATCTCGTGTTTCCCCATTTGCTCTGGGGCGCGAGTTGTGAGACAGCATGTATTTACTTATGGTGGATACTGTATTGAATTCCTTTTCTATTGTTCTATTTACTTTTTCCTTTTTAAAACGTTACTAATATTATTTTGAAATGATTAGTTCTTTGATAGTGACATTTATCTGTCAGTTACATACATTTGAATAACTGCATTTTGTTTGTTTAAAGCGCAGGTTTTGGGATTTAAATTATAGATAATTTTAAAAATTTATCCATAAAATATATAGAAAAAGCATTAATGCAAATCTATAGAAAATTTAATAATCTTTAATTTTTATAATAACAATAATCTCGAAAAAATAACATTTGAAAGTATTTTTCGAAGAAAAACTATTTTGAGCTTCTAGTAAAGTGCCATTTCTAGTTATCCGATTTTCACCAAAATCTAATGAGCTCTTTCCAATACAGAAAAAGTTCGAAATACAAGATTTCAAAATTTTCTGAATGATATAGTATTTTAGTTACACACAGACATCATCGTGAAAATGTTAAAATTGGATTCTATGGACCTTAAAACGTGGTCATTTAGCAAAATCTCGATATGCGATTTTTAGCACGATCCCTATACCTCCCTTATCAAGTGTAGCGGGAGGTAAAAAGAAGAAAAAGAAAATGTTTGTTTGTATTTCGTACATGTCAAATTATATCAGTCATACCTAGAAATGAATAAAAATTATGTTTGGTCGAGGTTACGCGTGAAATGTTGTGAGTAATATTGCACAGATGAAAAATCACCGCTATTCTGAGTGTTTCATTTGTTACACCTTGTGGTTGCGACCATATGGCACAACAGACGTATGGGAATGGACCCTTGTGATTTATTACGAGTCCTTTGTTACAGTTAAATAAGATTATATCTGAATACAACCACAATTCGCTTAACTTACATATAACTAGCAATATTTGCATCGTTGTACAATGGATTCAGTGACAGTTATTTAATTTATGTATTATATAGGAAATATTTTCGAATGAAGTAGGTAATTTGACTACTAGCATAATTTCTTAAATTTCCTAATAATGAACCGGTTTTACATTTTTTAAAAAGTATTTTAAATGAACGTTTTTGCATTATTGTTCGTAATAATAATTTTAAAAATCTGATGTGGACACCAGATGACTGCCTTGTACGCAAGACCAACATGAAATATTATACGTATTTGACGTAATTTGGCATTAATATTTATTACCTTCCGTCACCTTTAGGTAAGGAAGGTAGTGTCTTTGGTCAAAAAATTCGGTGGTGAGTTTTTAATGAATAAGCACGTTTTAGGGTTCCTAGAATATTTTTTACTATTTTTACCATGGTGTCTGTATGTATGTATGTGTATGTATGTGTGTGTGTGTACGTGTATATATACAGGGTGGTGGCGGTTAGGGGTGAACATAGGGATTTAACATGGGATTATAGTTTTTTGCAATTTCCTGCTCTCCTGTTCATTTTACGGAAAAAACTGTAGAGTACAAAATTGTTCAGAATTAAAAATTGCATACAAAAATGTATTTACAATTATTATTATGTTTTTGATTTCGTCACAATTTTAAAAAGAAATTTCATAATTTCTGTTAATTTGTAGCAATAGCCATGACTTTTAACTCAAATGTTTAAACATAATAATGTCATTCAATTTCTGTCAAATTTTCGAAATTTTCTCTAATAAAAAGTTAATTTAATAATGAATGTTTATTCGAATAAGGAACGAGTTTTCGTTATAAAAAATTATTATGGTGGAAATAGATTTAGAAGAATACGTGATTTGTTTTCCATAAAGTACGAAAATACACCAATTCCTACTATAGCAACAATTTCTAAACTTATTAAAAACATTGAGAACACAGCTAGTGTAGCTGTGAACGAAGGTAATGAAGGAAATGATAATAGAAGACGTTATAACGAAGTGAATGAAGAAATGGTATTGGCTATGATAAATCAAAAATCTACGTAGTTGATACATTTGGAATTGGTTTATTATAAAATGGTATACCTAATAAAAAATGCGTATTAAAATTAAAAGTTGTTTGTTTTTATTTAATTTTTAAGTTAGATTAACGCATGGTTGACGTTTATAAATAATTTTTGACAACCAGAAAAAAATAAATTTCATGGCTATTGCTACAAAATAACAGAAATATTGAAATTTCTTTTTAAAATTGTGAAGAAACCAAAAACATAATAATAAATGTAAATACATTTTTGTATGCAATTTTTAATTCTGAACAATTTTGTACTCTACAGTTTTTGCCGTAAAATGAACTGGAGAGCAGGAAATTGCAAAAAACTAAAATCCCATGTTAAATCCCTATGTTCACCCCTAACCGCCACCACCCTGTATATATATATATATATATATATATATATATATATACAGGGTGTTAATTAAAAAGCGGACCATAGGCTTTTAGCATGGGAAATCAGTTTTTCCTTACGCAAAACTTCCCATTTAATTTTAAACAAAAATGTTTCAAATAAATGTTGTAGAGAATTAAATTCTACACCAGCATCACTAAACAGATTTTATTTTGCATGTTTAGTAACCTGTAAAATCTAATTTGAAATTTTATAAATATTACTCATTTTAGTGATATCCATGAAATTTAAACAAAATTACAAAGAAATGCATGTCGTTTGAATTGTCAGAATTTCGATTTTGCAGATTATAAAATAAATAAAATCTAAGCAATAATTAAGATGTAGATTATAAAAACAAAATAGTTTGAAGGACTTAGGGTAAAATATAATTATCAGTAATTTTTATTTGAAAATCGAATTTCTGACAGTTCAAATGATATGCATATCTTTGTAATTTTGTTTAAATTCCATGGCTATCACTACAAATGAGCAAAGTTTATAGAATTTCAATTCAGATTTTGCAGGTTAATAAACATGCAAAATAAAATCTGTTTAGTGATGCTGGTGTATAATTTAATTATCTACAACTTTTATTTGAAACACTTTTGTCTAAAATTAATTGGGAAAAACTGATTTCCCATGTTAAACGCCTATGGCCCGCTTTTTAATTAACACCCTGTATATATATATATATATATATATATATATATATATATATATGTGTGTGTGTGTGTGTGTGTGTGTGTGTGTGTGTGTGTGTGTGTGTGTGTGTGTCTGTGTGTGACAAAATTTTCTAATGCGATAACTGTAATACTACAATTCCAAAAATTATAATTCTTTCGTATTCCTCTTCGTTACAACCATGTGAAGAGCTGATTAGATTTTGGTTAGAATTGGTCAACCGGAAGTACTCTCATTTGAAGATTTTAACACTTTTTCTTGAAAAACCGATGTTAAATATCATTTTTTCACATCTAATGTTATTATAAATATTAAAGAATATTTTATTGTCTATACGATTCGAATGCATTTTATACTTCATATTAAATGGATACAGAGTTAAAAAATTATAAAGAAATTAAATATCATATATTAGCCAGCTATGCTATATTAAGAAAATTCTGATTGAAAGGTGTCAGTGTCAAGTGCAGTTGACAGTATGTTTGTGTTTTAATTTTACTGGAAATATAGGATCATTTGCGTTCTGTATGGAATTTGTATAAAATACATATAACTGCCTTAAGGTAATGTACAAGAAATAGGATTTTTGTAAGGAACTTTCTGTATGACATTTATACAAAATACATAGAACTGACGGAAGGTAATGTGCTGGCCACATCAGATTTTTTTATCCTAATCCATAGCAAGCTTTATTACAAACACCAAAAAGTATATAATTTTTAAATTTACATATGTCGCTTATACTAAGGGCTAGACGTAGAATTTAATTCTCTAAAACTGTTATTTGAAGCATTTATTTATAAAATCAAAATAAAATTATTTTATTCAAGAAAAACTGTTAACAACTTCAGGTAATATATCACTTTCGATTAGCCTATTTTAACTAAAATCTACTATGTTATTCCCATTGACATAAAAGTCTTATATATCAAATTTTAATTTTGGATATTATTTTAAAATAGTTTTTCATTAAAATTTATTATAGGCTTCAAGTAAAGTACCACTTTTGGAAATTATGTAATGACAGAAAAGGAAGGTGCACAACTAGATGTTATAGTAGACCTAAATATAAAAAAAATCTACGGCTTATCGTTTTTGTGTTCTGCAAGATAGGTACGCACGTACAGGCGGCACGACGAAATTAGTCAAAATGGATTCAGGGATGGTTCAATTACATAGTTGCACTTGATACCTTTTTTAACACAAAATTTAATGCAGATTCTTTGTCTCGTCATTTTTAAATAAAAAATTGCCGAGTATACCAAAATACTTCGTAAACCAGAGATAAAAATATCGGACCTAAATTTTTAAATCAGCTTTATTTGTGAAGTGCATGATTTTCAAATTAAAAAATCTGATGTGGCCAGCACATTACCTTCCGTCAGTTCACGGATCACCTCAACTACAGATAGGACAGCTAATGTATTTTTCGAAATACAAAATAGTGACATCTACAGATTGCTTCCATGAACTAATGCACACTGTGATGGCTTGGTCGGCTTGGTAGTTTGTGACATAGGAGACATGTCATGTATAGATAAATTGAAATTTTGAATTTTTAAAATAAAAGACATAATAAGAAAATTGAATATAAGTACATACATATATTTTAAATAATCACAATACAATAACTATAAATTCATTTCTAAATCAATTTAAAATTACTTGTCAGATAGACATACACTTCTATTTTAATTTTTGTTTATATGTAAGATAAAAGGATATTGGAAATAGTACGACATTTCATCATTAAATATAAAAATAAACGTCTATTTGCTTCTTTGCACTACACTTTATATCAAACAGCACAACGAATGTTCATCAGCTTATTGAATTTCAATTCCGTATTACGTCAAAAAAATAAACACAATTATTACACTTTAAAACTGGAGAAATCACGAAATAAATCACTACTGGCACTATAACTAAATCTATAAACTATTACAAATTGGATTACCAAATAATTAAAGATGTTAAAGCGTACGTTCAATGACATGTGTGATGACTTATGTGACTTTACAATTCAAAATATTACAAAATGTTTTGAACTCAAAGGTGACTTAATCCATTTTCTTAAAATTTAAGCATTGTCGCGCCTCTACAGTTTGCTTCCTGGAACTATGACAGTGTTTTGGCACATTCATTTAGCTGTCCGGTGCCTGCGTCAGTTCTATGTATTTTGTATTAAAAATGTCATACAAAAAGTTCCTTGCATAAGATTCTATTTCTTGTACATTACCTTAAGCCAGTTGTATATTATATTTCATACAAATTCTATTAAAAGATCCTATATTTCCAGTAAAATTATAATACAAGCATACTGTCAACTGCACTTGACACTGACACCTTTCAATCAGAATTTTCTTAATATAGCAGCTGTTTCCAGAGTTATAGCATAGCAGGCTAATATATGATATTTAATTTCTTTATATTTTTTTTAACTCTATATCCATTTAATATAAAGTATAAAATGCATTGAAATTATATAGATAATAAAATATTCTTTAATATTTATAATAACATTAAATGTGAAACAATGATATTTAACATCGTTTTTTCAAGAAAAACTGTTAAAATCTTCAAATTAGGGTACTTCCGGTTGACCAATTATAACCAGAATCTAATCAGCTCTTTACATGGATGTAACGAAGAGGTATACGAAAGAATTATAATTTTTGGAATTGTAGTATTAGAGTTATCGCATTAGAAAATTTTGTCACACACACACACACACACACACACACACACACACACACACACACACACAGACACACACACACACACACACACACACATACATACACACACACACATGCAGACATCATCGTAAAAATAGTAAAATCGTATTGTAGGGACCCTAAAACGTGCTTATTCATCAAAAACTCACCACCGAATTTTTTGACCAAAGACAATACCTTCCTTACCTAAAGGTGACGGAAGGTAAAAACCGTTTAATTGGTTCGTTTTTTATCTTATTAACACTTTTAAATCTTAAAATGACGTTCCACTCCAACTCTTATTAATATAACATGCGAGTCACATAAGCATGAGCCTGATTTACTTCTAACGACCTTCCTTGTAATAACAATATCGCTATCGCTATCCATATAACAATAACCCCAATGCCTTTGATCAATTCATCATCCCCCTTAATTCAGTTCTGTTCGAGTCCCAATCTCGAATCTCGTGTTCGTGCCACTATCGCATCGAGAGGCACACTCTCGAACCGCCTTCGCAGAATTAGTTCACGTTTCCAATACAGACAGAGAACTCCAGACCCGGAGTCGAGCTACCGAACGCCTGGAACGATTTTGATTTCGCTCACAGCTCCAAAGATGGGATGGGGATGGAAAATACCGTGAAGGAATTGAAGGTGAAGCAAATGGTTACTGATTGTACATTACATACAAATAAATGTTGTTTCACTAGCTCCTCGTCACTTCTCGTAAATAACTATTATTCGCCTAATTTTACCTCCCGCTACCCTTGGTAAGGAAGATATAGGGATCGTGCTAAAAATCGCATATCGAGATTTTGGTAAATGACCACGTTTTAAGCAGGGGCGTCACTAGGTACTTTTAACAGGGAGGGCGCAACAGGGCGCACCTTTAGAACGAAATAATTTTTGATAGTCTGATTCTGCATTTAAATTTATTCATGTTTAAAACATAAAAATAATTCTTTTGGAAGATTTTCAGATGTAATGAAGCGAACACAAATACTTATCTGTTCTTCTGCAGTGATGTCCCGAGGATCATCTACTATTATTGCAAAATAATCACAATTATTAATTTCCGGAGTTATTTTGCGTATTATACATTTTGCATTACTCGCTATAACATGATTTTGTGACATAGTGAACAATAATGTGCATTTTGAGGTACATTATAATTCTGGAGAAAAGGATCAATTTTTTAATAACTAGAGTCTATAAAATTGGCCTTATTTGTTGAATTCTTTGTTTCATTATGTCCTTGCAATGGGATAGCCTTAAATAATTTCGTCTCTTTTATAGCCTGAATGGTACAGCATTTTGATTTCTTATAGTACCTTTCTTAAGAGGAAAGGTTACCCCTGTACTAAAATATGAAGCGAAAATTCAATTAATTGTTTCGAACTATTAACATTTTAAAATACTTCCTATATTAACCTGAATTAAAAAAAAATTGAAATCTATTAGTATTTGACTTTGATTTTAATGGCAAAAAGAGAAAAGTCCAGTACTAATAGATTTCAATAATTTGTATTTTAAAATGCAGGTTAGTATCGGAAGGATGCTTGTCGTGTGTTGAATTTTTGAATGCGTTAATAGTTCTAATACAGGAATAATTTATTTGAATTCTCGCTTCATATTTTAGAGCAGCGGTAACCTTTCCTCTTCGGCTAAAGTCGTAAGTACATAATCGTCTCGCTGCTTATTGCAGATAAATAAGTGCATAATAAAAAAGTAAAAAAAACAGATTGATTTTTAATAATTTATTTAAATAAAAACACGGAAAGGGGGCGCAAAATTCAACACAGAGGGCGCAAGCCCCCTCAGAAATGGTTTATCGACGCCACTGGTTTTAAGGTCTATAGAGAATCCAATTTTAACATTTTCACGATGATGTCTTTGTGTATGTGTGTATGTGTGGATCCTCCACTCTAATTCAAATACTATCATCCAGAAAATTTTGAAACCTTGTATTTTGAACTTTTTCTGTAATGGAAAGAGCCCATTAGATTTTAGTGAAAATTGGATAACCAGAAATATACTGTGTGAATTCGCGAATCCAAAAATAAGGATTAACTTAATCTTTTTTGCGACTCGGCCAGTAAATGGCGGGAGGTATTATGTTGGCCACACCATATTTTTATATTTTGTATTGGAAACGATCGAGCTGCATTAGCAATATACTTACCGTTGACGATATCCAAATCGTATAGTTCCACATCTCATTTTCAAAAGTTTTTCAATGTTTGAGAAAAATATGATCTTGTCTACGTCCACATTTAGAATGGGAGTGGGATTATCATTATCATCATCATCAACAAGCTGATTAAAGAGAGTTGCACGAAGTCCATATACCATCTACAAACATTCGCAGAATATCTAGTAGGTGTTCGTCAAAGCCAATTTTGGAGCATTTTGACAGTCATGCTACTGCTACGTCAAATAATAAAACAATAGGTGAACAATAGCACGGTGTATAAAGGCGATTTCGGGCGACAACCGTTCACTTGCGGTATGTTGCGTTCAGGTGCGTTCACACATTCGGGCGCTAGGAACAACATACCCGGTATGCTTGGATCAGTGCTCACAGCTGAACGGGTTTGCGAGTCGGGTCAGCTCTCTGTTCACTATTTCTATCTCTTCTTATCATGTCTTTTTTTGAAATGTCAAAAGTCAAAACAGTCGGAGTCGTGGTCTTGTCAAACAGGGTGACATTATTTTCGTTGACTGTTTTTTGGACAAATATGGAAAAAACTATCTTTCTCCGTTAATGTATTTTAATTGTCAGACACTATTTTTGACAGTTTTAAATGTCGCAGAATATACATAACCACCAAGCACGGTGTCAACAAGTGAACCAACGATTTTTGGCGCCACCATTAACCATATCATACCGTAACTAACCGTAAGTAATCCGAAGAAGTGAACGGGTATGTCGCCCGAAATCGCCTTAAATATAGAAGATGTGACAACTCATCAATTTTTGTTGACAGATTGATGTCGGCGATCAGTAGGCCGAGATTCTAACCCTTACATCACGCCTTACATGTAGCGCCTCTATACAATGTGCTCTACCACATAATATTAAAGAACTAACAGGACAAATAAAATGACAATGACAATCAAAATGTCACAAATAAATTTATGTGACTCTTATTAACGAATTCCACTGTTTGAACAAAATGAACAAATAACAATCAAGTCTTTCTAGAATTACACATACTTTCAATTTAGATAAAGATTCATAAAAAATGAAAATAAAAAGAAACAGTGAATAACAAAACAAATTAAAGTTTCCCAAGTTCATAAAATATTAATTTTATTTAATTCGAGATAAACACAGGGACTGCGTCTGTTATTAAAATGAGTTTGGTAAATTATGAGGGTAATGTCGCGGTAGCAAATTCATGAATTTCTCCTTTATTGAATTTTTGTTTGCATTCTTACCGCGATGTATAGCTTCTTCATATTAAATTTCATAATTTCTGTACCTTGCATCTGCAAATTCCATTTTTTATTAGATGTTATATTAAATATCGCTTGTGACATTTTTAATAAGACATATTTTTATTTTGAATATTTTTCTTTGCAGCGCACAGCAGGATCGTTTACATTTACATATTTATTTACAGAGACCGCAGAATAATATTTTTGAAAGGACCTAATTTTTACATCATTCTAATTTTATTATTCTCATAATTCAAATCATAATAATGCATAGAAATCGACCACTTTGCAGTTTTGAATTTAATTATATTCTTTTTTAGAGACTAGCCGTCAGATTAAAATTATGCTGTTTGAAATATCATTTAATACGCTTTTTTGTACGATCGGATAATTTTTTATATTTATTTCTAAGACAGTAGGTCTTATTTACAAATTACTGAGCGGTAAGTGATGTGACTCACGTCGGTAAGTGTTGTTATGATTCATAACATCCGTGGTTTGTTCAATAGTTTATCGGTTTCAGAAAATTAAGACTATATTAATAAATATTATTTTTTAAATTCTTTCGTATGCTGGTTAACAGAACAATATTGTTTGACATATGTCAATATGACAAATATTCAAACTATGTGTATTATTCCTCATGTTTATTATTTTAGAATAAAGTAAACCATATTTAGAACGATACACTAACGTTATCTGTATGTATTAATCATTATAGGTTCATTTTATTTTATTTTCATTTTGTAGACCCTTGGTGACAAGTCAGTATGGTAATTATATTAACATACAGATACAGTTATTACTTAGTTACCAGCCTACTTTTGTACATGTAAATAAAACTGGTAAATTTATTTACCGGTTTCAGGATATTAATCCATTGTTTACATGTACAAAAGTAGGCCTAGTCCTAGATATGTTATAGTATGTTCCGTAACGCAACCGGTTCAACCAGATTTACGGTTTTGTGTTCCGTAAGTCCTGAAATTATTTACCGGTTTCCATTTGAAACGCGGTTCCTGAAAAAGGTTGGTAAAAAGTCGGACCACGGCAACCACGAAATAATCCTGGTTCATAACAAAATGAAACGATATCCGTCAGTGTCGGATTTCTAAACCGCATTTTTAGTGGTATTACTAATAATTATTATAGATGTAAGTATGAAAACATTACTTATATTTGAGATATTGGTGATTGCGTTATTTTTATTGACATTATTCACCGGTATCATTCATTTAGTTAATTTGTATTTTTGTTAGGTTGTGTCAATTTTAAATGTCATATCAATTAATGTCAATCTGTTCCGAAATAGATGAAAATATTCAGGAACCATGGTGTACCCGGAATCAAGATACAGGTTTTTTGGTTGACTACCGGAACATAGTATTTATAGCTAAAAAACAAAAATCAAAGCTTACTTCAAAAATGACACCTAAATTTTTTTAATATGTCAAAATCATTTTCAAATCTTATTTTCTTTTAAATTTTGTGCGTCGATCGTACAAAAAATAGTATAAGCATCACGGACGTTAAGAAATTACCGATCTCAGACAAAATTGGGACTTTCGATTCTCTCAGTCCCCAAACATTGTCTTCGATCGGTAAATTGTCCCTACCGTTCTTAACCTATAACCTGAGCCTAAATTAAGTAGAATTCCTTTCGTGTTCTCAAACGAAAATCATCCCGGCTTATACCCATTGCTGGGTCTGCCAATCTGCTTTGTATGCAGATTTCGGTAATAATGATGACATTTTTGAATCGTGTGGGCGATACCAGGCGTCATATTTCAGGCACTCATTTTTGGCGTGGAGAGTGCACCACAGGGGTCAATTTTGTGCATTTTAAAATTTGAAATATTTGGCGTCGGTCGGAATCGAACCCGGTATTAGCCTTTAACATAGCACTTTTTGTTTTGTATGTTCATTTTTTTTAATTCGCTTATTTTTCATATTTGACATGTCCTACTGGCCGCCATTCATTTACTCAAATTCCGCTGATGTCGCATGTTATTCTGCGGGTCCCAATAGTCGTGATAACAACCACCACAGCAACCACGTAAATATGCGCTGTTTTTGATTTCGGGTAAGCACTCTTGATAGTGTGGGCTCATGTTAAAACCTAATAAATAATCTTTCAACCAGCAGAAGTTTAATTTTAAACGGAGGTCAAATTTTAAAAAAAAATTAAATTCAAAATTGCGAATTGATCGATTTCTACGCACGTAACTGTATAACAAATAAAATAAATAATATTTCAATTATCTAAATCTGTTTTGCATAAATGTAAATAGTTTAAAAAGTGAATGCCATTCGAAATGATGAAAATATCTTTGATTTTAATGTTCGTGTTCACTTCTAATTAATCTGAATAAATACCTATTGCCGCACATTGTTGACAGTGCTTATAATATTTAGTAAAACAAAGCACGAAATAATGAATATGGCAAATTATGCTGCAATGCAATAAATAACGATGTATTCTCGTTCACATGGCGGCAAATAATAAAGTTACATATTTATTGCAGACTGGAACATTCATCCTGTTTAAAACAAACAATGAAACATGAAACGCCACTGGTTTAAATTTATTGTTTTGATAAAAACTTAATTGTATTACGTCTTCTCTCGCACGTATATTTCACTGTATCCTATTCTTCACTCAATGGATTGTTTATTTTCACACTCATTTAATTAATTATTAAAATGAATTTAAAAAATTTGATGTGGCCAGAACATAATCGTCAAATATTTCACCTGGTTGTACGCATAAAACAAAAAAAATATGTTAAATACAAATACATATATTCATGTCTCACTACAAAATAATTCTCACATATATTTTCAAAATTTGTGGGATGTGTTAATATAAATTATGTACAACACATACATTTTCTTTTTATTCAATATCCTGAAATTTTCTTTTTCTACTTTCCTTTTCTTTATATTCGTCATTTTTTCGCAAATTCCTTTTATATACTTTTTTACGTATATTCTTTTGCGTTGTTGACTTTTTTTACCTCCCGTTACCCTAGGTAAGGGAGGTATAGGGATAGTGCTAAAAATCGCATATCGAGATTTTGGTAAATGAGCACGTTTTAAGGTCCCTAGAATCCAATTTTAACATTTTCACGATGATGTCTGTATGTATGTATGTGTGTGTGGATCCTCCACTCTAACTCAAATACTATCATTCAGAAAATTTTAAAATCTTATATTTCGAACATTTTCTGTATTGGAAAGAGCCCATTAGATTTTGGTGAAAATCGGATAACTTAAAATGGCACTTTACTAGAAGCTGAAGTTGAAAAATACTTTTAAATGTTATTTTTTCGAGAATGTTATTATAAAAATTAAAGATTATTAAATTTTCTATAGATTTGCATTAATACCTTTTATATATATTTTATGGATAAATTTATAAAATTATCTATAATTTAAATCCCAGAGCCTACGCTTTAAACAAACAAAACGGTTATTCAAATGTATGTAACTGACAGATAAATGTCACTATCCAAGAACTAATCATTTCAAAATAATATTAGTAACGTTTTAAAAAGAAAAAAGTAAATAGAACAATAGAAAAGGAATTCAGTACAGTTTCCAGCATAAGTAAATATGTAGGTATGTATATATAGATTAATAAAAATTAACGATTCACAAAAATGTTTAAGCTAATCCTCATTTTTGGATTAGTGAATTCTATTCTATCCCGGTATTTAAAATTTAATCTTCATTTTATTATAGCTCCGTTGGCTCAATGGTTAGAGCAACGCTCGGGGCTCTGGGTTCGAATGACACTAAGGCATGCATGTGTGTGAATGTGAACCCCCTCTGTAATTGGGATTTAATCCTGTTGAGGGGTTTAAACAAAGGTAGTTACTTGGATTAGATTATAGACTATATTTTAAGTAAAATTCGCTAATCCAAAAATAAGGATTAACTTAATCTTTTTTGTGACTCGGGCTGTAAATGGTGGGAGGTATTGTGTTGGCCACACCAGATTTTTATTTTATATTTTACTTATAAAAGTAAAGTGTACGAGTAATTTTGTGAACCACTGTATATGTGTAACATTATCATGAGCATTATCACACTTTCAATTTAAATCTTACAGAAGTGAAACCGGCTCATTAGAAATATTTGTATTCATCGTTAATGGAACTGATTGTCAAGTTTCACACAAAAAAAAATCCCGGTATTACTAACATTATTATTACGAAATGTTGACATTGGTTGATCTTACATGAAACCACAGATATTATTAATTTATTAATAATTGATTTATATCACGAATATCTGCACAAAAAAAGTTTATCACGGTCTGTAACGCACACAAATATATTTCATTTCCCATGGCTCAAGGTTGCAACCCAGCGCTGGGCTTTTTCATTATTCTTATTTTCATCCAAGTGTTAAAAGTATCATACAAAAAGTTCCTGATAAATTATTTTTATTGTGATGTAAACAAAAAAATTCTATTTGTTTTCGTGTTCAGCAGGAAAACAGATTTCTGCGGACAAACATGCTATCTGAATATAAATATGAGGCATTTTGGTAACACGTGCCTCCCTCGTATTACATAATCAGAATTCTGATTCAACACTGACTACAGAGTCTGCAAGCGTATCGGTTTTTTATTATTTTACAAATATTCACTTATCTACTTTTCCATCAAATGAAAACGTATTATATGGAAATCATATTCACTGGGGTTTTTATTACGACCTTTTCTAATCAACTAGGTGGAAAAGAACATTTTTCCCATTCAAAATAATAAAAGCAAGGGAGGGGGGAAGCTTGATAAGTCATTTTTCACCCATGAATATATACAGTGTCAACACTGAAATCCGTGACATAGGCATGGGCGCCCATACAATGTTGTTCAGGGGGGGGGGGCAAAGTCAAGAATACAAAAATATAATATACTAAAAATAAGTATATTCTTAAAAATATAAAACAACAAATATTTATGAAAAAAATTACAATACAGTAATAGTACATTAACCGAGGTGGAAAGTGTTTCATTACTGTCGAGGGCGAAGATAGCTGACCAAGGCGCGAAGGTTAAGAATAACTAAATTCCCAACTTTCTAAAAGTCAGAAATCGTTATATTACCAACTGATTGTGAATAAACAACATTACCTACTTATTCTTTTTCCGAAAATGCAAATTTTAAATTCCTTGCATCTTTGGCAAATTCATTTAGAACTTCGTCTATATTTTTGTTTAATTTCGCTTATGTAATCGCGATGGAGGCTCATCATACATAAACTGTCTAGCCGATCTTCGCTAATAGTAGATCTAATCCATGTTTTCACTCTTCTTAGAGTGCTAAAAGATCTTTCCACAGTGTATGTAGTTGGAGGAAGACAAATTAAAATTTGCAGATTGCTGGGTAAAATGTACAATGTTGTAAAACTTCTGTTACAGTAGTTTCTTTGGTAATAATCATTTCTTTATTTGAAATCCAATATTCGTGCCATGCTAAAGCTTATTCAAAAAAATTTTATAATATGAATGAATCTCTTGAGCTAGTTTAGTAAAAGTATTATAGTTTATTTGTTTTAAATTAATCGGATGCAAATTATAGAGCAAAAAGGCAACATTATTATCTTTTGAAAACCGAGAATTTAAAGAATTAATTAAGAAATCTAAGTAACTTATAAAAATTGCTTTTTTTTAAATATTCTCGCACAGAAGTAGCTTCGTAGTTTGCACGGTGAATTTGTCTTCCACCACTAGCGACTCTCGGCATTTTTAATTCAAGATCAAAATTTTGTGCAACATCTTCAGCGCTATTAAATAGTTCAGTAAAAATTATTTCTAAATCAGAGTTCCTATGTTTATTAAATATATCCAATAAGTGATTAATATGTTTCTGTACAGCTAGCATATCAACAGAAATACCCTGCAAAATATTTGTTACGGGTTCCAGAAGTGCCGAATATTTAGAAATTATTTTAAGGGAAACAATAAAATAGCTCTCAACATTAGCACTTGATAGTTGTTGTGCTCCTAATCTAGTAGCACGATTAACTTCAGCTATGGCTTGCCTCCCCTATGGGCGCTCATGGACATAGGCGTTTAACATGGGAATACAGTTTTTTTCAAATATCATCTGTCCCGCAAGACTATAGTGGGAGTTTTTGATATGGTTAGAAAGATTATTTAATTTGGCAACTATGAGTATCTAAATACTACTAATTTAATGGCTTATTATTGAAATATTTGCAAAAGTATAATGCAATTTGACAGCTATTACTTATAATTTATTAAAACCAGTAATCATGGAAACGTATTCAGTAGCTGAATTGGTTAGATCCGGGCACCGTAATAATTATTCAAAAGTTAAAATCCTGCCCGCCTTATATTTTTATATATTTTTACCTTCCGTCACCTTTAGGTAAGGAAGGTATTGTCTTTGGTCAAAAAATTCGGTAGTGAGTTTTTAATGAATAAGCACGTTTCAAGGTCCCTAGAATACGATACAAAATTTTCGTCTACGATAACTCTAATACTACAATTCCAAAAATTATAATTCTTTCGTATTCCTATTCGTTGCATCCATATGAAGAGCTGATTAGATTTTGGTTATAATTGGTCAACCGGAAGTACCCTCATTTGAAGATTTTAACAGTTTTTCTTGATAAAACGATGTTAAATATCATTTGTTCACATTTAATGTTATTATAAATATTAAATAACATTGTATTCTCTATACGATTTGACTGCATTTTATACTTCATATTAAATGGATAGAGAGTTATAAAATTATAAAGAAATTAAATTTCATAAATTAGCCAGCTATGGTAGACACATCTACTATATTAAGAAAATTCTAATTGAAAGATGTCAGTGTCAAGTGCAATTGGCATATTCGTAGTATATTTGTATTATAATTTTATTCAAAATATAGGATCTATTTGCTCGAAACTTGCTGTATGGAATTTGTATAAAATACATACAACTGTCGAAAGGTAATGTACAAACAAGAAATTTAAAATCTTTTGCAAGGAACTTTCTGTATGGATTTTATAGAAAATACATACGTATTTACGAAAATTTTATCGGTAGATACCGCATCTACCGAATGTGTTCGAAAACACGAGTGGTAAAAAGTTACCGTGTTCGAAAATTGTTCAATATCTACCAGATCCATATACCGGATTCATAAAGAATCTAATCTCAAAAAAGGTAGTGATACAAAGCGAAGCGCGCGCGTTAAAAATGGAAATGTGTTCAAAGTAGGACTGCTCAGTTTGTTAACTACGTCATATTTCTAACCTGTTTCAAATTTTTTCATAGGTTATGGATCTACCCTATTTACCACTTGCGTTCTTAAAATATCGATTCTGGTAGCTATAACCTAATAAAAAGCTGTTTACCGGTAACAGTTCACCGGTAGAAGTTTCGTAAATACCTCATATAACTGACGGAAGGTAATGTGCTGGCCACATCAGATTTTTTTATTTTGTAAAATGTATTATTAAATAAGTTCTAAAATTAAAATCTAAATTGTTTGGTAAATCAAGTATCTTATAGAATTTTTAAAGGCACTTTGTTGATTGAAACATCTTCTTACAGCAAAATTCTCATTGATCCATCTCCGAAATCCCGTAACCATAACAAAAACACCGTTGTGTTTGCATTGCAAACAGAAACTTTTCCATTTATGAAAATTTGATTGCGGTACCATCCTGCTTCTACCCTGCGTTGATTTCACACTACGCGCGTAAACAAAGAGTCTGTCTGCTTCAGAATCAACAACTTGGCTCAACTCGGAGGTGTGCAAATGCGAGTATACATCCTCAACTTTCCTAGCCAACCAAACTTCCGTTTTCTTAATTAAACAACGAATTTATTGTGAGAACAAAACAAGAATAACTTTTGCAAGGAAGCGCCCTGTGAAATAGTCAGAGATGAATTTAGGATACTTTAATTATAACAACCATAAAGAACACCATAGAAAATAATTTTACATTTTTATACATACAGAATGATTATTTTTTTATGTCTCACTAAAGTATTATAAACATATCTATAACAACCGGGGCATTATATGAGGGCATAATCATTCATTATGCCCTCATTATAATCCGATCATCGTTTATGGACTTTAAATTAGAAATAATATGAACGGTATATAACGAAAATTATTTTCTTTTTAATTATAATTCATTGCAATAATAATAAGGATTGATTACAACAATTAATACAGTAATTGATTACAACAATTAATAAGAAACAGGTTTGAAAGCACAACACAGAAATCATTTTTAATTCTATTACAATACTTAAAAATGATTGTGAAATAGTTAGAGATGAATTTAGGATACTTTAATTATAACAACCATAAAGAACACCATAGAAAATAATTTTACATTTTTATACATACAGAATGATTATTTTTTTATGTCTCACTAAAGTATTATAAACATATCTATAACAACCGGGGCATTATATGAGGGCATAATCATTCATTATGCCCTCATTATAATCCGATCATCGTTTATGGACTTTAAATTAGAAATAATATGAACGGTATATAACGAAAATTATTTTCTTTTTAATTATAATTCATTGCAATAATAATAAGGATTGATTACAACAATTAATACAGTAATTGATTACAACAATTAATAAGAAACAGGTTTGAAAGCACAACACAGAAATCATTTTTAATTCTATTACAATACTTAAAAATGATTATGAAAAGGGCCTTAAAAAGCAATTTACTTTTAACATACATGTAAATAGTAAGTACGTCGAATTGCAGACTGCAATATTTCGAATTGATTTTTGACGGATGAATTATTTACCGTCACATGTGACACATCCAAAGCAGTACAAACTCTCTAAAATGTAATAATATTCAGAAATAATTGCATAAGAAATAAAGAACTGAGATGTCACGTGAAAACGAACCTCAAAATATAATACATTTTCTACAGACGAGAATGGAATAATAAGGGGAACATATATGCGTTTCTCTTCCTCAAAGTATGCAGAAGTAGTCAACATAATTTTTTACACCATTTCGATAAAATACCTATCTTCCGAAACATCAAATTCACCCATTCCATCATCTCCAACGATATAACGCTAATGTTTTAGAAATAAATGAATGTTGATAATAAACAAAACAATTAAACATCAATTAAACAACATCCTTAGCAATGCCAAAGCTTAAGCATTATTGTAATCAAAATTATTATAAATAAAAACTTATTTCACATATTCTAGTGAAACATAAAATCTTGTATGCACCACGAGCGTTACTAGATGATAATGCCCATCGGACGACATTTAACTCCTGGCATTATCATCATCGTAATGCCCTTGGTACATAAAATACTATTATGGACCATAGAAAATATAATAGTAAGATTTTCAAATGGCTTTAAATTATGCCCTATTAATTTTAGAACTAAAGTGTAAATAAAAAATATGTTCAAAATTAAAAACTACATCAAATGAGCCTAAATTAATATAATAGATTAATCTCATGAGATAAAACTAAAATAAAGTATTCAACATTCAGTAACAATGTATTTGTTGTTTTTTTTTATTAATTTATGCACATAATTAATGAAAAGTATGATTATTATTGTATTATAATATAATGTACCCAATATTAAATTTTGATATATTTTCATTAATTATGAATGAAATTTAATAAAAGTTCTACGGGCAATATTAATTTTTCCAATAATTAGCTATTGAAATAATTGTGAATAGCATACTGAATTAATAAACAAATTATTAATTATAATCAACAATGATGCAGAAATTAATTATTATAATCAAGCGTTCAATAACAACAAAAAAATTGTTTTTGAAAATAAACAACCAATTTTGCATATTTATAATTTAAATATGCAAATTCATATTTAAACTAAATGGAATGTTCTTATACTTCGGGAATAACTGCTTTTAACCTTTCAAGAGAGGTATTAGTTTGAAGTTTGGTAAAAAAACTGTCAGAAAAAACTAGAACTTTAGCTTCTAACTTTTACTCCTTTTCTCGTGTCTTCATTGTCTTCTTTTATTGCAACCATATTCCAATTTTCTTCTGATCTTCCCCGTTCTTTCTTTTCTTTTGACTGTCCAAACCTCCTTTTACTACGGTCTCTTAGACTGATAGCACAAGCGTGGTTTTAGTTTTAACACCGATGTTAACTAAAACCATGCCAATATACTGAAAAAGCCAAAAATGTACTAACAGCCACATTCAATAAATATGACGGCATTATTTAAAACTGTTTATTATGATTTTTGTCTTGCCTTGAATATGTCTGTCAATGCATTTTCGGCTTATTTAGTATATTGGCAACACTGACTTTGTGAATAACCCTGAAGTATGTGCCAAGTCATTGGCACGGTTTTAGTTAACACCGATGTTACAACCACGCTTGTGTTACCGGCCTTATTGTATATCCTTAGAAGATGTTCCCGCCAACTCACATGTCTTTCAGTCTTTCTTTAATAGACACACAAACGCAATTTGCACATAGCGCTTCTAGTGGTAACTGCTTAGAAGAAATGGTTACGAATAATTGTTAGCCATTCGCGATACCTGACTCATTGAAATGACAACGGGAAGGAATTTTGTTTGTATCGAGATTTTCTATTTTTCTCTTGCGTGTGACGTCAATAGACCTTTTCAATTTAAAGAGATAGAAGATATGCACAATGGAGATCTGCGCATAGTACGAACAACTGAGATCCATGGCGTTTGTTTCTAAAAAATTTAGACGAAAAATGTGAGAAATATCTCAGATAACTTTAAAAAATCTTATCGAAATAAGTTACAAAAGCTTTTATTGAAGTTAAAATATCTAACGATGCAAATTTTCACTGAGAATACAGGTATTTTAATAACTGCAATATTTTTACGTTTCGTTTGACCCAACTGGCAGTTGTTCGCGCCATTTTCTTAGTATTTGCAGCGATAGAAAGAGATAGCCGTTAAATTGAAAAGGTCCATTATGTAAGTGTCTATTAAAAACTAATATCTGTTTCATCCCTAGTCGTCTTATACCAATCTTTTCTTCGACTTCCTCTATTTTCTCTTATTTTGTCTAAACATCTTTCGCAGGTCTCTTGTCGTTCATTTCTGATGAAGTGTAGTATCTGACGATCCTAATGGTCCGTTTCTTATTCTGTTTAGCATCGTGTTACCTTGGATTCTTCTTAAGTACTTATACTATTTTTTGGGCGGTGTGTTTCAGGTCCCCCGTGATCTTCCCCTTCACCGCCGAGACCTCTGCAACGGTCACCATGGTTACCAACAACAACATCAGCACCAGCATCAGCACCAACACCTCGCAGGCCACGCTACCCACGGAACCGAGCAGCACTACCAATTACGAGCCTTGGGCGAAGCCGAGTTGGGAGCCGCCGACAGCTGCTCTTGTAGTACGGATAGTGACGGGGCTGCGCATTTTCGAGGACCTTGGTGCGTCTGCCTCGTCGTATGTATCATAGTATCGGCACTGGCGGCAGCGTTAGGGCTGCCGATAGCTATGAGTGGGACGCATCACCCCCAAACGCCGCAGGTGAGAGAAAAATAAAAAAATATCAAAATATCGGGTTGGCTTTGCAAACAAAAGTAATTCAATGATTTATCATGTTAATGACAGTTAAGTTACCGAAATCGATTGCGTTGTAATGGCTGCTCGGGTCACACTATGCGTTTTGGCGAGACCGGTTTAACGGGACCGGTTGACCGGGAAGACAACAACTTATTGTTTTAAATGAACGCGTCCACACTGATGCGGTTGCGGTCCGGTTGCCGGATACTACCGCAGCATGTTGCGGTTTGACCGGACGGCTAATTTGCCGCATGACAACTCCAACACATTGGAGATAACGCGAGCGTTCACAAGGGTCTAGTTTTGTTTTTTAATAAACAACGGTTACTATTTGGTCTCTGCACTGATCAGATGTTGGTCCGACTGTGTCCGAATCGGGTTGTCATTGCTGCCGTCCTGTTTAGCGGGATATATATGGACTCTGTACGATCCATCCTGTTTAACCGGATGCGATTTTACCGGTCCCGCCAAAACGCATGGTGTGGGCCGGGCCATTAGATCTTAGAAAAAGCGTTTATAATTTAATTGGGCAGATGCCTAAAGTTCAAATAGTCCGACTTTTTGAAAATCAAAATGTGTCGCGGAGAACTATATATCGTGCGATAGCAGAATGCGAGCAAGGTATACCGTGCGTATATCTTCCGAAAAGTGGAAGACCTAAAGTGTTAACTGAACATAGAGCAAACCAGTTAGTCGAAAGTGCCAAGAATAAAATTGGACAGTCATTGAGAAGACTTTCACGGCGTTACGGTGTTTCCAAGAATACTATATCCAGAGAACTGAAGAGAGAAGGTGCAGAATATCGCAAAAGAAAGAAATGTCCTAAATATACGCCAATTCTGTTGTTGCCGTGCTTTAAGGCGCACTCATTTTGCAAATAATAAAGTCATCGTCATAGATGATGAAAAGTACTTTACTCTAAGTAATTCCGAAATTAAAAGAAACGACGGTTTTTACACGGACAATGTAGAAGAATGTCCAGACGATATAAAATACAAGTCAAAGGCCAAATTTGCTGATAAAGTTTTAGTTTGGTGCGCGATATCAATTGGTGGGATTTCCAGACCTTATATAGGGCGAGTTAGAGGCGAAGTTGTGGACAAACAAAGTTATATTAACAATTGATTAACAAAATTGATTAATTTTATCCACCAGAATTATGCTCAAGATGATATTATGTTTTGGCCGGACTTGGCTTCCTGCCATTATGCACGCGAAACTCAAAATTGGCTGAATGCTCACAACATACCTTTTGTGCCAAGAAACGACAACCCCCCAAATTTACCGCAGGCTCGGCCAATGGACCTTTTCAATTTAACGGCTATCTTTTTCTATCGGTACAAATAGTAAGAAAATGGTGCAAACAACTCCCAGTCATTAAAATACATATATTCTCGGTGAAAATTCACATCGTTAGACATTTTAGCTCTAATAAAAGCTTTTGTAACTTCTTTCGGGATGTTTTTTAAACTTGTCAAAGATTTTTCTCACATTTTGCGTGTAATTTTTTTAGAAACAAACGTCATAGATTTCAATTGTTCTTACTATGCGCAGATTCCCATCACGCATATCTTCTATCTCTTTAAATTGAAAAGGTCCATTGAAGATTTCTGGGCCATTTTGTTTCGAAAAGTGTATGATGGAGGTTGGGAAGTCGAAAACGAGCAACAATTAAGACGACGGATTTTTAGAAACATTCGAGAGATTGATGTTGCAACGGTCCAAGGCTTAATGCGAGATGTTTGCAGAAGACTGCGTATTGTTGAAGACTATGGACCTTTACATTTAATTTAAAATAAAATTTTGTTTATAAAGCTGTTAATTATATCTGTTCTGAAAAATGATTACTTTTTAAAATGTTTTAAACAAATTTGTGATAAAACTTTTGGGACATACGTTAATTATTTTCAGGAACGTCTGGACGCCATTCATCGTCTTCTGCGCGACGCCCCGCTGATCGACGCTCACAACGATCTTCCGTGGAATCTTCGAAAGTTCGTGCATAATCGGCTTTTGGGGCTCAACTTCTCGGCTTTGTCCGGAGAAGAGCCTTGGGCTCGCAGTCCCTGGTCGCAGACCGACATCGCGCGTCTTAGAGCCGGTCTCCTAGGCGCGCAGTTCTGGTCTGCCTATGTGCCCTGTGGGGCGCAGCATCTAGATGCTGTGCAACTTACCCTAGAGCAGGTAGGAGACATATTTTATGTTTTCTGTTAGGTTTCCTGAATCTTCTATGAAGAGGAAATCATCTGGCTAACTTGACATTTTGTAGAGTAGACGACATGGTTTGTATTTTTTATTTAACAATTGGTCAACTTTCATAGCAGAAACTAGCGGCGTCCTTTTTTTCCAATCATACCGAATTTTAAGGTCCTTTAATGTTGATGGTTGGTAGTGTCTGTTAAAAAAGCCATTATGATGTTCCCTTAGCTTAGGCCTTTTACCCACGAGACACTTTGTGGTTGCCACCGATGGCAACCACTAGTGGTCGTCTTTAGTGAGCAGTGGTTTTAAATGAAGCTATATACCCGTGCAATACAAACATCAGCGTCTCGGTGGTCGAACGCGCCACAGAGTCACAGAGGCCTGATTCTTGAAATTTTTCGCATGCGTAAGGGGGAGAGATGGGTACAGGGGCTCGATTCTTGAAATTTTTCGCATACGTAAGTGGGAGAGATGCGCATGCGAACTGCATTTTGGTATTCTTGAAACGAAATCGTGTGGTCGTAGGCGAATATTCCGTGCGCAATTACATCGCATGGGTATGAGTAACTTGAAAGTATCATTCGCACACGAAACTGTGTCTGTCACTGTTACTTGTGTTTGGTGTATTAGTACTTAGATGATATAAATCAAATTATGATTTTATATAATTCCCAGTACGTTTTATGATCTTATAATGACGCCAATTATAAATCTAGAATCTCTATACACTTGAGTATCGTTATAATATTCTACAAATGTGTGCTCGTGCATTCATAGAACGATGCAATGGATTGTTAGAAAGGAATATTAGGTGCCTCTTAACGAGCTTTGCATTCCAAATCTGAAATGGTTAGCAAAATTAGAGTATTATTATAACATAACATTTGCATATTAATATTGCCATATTATATACGTACATACTGTAAACTAAGAAAAATAATACCTACAATATCAAATATATCATGTATATATAATAAATTTTGAATATTAAAATTACAACACTTATGGCTTATGACAGCGTCGTTGACAGCGACGACTGACAGCTTTGGTTGACAGTGACAGTTAAAAAACAATTATACGATGAAGCATTCACGTGGTACAAATGTTTTTTTTAGATTGGCTGCTACAAACTACGTTCGCTTGCTTTCGAGAATCGTATGCGGAGGCTTCGGCCGAGTTTCGTTTGGTATTCAAGAATACCACTCATACGAACAGTACTGTTCGTGCACGAAACAAACCACACGAATTCTGTCGCGTGCGAAAAATTTCGCATGGTTTCAAGAATCGGGCCCCTGGTATTCTTGAAACGAAATCGTGTGGTCGTAGGCGAAAATTTCGTGCGCAATTACATCGCGTGGGTATCAATCACTTGAAAGTATCATTCGCACACGAAAATGTCTGTCACTGTCACTTGTGTTTGGTGTACCAGTACTTTACTCAGATAAATTAAATAATGTTTTTAAACAATTCCGAATATGTATTATGATCATATAATGATGCCAATTATAAATCTTGAGTCTTCATTCTCCATATACTTGAGTATCGTTATAACATCAGGCAAATGTGTGCTCCGGCATTGATAGAACGATGCAATAAATTATTAATACGGAATTTTAGATGCATTTTAACGAGTTTTGCATTCCAAATCCAATGGTCAGCAAAATTACGAGTATTAATGCAAGTTTAATATAACATAGCACTTGCATATTAATATTGCCATGTACGTATGTACCCATATACTATAAATTTAGAAAATTGTTACCAATCTATATCAAATCATATAATGTATAATACATTTTGAATATTGAAATGATAGACTTATGACAGCTTTGCTGACAGGTGGCTGACAGCTTGGTTGACAATGACAGTTAAAAAACAATCAAATAATGAAGCATTCACGTGATACAAATGTTTAGTTTTGATTGGCTTCTACATACTACGTTCTTTTGCTTTCGAGAATCGTATACGTAGGCTTCGGCCGAGTTTCGTTTGGCATTCAAGAATACACTATCATTCACGAAAGATGACTATTCAAGGTCATTTGTTAGAAGAAAGAATACACATGACTTTAGAGCAGTAGCTTAGCAACATTTTGTATTAGAAAGAGAAAGATTATTTGACCTATGTCTATTTAATTTATGTGGTGTGACAGATATACGTATATAGCGGCATTACTTTCTAACACACTATAATTAATAATGACGTATAAAATTACAGATACCTAATTATCTACTACACTGCCCTCTGTGCTAATATTTACCCAGTGGCGTTGACGTGTAAATCAAATTATTATTCCTGGGTTAAGTCTATGTTTTGAATTTTGCAAAAACATAAGTGAAGAACAAAAATCTTTCATAAAGGCATTATTTAGAAAGAAGCATAATTTTGAAATAAATTATTCTGATTTTTTCAGTTAAAATGTGTCTATAAATATTTCCTGTTGCACGCCTATGCATACGTAATGCAATGAAGTTATCTGCAAGTAATATTATATCAGACGGCTCACAAATGACCTTGAATAGTCATCTTTCGTGAATAATAGTATACCACTTATACGTACAGTACTGTTCATGCACGAAACAAACCACACGAATTTTGTCGCGTGCGGAATATTTCGAACTGGTGGTTGCTACCAGTGGCGACCAAACAGGGTCTATTGAGTGTCTTGTGGGTAAAAGACAGTACGAATGCAATGCAATGCCGCTTACTAGTATGGTCTTATATTGTTTGTGTAGATCGACGTGATAAAGCGTTTTGTGGAGCTCCATCCCCAGCATCTTTCCCTTGCTGGGAGCGCTCGAGAGATCGTTGACACCCATCGTCAAGGCCGTATCGCGTCGTTGATCGGCGTAGAAGGCGGCCATTCGTTGGGAAACTCGCTGGCTGTGTTGCGAACGCTGTACAGTCTAGGTGCGCGATATCTTACTATCACGCATACTTGTGATACGCCTTGGGCTACTTGCAGCAACTCTACGCATGATAACGGGGGGCTTACGCCTTTTGGTAAGACTAATATTTCCCAAAATAAAGACAAATTTTTATGTTTATTTACTTACGCACACCTTCTTTAGATAATTCCTTATAGGTAATGTTGATTTGGACAGGAAAACAACTCGAGAAACACTTTTCGAAAGCTTTGGAGCCCTGCAGTTTAAAATATTTATTTATGTTTTCTTTGTTTTCAGAAATTTTTGGGTGGGTTCTGTATTTAGTATTTAGTTTTCTAAGGCCCGGTTTTATAAAGCTCAAAAATCTTCACTTAAATTTTAGTTGCGAAGTAAATTTATTTAAGTAGAGATTTGGATTTTATAAAGCATTTTTAAATTTACTGAACAAGTAAATCTACCAAGTAAACTAAGTGGAGAATTTCATGCTATTAAATTTAAGTAACGATTTTTATTGATGTACTTTTCAAATATTTATAAAACTTGAAAGATTATTAGCTGTATTCTTTTTGGACAAAATCTCAGCTGATCTCAGATCACTTCAGATAAACACAGAAAATCGTTGTTCTTTTTGCCACAACTGATCTGAGTTGTTTTGAGTAAACTCACTTCCTCCCTTTCCGATGCTGCACTCCCAGTTTAAAAATCTCAAATGATTTGAAACACTCAGTTGGCTTTTTATGGTTATATAATACAGCAACACGTATTTACTGAACAAGTAAATTTATTCATCACTTAGTTACGATTCCATTAAATTTTTGTTTATAAAACCGACCTTAAATTTCAGACACAATTAGATTTCAATAAATAATCCTTTAGCTTAGATCTGGGACTTATCGAAGTCAATATATCAGGATAACTTTGAACATTGTTTTAGTTCAGTTGCTATGTCAGCTCACATAAGCTTCCATAAACTTTAGCTACGTTTTCTTCGGTGCTTACCGTTGTACTTTCTAATAAGTAATTGTATATTTTTTAAATGACAATATATCTGTATCATTAATGGCCGATTTCACCACCGATTCCTAAAATTTATGTAATGCCTGTGTGCCCGATGTGCACCATATAGGCATTACCTAGCAAAATTTCGTTTTCACAAACCGCTAAGCATTGCCTAACTTAATTTAGGAATTACTTATATAAGTATCTGTTTTCCGATGCCCAAATCACTAAGCATTTCCTAACGTCTAGCTAGGTAACGGTTTAGGAATCGGTGGTGAAATCGGCTTCTTACAAGACGTCATCTCAAGCGCTTTCAAATTTGTCGTGTACCCCAGGGGTCTCTTTTATGTTATTTGTAAATTGGAAATCGTTTTCAAGGTCATATAACGCACTTAATTTGGCGAATCTACATTTAGACAGTTATAGTACTTAACGTATCAATAACGCCTGAGGTCAATAATGTATTTTCGAGGGCCCCTGGCCCGAAATGCGTACGTTTACTGAAGGCATTAATTCCGGTGGCGCGTTCAACATTTAACGTCCGACTATAATTTTTAATATTCTACGGAATACGGATCAGAAAATTTTAATAAAATTTACGGAGTAGGTAAGCTATGAATGCTTCTGCTTGTTTTTTAGGCTTTATCCCAGTATCAATATCATTTTATTGACATTACCATAGCAACAATTCATAACACGCTCTAGGGTGTTATTTGGTGTATAAAAATCCTGAAAGCAGGGTTGTTATGATAATAATAACATCAGTCAGACGTTAAAAATATTTTTTTCTTCAAGAAAATAAATTCATCTAACTGTCAGAAAAGGACAGAAAACTTGAAGAGATCATGTCCTCAATAGATCGTTTTGTTCTGGCTTAATGTTTATTTATATAGTGCTTTAACCCTTTCAAGTCGGATTTATATTAAAAAATTCGCCAGTGTTTTTTATTTGATTTACCTTCGTTGTACTTTTTAAATGTTTTAATGCACCATTCCACACGATATTGCTTCTGACCATCATTTAAATTATGAGATATCCAACGGTAACAAACTTTCCTGCCTTTTAGATGATCGAGCAAAATTTTATTTATAGCGGTCATTCCAATGTCCAAAGTAGCCCGTATGATTCTGTATGTCACACGGTTGTCTTCTTTAATCATTGTACGAATAGCAGCTATGTTTTCATCCGTAACTGTAGAAGTTGGCCAATCTTCGCGTAAATTGTCATTGAGGGAAACTTGATGAAATTTAAATTCTTGGTACCAGCTGTGGACAGACCTGATACTAGGTGCTTTATTTCCAAAAGTATCCCGAAGCTTTTCGAATCATTGTTTTGAAGAGAACAAACTTTTATAATCGTAGAATATCATGGCTAAGGAATTTTCTCTTGTTAACTGCATTTTCAGTACGATGTGCGCACTATAAACCTGCATGGAAAATTACAGAAAATAGATAACGAATTGTAAAAAGAACTGCCATGCTACCTAAGGATGTACTTTTGTTTTTCCATGCATTTATTTTTCATAGCTACCTTGGTTATATTTGTTTACAGAAACTTTCTTTGCTACCCTCGTATATATAACTATACCCTGTTCCATTTAAGCCATTCAGTATTGCGGAGTATAGGGAATAGTTTTGACCTTTCTGATTGGCTGAAATTAGAGACAAGAGACAAGTTTACCCAATGTAATTTCCGCTACTTCAGATTTGCGCTGTTGCCAGTGCCATCTACTGAATAGCTTAAATGGAACAGAGTATAGTCTTATAAAATAGAAAGGTGGATTACATACGTTCCGATAGACTCGAAAGGGTTAAGATGGATCTATTGAAGCTGTGGTATATCAACTATACTTGCCGTCAAATAAGTATGGATTGAAAATTTCTACACTGTTGTCCATTCAATGGCTATGTTGAAAATGCTAAGTTTTGAAGAAGAAGAAGCGGCAACACTACAGGGCAAAGGACATGGTGCGGAGAAGAGAAAACGTTAAGCATTAGTCCATAGATATTTGACGGCAACTATAACTCTTGAAACATTACTTCATTGCATTTGACAAAATTCTAAAATCATAAGTCCCTTTGCTAGTCCAATAGTCTTCGAGTGCCAGAAACTAAAGAAATTTGGTTATCAACTCCAGAAGAGATCTTCGAAAACTAATCTTATTCTGTAGGTGTGACAGTAATCCGCGAGATGAACCGTTTGGGCATGATCGTGGACCTCTCCCACACTTCTCTCACCACTGCCAAGGCCGCGCTAAACGCCACGCGCGCGCCTGTCATCTTCTCGCACTCTGGGGCATTCGCCATCTGCAACTCCACGCGAAACATCCCCGACGAACTGCTCCGCCTCGTCGCCAACAACGGTGGAGTTGTTATGGTCAACTTCTACGCGTTGTTGGTGAGCTGCAACCGTTCGGCTACGCTCGACGATGTGCTGAAGCATATTAAGCATATTCGGAGCGTGGCGGGCGTCGAGCATGTTGGCTTGGGGGCGGGTTATGATGGAATTAATATGACCCCGAGTGGATTGGAGGATGTTTCGAGGTATCCGCATTTGTTGGCGGAGTTGTTGGCGGATCCTGATTGGACAGAGCAGGATGTCGCTATGGTTGCAGGTAAATAAAATATCATCCTTAAGGATCCTCGGATCCACTGTTATTTAATTTAAGTTATACAATTTTAAGGTGCATTCTCAAATGAAAATTGGGTTTATGGTTTTTATTTAGATTTAAGTAAGTCATTCAGACATCTGTGTAAATGCTTCAAAAATAAGATTAAAATATCGGTAGGCAGTACTCAACAAGACACCTGTGTGCCGTGAAACTGTCATTCGCTTGGCATTATTGGTTATATTTCAGAAATTAAGTTATGACAGTCTCCATGTTCTTCTCGCATTTGTTTAAAAAGTCGAATTCACCAAGTGAATACTGAATAAAGATGGGTGTATACAGGGTGTCTCACAACTCGCGCCTCAGACGAAACTGACACTTGCCGACGACAGTAGGTTGCCAAAAAATAGAAGAAAATAATTTGCGGCTGCTTGCATAACGGAGTTCCAAGACTTTTTAATCCACCAATCCCGGAAGGATATCTTGAGGTGTAATGTTATTATTACAAACTAAAACTGGTTGCTAGGTTTTAAAAATACTACTAGTGAGTTACAAAATTTGTTTGACTTAATGTAATTTTGACACTTTAGAGTTGACTTTTCACTGTCAACAAATTTAGGTTAGCGAAGGTGTCATCCGAGATCATCATTTATATCGTACAGTGCAACGTGTTGTAGCACCAGTTTCTTTTCGATCTGGCATAACTTGACCGGTCTCATGCGTCCTTGGGATGGCTCTCAATATTTTTTTATGATCCACAAGATTTCTATTCGGAAAACGTTTCGAATAGACTTGTGGTGCCTCTCTGACGTTACGTCCACATTCTCCGAAAATTATAATCATTTCTAAGTAACCAGCCGCTGAATACATGGTAAGAATTTGCCTTTTTTTATTCACCTTGTCAAATTTAATTTGACACTGACATTTTTCGAAAACTACAGTCGCCCACGCATTTTAAAGAAGATTTGATTTGTATAAAACCATAGTAACGTAACATTACGGCAAACACACGTTAAAGGTGTAGGTCCCTGATTGGTCAATTTTAAGACGTCTTTTCTCGAATATCTTTTAAGCTAGATTTTTTTTCTTCGAAATTACACATCCGAGTGCTGTCTCGTGTTTCCTCATTCGCTCTGGGGCGCGAGTTGTGATACAGCCTGTGTATCTATATCATTTCAGACTCGTTCTCATTGGTGAAGTTTGTGATGTCAAACTAAAGCATAACCCTAAAGTTTGGACCTCACAATGTTTAGCTTTATGATTTGGATTTAGAGACCCTAAATTCTGAAGTGTGAATGGAGTCATTATATAATATGCGGGCAAAGTCTTTAAATCTAAAGTATAAATCATAAATCTAAACCTAATTTTCATTTGTGAATGCACCTTTAAGGTTTTAAAATAAATTACCAATTACCGCGTACAAACCCTAACTGCGACTTTGTCTGGGAGGTTCAACTTTAAATTTCATTTATCTTTTAAACGTTAACTGTAACTTTTATGTTTGTGAAATTTAACTACTTTTTCTAAAAAAACTTTACTCATTATAGCGTTAAATTTAAATGTTGTGTGAGGGAACCATGTTGATAATGTGCATTAATAAATATAAGGCCTTCAAGTTCCACTATTTATTTGTTTACTTTTATTTAGGACGTTCATGTTGAAAATTACAAGTAAATACATATAAATGTTGAAGCAGAATTACATTGTTGTACATCAGCGAAAGTTGTAAAATTACATGTAAATTGTAAACTACGTAGCCAGATGAAGCATGGGCCCCTAATTCAACAATACAATATGCCGCTAATGGGCCGTGTTAGCGGAACTTGAAGGCCTTATATTTATTAATGCACATTATAGCGTTACATAAAAATATTATTACCCTACTATCAGTTTCAAGGTACAGAGTAGCCTCGCGTTTACCACGGAGGGGTCGTTGAGACCCATATATTGTTGTTTGTATGTTTACAAGTGCAAACTTGTCTCCTAATCTGTTTTTAAATTTCTTTTTATATTTGGAAGTTGCATATATATAAGTAACGCGCTATCATTGCTGTCGAAAGAGGCCTTACTGACGAAAATTTACTGAAATATATTCTTGAAAATGACACTTATTCAAATGTCTGGAAAAATAATTTTACTCTACTGAAGGCGTGGAAGAGGACGCGATTCAAGGTCAAAGTAATGACTAAGTTAAGACTATAGAAGAACATAGACGCTTCTGTTGAAGCAGATTTATTCTTTTCCAAAAACGGAAATGAAATTGAATTAAATGAGGATAAAGGACTTTCTCGCTTTGTATTGAAAACCTGTGAGGATGAACTATCTTGCTTCATTTTTTTTTATCTAAAACCTCCCGCAAGCATTGGGTTAATACCTAAAATCTCATTGGTTCATTTTTAGAACAAATAGTGGACATTATTTTGTTTTAAACCCCTGATATGGAATAACATAATTAAAAAACACATTTATCACATACATATCTGTAATATATCACACAGACAACCATATGAATTTAATAGAGATAACGGTCCATAATGTATGAATATACAGATAAAAACAGTGAAACCAATCATCCAAGCATTCAAAATAATTGCTACGAATTTGTTTGCCACTTTCCACGTGTGCTATCTCAATCGGAAATCTCGTTTTAGATAAATCTACAAATAGGATCCTACGAAATTTACATAATAACATGCAACAAAACATGAGGCACATTTAATCAAATTCCAAAATCTAAAACATTCTTGAGAGCATTTTGTTGGTTTGCTTTCTTAATAAAAAATCTGGCATGGCTAGCACAATATCTCCCGCCATTTACAGCCCGAGTCACAAAAAAGATTAAGCTAATCCTTATTTTTGTATTAGCGAATTTACTTTAATTTTAACAGTTTATTTCTTGAAATATAGTCTAATTTAATCCAAGTAAATACCTTTTTTGATAATAAAATGAAGATTACATATTAAATACCGGGATAGAATAGAATTCACTAATACAAAAATGAGGATTACCTTAAACTTTTTTGCGAATAGTTAATTTTTATTAATCTAAATACATACCTATTTACTTATAATGGAAATTATATTGAATTCCTTTCCTATTGTTCTATTTACTTTTTACCTTCCGTCACCTTTAGGCAAGGAAGGTATTGTTTTTGGTCAAAAATTCGGCGGTGAGTTTTTGATGAATAAGCACGTTTTAGGGTCCCTGGAATACGATTTTACTATTTTTACGATGATGTCTGTATGTGTATGTGTCTGCGTGTAACAAAATTTTCTAATACCACAATTTCAAAAATTATAATTCTTTCGAATTCCTCTTCATTACATCCATGTGAAGAGCTGATTAGATTTTGGTTATAAATGGTCAACCGGAAGTAGTCTCATTTGAAGATTTTAACAGTTTTTCTTGAAAAAACGATGTTAAATATAATTTTTTCACATTTAATGTTATTATAAATTTTAAAGAATATTTTATTCGCTTTATGATTTGAATGCATTTTATACTTCATATTAAATGGATATAGAGTTAAGAAATTGTAAAGAAATTAAATATCATATATTAGTCACCTATGCTATAACTCTGGAAACAGCTGCTATATGAAGAAAATTCTGATTGAAAGTAGTCAGTGTCAAGTACAGTTGACAGTATGTTTGTGTTATAATTTTACTGGAAATATAGGATCTTTTGCTATAAACTTTCTGTATGGAATTTGTATAAAATACATACGTACAACTGCCTTAAGGTAATGTACAAGAAATGGAATCTTTCCGTATGACATTTATACAAAATACATAGAACTGACGGAAGGTAATGTGCTGGCCACATCAGATTTTTTCTTTTTAAAACATAACTATTATTAATTTGAAATGATTAGTTCTTTGACAGTAACATTTATCTGTCAGTTACATACATATGAATAACTCCGTAAACAAGGAATTTTGTTTGTTTAAAGCGTAGGCCCTGGGATTTAAATTATACATAATTTTATAAATTTATCCATAAAATATGCAGAAAAAGTATTAATGCAAATCTATAGAAAATTTAATAATCTATAATTTTTCGAAGAAAGACTATTTGAGCTTCAAGTAAAGTGCCATTTCCGGTGATCCGATTTATACCAAAATCTAATGGGCTCTTTCCATAATAGAATGTGGAAATACAAGGTTTCAAAATTTTCTATATGATAGTTCACACATACACACACAGATATCATCGTGAAAATGTTAAAATTGGTTTCTAGGGACTTTAAAACATGCTCATTTACCAAAATCTCGATATGCGATTTTTAGCACGATCCCTATACCTCCCTTTCCAAGGGTAGCGGGTGGTAAAAAAATGGTTAAACTTTTTTGCAAATGATGCTTGCTAACTTCTAATTCCTTTTTGTTTTATTCAAAATGGCGTTAAATCCGAAATTTCAATCGTACCAACTTATTAAACCAATTTGAATAAAAGTTTTATGAGGTACGTTGAATTGAATTAAAATCAAACTGTTGAATAATGAACCAAATTAAATTAAATTGAAATTAACAAGGGACGAGATCGAAATTCATTTTAATAAATTGCAGGGTCAACCGAAAAGTAATTGATTAAGCGTTATTACAAGAGAAGTGGGAAAACGAATGATAATTCGATTTGTAGAACGTGTCGCACATACGATGACACTGTGCGATGGTCTCTAGCATTTCAAGTGCTTCATTACGAGCTCAAGATTGCATTTGCAAAGATTCGGTTTTAATATTCATGTATACCATTACGAATTACGACTCACACATTGCATTCATTTTGCTTCTAATGTGTTCTTTTTCATTTTACATACAAATTGCCACACGTACAGTTTTATAAAAACAAAAAAATCTGATGGGGACACCACACGACTTCCTTGTACGCAAGACTAATATGAAGTATAGACTCAATTATAAAATTGCACGTATTTGAAATTTGACATTAACATCTATTTTTTTATTTTTTTGTTATTTTTTGTCCTAATTCATAGCATGCTTCATTACAAAAACCAAAAAGTATATAAGTTTTAAATTTACATATCTCGCTTATACAAAGGGCTAATTTAATAATACTTGATGTGTTAGACGCAGAATTTAATTCAAAAGTCATAGTAACACTATATGATGTTATGGAAACATCTTGTTTATTTTTATTTTAGTCCCCCAGGGATTTTTTTCATATTTAATCCCTCTGGGACTGAATTTGAACTTTAGTCCCTGAAATGAGTGATTAGAATCGCTCTTTAGTCTCGGGAGTGCAAAAAATATTTCTCAGTGTAGATATGTCTCGGTATAAAGTATAAATACTTTTCGTTATTTTGCAATTCGGAACATCTAATTTAACTCTTTAACGGTTCATCCTAGGTAAAAAATATAAGAATCTTGTTTTGTATAAAATTTCGATACGGATCACCGTTTTCAAGAAAAATATCAAAAACCAAATATGTTGCCTTTTTCCAAATTGGCGAGGGGCTGTTGCATCAGTGAATATTTCTGTACAGGATTCCGTATAAAAGCTTTTGTTGCAATTTTTTTTATGTTGGGGGTAAATTACTTCTTCAGTATTTGATATGACAATTAGTGTTTCTGACGAGACGATCGAGCCGAGATACTACATTGTCTCGTCTCGTCCCGTCTAGAAGACAAAAAATTAACTCTCGTCTCGATTTTTTCTCGTCTCGAACAATGGAATCTCGTCTCGGCCGAGAATCTCGACGAGATTTCTCGATTTTTTTAATGGATCCAATATGTAACTTATTATTATATATTTGCCGTAAAAACATATAAATAATATTCAGGGTTATTAAAAAAATTAAGAACTATTTTCTTCAGTATCAATTTTATACCTACACAACAAATTACAAAGCTAGAGACAGAGTAATTTGATACAGCACTACTATAATAATAAAATAATGTTATTATTCATGAATAGTTACAAATAAACAACAAGTTAACAAAACTTATTAGAATAATAAAATGTATAATATAAAAATAATGTTAATTATTAGTATAAACATTAATTATGTAAGGGTGATTAGCGAGCAGTTGATTAGCATTGTTTTATCTCTGTCAAACGTTTATGAATTAGTTTAGAGAAAAATACTTCAAATAACAGTCGTAGAAAAATTTAATAATATGCATCTTTTATTTGAAGTATTTTTCTTTAAAATAATTAATAAGCGATTGAGAGATAAAACAATGCTAATCAACTGATCGCTGTAGTGTACTACCAGCCAGGCAATTTGCACCACCAAAAGGCAAATTTTATGCTTTGCTTAAATTAAATAATGAAAAGCGAAGATAGATATCATTTAAAATAATGGACATTACTGTCAAACATTCGAACTGCTTTTATTTATTTAAATCAAGTTTAAAATTTAACGTCTGGAGGAGTAAATTGTTACATTATTTACCCAGTTAAAAAGTTTGCTGCTAACCATGGTTTTAAACACAAAATGCTCTTTGCAAAGCCGATTTCCATGTTTTCGTAACACTAGACCAGCTTGTGAAAAGAATCTTTCCGAAGGTACAGAAGTAGCTGGTGCACTTAAAAAATCTCGCGTCATTTTGGTTAAATTAGGATAAATATCTTGATGCTTATTCCAAAATTTTAAAATGTCCTTTGCTTTATCTGATCGTTTTGTAGCTAAATATAAATAGTTTTATTTAAGGAATTTTAGCCCGATCCTGTATAGATTTATAATTTAAAAAATATGATAATTTTTTTAATACAACTTTACAAAATGTTCCAATGAAAATATAAAAAACTGTACTTTTAAAATTACAAAAAATTGTCGAGAAATCTCGGAATAATTGTCGAAAATCGAGAATCTCGACATGTAAGTATCGTCTCGTCTCGTGAGTTCCAAAAGCTTTCTCGTCTCGCCGAGACGAGAAATTTCGAGACGAGATTCGAGAATGTCTCGTCTCGTCAGAAACACTAATGACAATGTTTTAATTGATATAATCGCCAACGAATTTAACCTTTCTTCTTTCTTAGTATAACGTAAAAAAATATAAATATGATTAATTAATATAAGTTTGCTGCAACTGGAATTGTCAGCATTATGATTAAAGCTACACACTGGACGAGTCATTAAACTTATAATTTAATTTTTAATTAATTTTGCAAAAAAATAGTCTCAAAAAATGTCGCCCTAAAACCAATTTCGCCCCAGGCGGTCGCCTGGCTTGTCTGTAGCTTGGGCCGGCCCTGGTTACAATTTCCACTTTAAAATTTTACTAAATAAAAAGATAACTTGTATTGTAAAATACGCATTTTTTGATAATTAGTACGATAGCAACTTTGTAACTTGCGATAAAAATGTCATCCTACCCTATCCATCAACAATGTTACAAAAATGAGCTTTTTTGTTGAAAACTGATGCCATCCCCATATCTGATGCAAACTTGGGCAATCCACATACATTTAACATGAGTGTAATAAAGGCATTGACGTGGCAATGTTCATTGTGGTTTTGGTAACAGCGCATTTGAGCATGTATCATAATAATATTAAACGTGGTATAGCTTATTACTCTACCGGAATGCCCTATTCTCCTATTATGCAAATACACATCGCCATAGCTAAAATTAGCGAGAAATTTAATGCATATAAGGCTTTCATGTTACCTATAATCAAATCAAATATACACCTATTGAATTGATATTAAAGACTATACAACTCATCGGAAAATAGACCAATCAGATAGCTCAATTTTTCTTAGTTACGCCGTATAAGATCGGTATTTTCATTTACGTTGCTTAGTTGGGTTTCGCGAAAAACAACTCGTGGTATTTCAGCCGAAAGAAAATGAATCATAATTGTATCATCCATGGATACAAATGAAAAAATCTGGTGTGGCCAACACAATACCTCCCGCCATTTACAGCCCTAAATTAATTAGCGAATTTTACTCTAATTTTGACAGATTATTTCTTAAAATATAGTCTAATATAATCCAAGTAACTACCTTTTTTTAAAACCCTCAACAGGATTAAATCCCAATTACAGAGTGGGTTTACATTCACACACATCCATGCCTTAGTGGGATTCGAACCCAGGGCCCGGAGTGCACTCATGACATGAGGCGTTGCTCTAACCATTGCGCCACCGGAGCTATAAAAAAATAAAGAATAAATTTTAAATACCGAGATAGAATAGAATTCACTAATCCAAAAATGAGGATTAGCTTAAACATTTTTGTGAATCGTTAATTTTTATTCATCTAAATACATACCTACATATTTGGAAACTGTATTGAATTCCGTTTCTATTGTTCTATATACTTTTTAAAACATTACTAATATTATTTTGCAATGATTAGTTCTTTGATAGTGACATTTATCTGCCAGTTACATACATTTGAATAACTGCGTTTTAAGTTTGCATAACGGAACATACTAGAAGTATGGGCCCAATTATAAAATTGCACGTATTAGCCTAATTTGACATTAACATTATTTATTTTTTGTTATTTTTTGTCCTAATCCATAGCAAGCTTTATTACAAAAACCAAAAAGTATATATGCTCTGTTCCATTTAAGCCATTGAGTATATGGCACTGGCAACAGCGCAAATCTGAAGTAGCCGAAATTACATTGGGTAAACTTGTCTCTTGTCTCTAATTTCAGACAATCAGAGAGGTCAAAACTCCGCAATACTGAATGGCTTAAATGGAACAAGGTATACTATTTAAATATACATATCTCGCTTTTAAAAAAGGGCTAATTTAATAATACTTGATGTGCTAGACGCAGAATTTAATTCTCTAAAACTCTTATTTGAAGCATTTATTCCTAAAATCAAAATGAAACAATGTTATTCAAGAAAAACTGTGAACAACTTCAGATAATATATCACTTCCGGTTACCCTGTTTCAACCTAAATCTACTGTTATTCCAATTGACATAAAGTCTTATAAACCAAATTTGAAAAGTTTTGGATTATATTTTAAAATAGTTTTTCAAAAAGTACCATTTCTGGGAATTATGTAATTACCAAAAAGGGAGGTGCACAACTAGATGTTATAGCAGTTCTAAATACAAAATTTCAACTTTCTACGGCTTTCCGTTTTTGAGTTATGTGAGATTCGTACGTATACACGTACGTATGTACGTACAGACGTCACGACGAAATTAGTCAAAATGGATTCAGGGATGGTCAAAATGGATATTTCCGTTGAAATCTGAAAACCAAAATTTTTCGCGATTACAATACTTGCTTTACTTCGTACAAGGAAGTAAAAATATATACACCGATTGCACAATTAATCTCATTTTGCTCAAAAATTGACATTGGTTGTTCTTGTATTAAGCCAGTACGCCAGTAGAATTTTGTTAAGGAGACAAAGCAAAATAAAAACCTATTTTATGCCTCACGGAACAGATAGTAGCATACTCTGTGGAAGAAAGAAATGTGTTCTTAATTTTCTAGGGCAAAACATGCTGCGCGTGTTTTCCCGTGTGGAAGCCATCCGCGACCAATGGAAATTGGCAGCGGTACTTCCTGCCGAAGATATCGCTCCACCGGATCCGCAGCAGTCGCCATGCTCCTACCAGTACTCCTGACCACTGTTCATGTGCCACATCGTCACCGGAGTTATAAGTGCCACTAGGAATCACGCCAGGTATACAATTCATGCAATCGTACAGGTAAAATCTTGTCAGCTTTCAGAGCAATAAATCATTTGACTATGTTTAAATATGAGGGGAGGAGTTTGTTTAATACTTTATTGACAACAAAGATCTACAGTTATTTTAAATACTTTTGTCACTTATAAGATCTATTGTAGCATGGCCCAAATTTATCAAAGCAGAAAAGAAAAAAGTGAAAAAATAAAAATAATAAAATATTTATTTAATAGTTGTTAATAAAGTCAGTAAATCGTGCCGTTAGCGTTGCTTGATCCTTGTCACGACACCACTGTGTTGAAAGCAAGACAACGAATGGTACGCGTGCGCGCGCTATTTACATCAAAATTGTGACCACGTTCTGTTATATGCTACATATACAGAATGTCCGTCTACAAATAAACCAGCAAATATCTCGCTTATTATTACTTTTAGCGATTTCAACTATACAACATAAATTATAACACGTTAACTCCTCTATAAAATTTCGGAAGTAGATCAATATTATTACTTCCGGTTTTCGAGTAATTGATGTAAACTTTTAATTTTCAAATGAAACAACCTATATATTTTTTCAAATTTGAAAAGTACATGAAAGTTGCTATCCAAATGTATGCATACTATTATTCACGAGGTCATTTGTTCGAAGAAAGAATACACATCACTTTACAGCAGTACCTTGGCAACATTTTGTATTAGAAAGAGAAATATTATTTAACCTATGTCTATTTAATTTATGTGGTGGGACAGATATACGTAAATAGTGGCATTACTTTCTAACACATTATAAATAATAAGGACGTATGTCGTAGAATTACAGATACTTAATTATCTACTACAATACCCTCTGTGCTAATATTTACCCAGTGGCGTTGCCGTTTAAATCAAATTATTATTACTTTGTTTATAGTTGAGACTACGTTTTTGAATTTTGCAAAAACATAAGTGAAGAACATAAATCTTTCAGAAAGCCATTATTTAGAACGAAACATAATTTTTAAATAACATACTCTTATTTTTTCAGTTAAAAGGTGTTCATAAATATTTCATGTTACACGCCTATGCTTACGAAATGCAGTGAAGTTATCTGCGAGTAATATTATATCAGACGGCTCACAAATGATCTTTCGTGAATAATAGTTTATAAAAATAATCATATGTTGTATTATTAAAAAATAGAATGGCAAATGATTAAAGTATTCCATTTTTGTTAAAATTAGGAGACATTTCATTTATTTTACATAGACTTTCCGAATATAAAGAAAATTAATTAATTAAACATTTAAATTGATATACATTTACTTTAATACGATATTTAATTATTATATCTGTTATTTCAAGTCATTAGAATATGTCGTATTCAAAAAATTGTACTGCAATGCCTTGTGTTTGATTGGATAATATCGAGGTTTTATCGAATCAGAAAACAAGCTCAAACTGCTCCTATCTTTGCACCACTCTATAGTTAAAACGGATAGAGTTTAATTACAATGACCCACCAAATCTTCCAGACCTTTATTTATATCTCTATTCGAGCACCGAGAATTATTGCGTAGATCTGGTGCCGATAGTTTCTTTAATTTGGTAACTTGACCAAATACAGCTAATGCAGTAGCTTCTGATTCTAATTTTCAACCATCAAAATACCCACGATGCATTGTTATCAGATTATTTTTGTATTAGCATTGAAATTCATTGACTAATCCTCCAATAATTTATCATTTATGAAAATATCAAACGGCCAATAATATCTGTTCTTAGTAAATTTGACAGTACTTTGTTGTTAATAGAGTATTTTGTAACCCTCTCCTTCTCGTACATTGAAAGCATCTAGATGCTTGTGACTTTGATGCTATTAAGTCTTAATTGAAGTGAAAATTGTCCGGCGTGTTCGAACAGACGGCATTTATAAAATCAATGACGATGTTTATTAATCAATGACATCACCTTTTGTGTTCCATATCAGATCTAAGAGAACCGTCAAATGGTGAGATAAATATAAGGATTTTAATGTCTTCCGAAATTATTGTTGTAATAACTTTCGACTCATATTTTGCTCTTAATTGAATTGCCCGGCGAAAGACGTGGAGTTATCACATTAATCAATAGCTAAATTCATTACCGGAGGATACTATAGCAAATTGCCCGATTCCCTTTTTACGAAGGATGTTGATACAAGAGTAATTTCGGATGACAGCTAATTGTAAGACGCAGTTAGTTTTTCCTATATAAGTATATACAGTGCCAGGATTATTTACATCTGATACCTTATTTTAATAATAAAATTTAATAAAATAATTAAACTTAAAAAAACGCAAAGCGTGACAATGACCACATTGAAAAGTTTTTATTTTAGTCTTGTATTTTAGGGTCGACATAGTTTTATACAAATTTAAAAATTAAATGCTAGGGTGTCGCTCCACCTGACATTCAATGTGTGACATATCTGTCATAAGAAAACCTTCGTCTGTTTATCTTCGTATTTTAATTTCTTAATCTCCAATGGACCTTTTCAATTTAATGAGATAGAAGATATGCGCAATGAATATCTGGGCATAGTAAGAACAACTGAGATCTATGGCGATTGTTTCTAAAAAATTTAGACGTAAAATGTGAGAATATCTCAGATAACTTTAAAAAATCTTATCGAAATAAGTTACAAAAGCTTTTATTGAAGGTAACAGCTATTAACATACCCAGGAATGTTATATATATCATAACTGCCGAAGATGTCGGTTTGAAATCCGAGCTAGTAGAGCGAGGATTTTAAGACATCTAAGGCTTGTTATGATTAATAACATCCGTGGTTTGTTCAATAGTTTATCGGTTTCAGAAAATTAAGACATTATTGATAAATACCATTTTTTGAAATTCTCTCATTAATGCTACTTTCAGATTGCTATGGCTAACAGAACAATTATTTTGACATATGTCAATATGACAAATATTCAAATTATGTGCTTTGTTCCACATGTTTATTACTTTAGAATAAAGTAGACCGTATTTAGAACGATAGGCTAACGTTATCTGTATGTATTAATGAAGAGCATTATATTTTCATTTTATTTTATTTTCATTTTGTAGACCGTTGTTAACAAGTCAGTATGGTAATAATATTACCATACAGATACAGTTATTACTTAGTTACCAGCCTACTTTTGTATTTATAAACAATGGAATAATATCCTGAAACCGGTAAATTAAATTAAATTCATTATAAATTTCATCTCTTTCATTATTTTTACATTTATTTAATTATATCCAATATATTTGCGTTGCCTATTTCTGTGTAATTTTTCCCCGTTCTCTCTTTTTTCCATGTTAGTTGACACCTGGCACTTTATGACACACTTTATTCTCTATTTTGACTTTTGGATTTATTTCTTGTAAGGAACATACAGAATACAATATTATTAAAACATTCTGCGGCACATTGCTTGGAATACATCCTCTTAAGTTGGAGATTTACATTATCGACAGTAGTGATTTTAAGGAATACCGTCTAGTAATGTTTTATCCTGGTTTTATCAATCTCTCTTATGCTCCAGTAGTGGAAAGATTAGCCGGTATAAGAAACCGTAGCCTGAGTGAACTACGGTATTCACACACTCTTCATGGAGGCCCTTTTCCTTGTCCCCAGTTAAAATTATAGTTGCAAATTCATAAAAAAAATAAACTTTATTACCACTCTGGTCTATAGGTTCTTAATATAGTAAAAACAATATTAAATGTATATAATTATAGAAAATATTAAAATATTTATATGCAAAAATCACAAAATAATGACAGATGTCACGTCTCAGGCGGTAAATCACTAGGATAAAATATTTACTCTGCAAGTAGTTATTTTACTCTGTAACTTGTTTTATAAAACAGACATTTTTATTTACTCGTCGATTAAATTTACTTTCAAAGTAATAACTCGGCAGTTTATTCGATATTTATAAAACCGGGCATAAATCTCCAATTCTTCAAACAAATTAAATAAATAATACAAATATGTCTAAATTTCTCAACTGGTAGATTAGGTATCAACAATCACTCGAAATCTCTGTCACACAGCCTGTATTCTTACAACCGACGTTATACACAAAGGCTCGGTATTTTCATCTCTGGATAAATAGTCTGTTAATTAACTGTCAGTTAAAACGAAAAATATAGATCGATATTATAGCATAAGTTGCAAAAATTACACGTGTCAATTTTTCGATGTGACATTTTTCGTTTTAAAAGACAGTTTAACCGGAGATGAAATTTTCGGGCCTAAGACTTTTATCAAGGTAAGTAAAATCTTTCATATTCATTAACATACATTCGTTTAAAGATTCAGTTTTGCAAACGTGGTACAAAATTTTACAAAGAAAAAACACAAACATCTGTATTTTTTGTTTATTAATCGTTGCTGATTTGTTAGTTGTCGTCTAGAAATAATTTTTTTATTGTATACTCGTATATTCTCCTTTTAATTCAACACATTTATACATCTGATAAAACCAATAGTTAAAGCAAGAAATTCATTCTTCTTGAGACACTTAAGAGACCATGTTTTCGAAGGCTTCAACCGCTTCATTTGCACTTGTATATCGGAAACCACACATTATATCCGTTAATTTAGGAAATAGGAAGAAACCATACGGTTCAAGGTCAGGATTGTAGTGGGTGCTCCAGTAATTCCACCTATGATTCTTTTAAATAGGCTTTAGTTTGCGCAAAAGTATCTGAGGTTGCATTTTTCTGATGCAATACTAGTTTACTTCGAGATCTATTTTCACGCACTTTTTCAAACACCCGTGGCAAACAAATTGTTATGTACTAATTAGAAGTTACTGTTTTCCTGTCTTCTAATGCATTATTGACAGTAGGACTGGATTTTGAAAAAAGGAGGCAATCATTTTTGTACTAACACTTCGAACTCGTTTTACTTTGACAGGATTGGGGTCTGTTGGAAAGACCCATTGAGCTGATTGTCGTTTTGTTTTAGGTTTAATTGCATACATCCACGATTTATTACCTGTTATATTATCATACACTGCTTTAGATTTACCTTTGTTGTACTTTTTTAATGTTTTAATGCACCATTTCACACGATGTTGCTTTTGACCATCATTTAAATTATGAGGTATCCAACGGTAACAAACTTTCCTGCCTTTTAGATGATCGAGCAAAATTTTATTTATAGCGGTCATTCCAATGCCCAAAGTAGCCCGTATAATTCTGTATATGACACGGTTGTCTTCTTTAATCATTGTACGAATAGCACCTATGTTTTCATCCGTAACTACAGAAATTGGCCGATCTTCGCGTAAATCGTCATTGAGAGAAACTCGATGAAATTTAATTCATTGTACCAGCTGTGAACAACCCTGATACTAGGTGCTTTATTTCCAAAAGCATCCCGAATCTTTTCGATGCATTGTTTTGGAGAGAGCGAAATTTTAAAATCGTAAAATATCATGGCTAGGAAATTTTCTCTTGTTAACTGCATTTTCAGTACGACGTGCGTACTTTAAAACTGCATGGAAATTTACTGATAACAGATAACGAATTTTCGTAGCTACCTTGGTTATATTTGTTTGCAGAAACTTTCGGTGCTCATTTTAACTAATAGTCTAGTTAACAGACTTCACTTCACTTCAAGAACATATAAATTGATTGCATAGTTACTTGCAGCGCTAATCATAATAGTCAATTAAAATATCTGTCACATCTATTCATAATAACCAGACTTGCTGATTTTTTAAAATAACTGATTAATCTTTTAACCGTAGTAACCGATTAATCGGAAAGGTGAATTTGTGCCCAAGATATGATCCTTGGGAACCACCCGAAGTTATGATTCAAAATCCATGTCAATAATAGCCGTGTTCCTTCGGGTTGTGATAGTGATTTTGTGAATCCTGATTCATTTAATCGTGATCCTTTTGAAACAGGATTTAAAAATTATAGCAAGAAAACAACACAATCTAGTGTCAAATATCAATGTCATATGCAGACTAATGCAAACTATCCTACTTTATTTTATAAATAATCAACTGTCTAGTGTTACAGTCAGAATTAAAAATGGATTATATTGAAGTAAAAAATAATGTTCTTGGTAAGGAATATGAAGCATGTTTATTTCAAACAAATCTTTATGTGGTTCATTACACGCTTTTGTAGAAAAATCTTATTTCCCTTGATGCCACAAACCCCACATTCGTAAATTTCTACGCTCGAAATAGTATATTTTCAATTTGTTCTGAACTGAATCCATGTGAATCACTCAAAAAGGTTGATTCTGAAGGGAAGGGGGAAGGTTGTCTAGTGATCACAAAATGAGAAAGTGGGGATAACGAATAGGAAACGTAAAAACATTTTTCTTCTTAATCATGATCACTTTTATCATTTAGATTACGAATCATAGCCCGAAGGAACACGGCTAATGTATCTCAGAAAAATAGTTACATATGAATACACAATAATACTTAGTAAAAACCAGAGGTTATTCTAACGTGCAGTTGGACACAAAATGTGCAGTAGGAAAAGCAAATTGTGCAGTGGGAAATTAAAATCTGTGCAGTTATTTTTCATTTATTTCGAATAAACCAAATAATTAAAAAAAAAAAACTTGAACTAAGCATATTAGTCAGTACTATATACTCTTAAAATTAGTGACAGATTTAGAAACATCCTGTATAAGCACCAAAATTGTACTAGCTTTTCCCTCACTCTTCGCTTGTCTTATTCTCATCATTAACATTGGCCTCAGCAAAAATACCATTAGAGGTTGCCTTGATTCCTTGACTATGTGCTCACGCTTATCATTGTGGCTTTCCGGGGATCTTACTCTAACAGAGAAGGCATGTTGTAATAAATATACAAAACCGCATTTTCGGAATCTACCGACAAGCTATTCCGACACACGATTTTATATTTTTTAAATTTAATTCCGAAGAAATAGTTAAGAACTAAATTTGGAAGCGTCAGTTTCCGCAACTTTTCTATTTGTGGATGTTCTAGTATTTCGTTATAATCCAACTTGAATTAAACAAAGATGTTTTACCAAAATATTATAAACCTGTACTCTGTTCCATTTAAGCCATTCAGTATTGTAGAGAATAGGGAATAGTTTTAACTTTTCTGATTGGCTGAAATTGGAGACAAGAGACAAGTTTATCCAATATAATTTCGGCTACTTAAAATTGGCGTTGATGCGAGCGACATCTGCTGAATGGCTTAAAGGGAATAGAATATACAGGGATTTATTTTCTTGTGCAGTGGAAAAAAATCCTTAGAATAACCTCTGGTAAAAACCAAAATGACCAAAGTCAAAATGGAGAATTTATTTGCGTTGGGGTGTAAACAAGTCTGAGTACTTTTATTTAAAAAGTAACTATGATATTATCAGACAATAAGGGATATTATCAACTTCAACTTGGTAAGTTTGATGAAAATAATCTTCGGATTGGAATGATCCCCATCCCCATTTGTGAGTTTTGGAGATAACGTCTACTCTACTCATTGACCTGGTTTACCCCGACTGATTTTTAAAGCGTTAACGAAACCACTGCTCGCAATAGAACGACGACGCGCTGGATTCGAACGGAACAACCCCAAACTTTAGCGTTTATTCCGCGAGAACGACTTTCGTTTCAAGTACGATGGGTACCTAACCGCAGACTAAGATCAATGCAGCTGAGCTGCTCAAATCAAACTTAAACTTGTTTTTGGTTAGTTGGCGATTTCAAAACAGCTTCACCGATTTACAAGTTTTCAGTTTGTGGTTGAAGTGAATCACTACATATATTTCTAGTTTTGACAGTACGGGTTTTTCTGGGTACCAACTTAGCAAAATAGCAACTCTTTCGGTAGATGCGTCTGGCATATTTGTTTCAAACTAAGAATTTGGATTTTAATTATCTTTTAAATATTAGGAAACTATGAAGATAAACAATATTAAGCATAAGAATGTGAATTTTACCATATAAGACGATTTATTTTTTAATAAATAATCTTTTCCATAACTTGTCCCAAATTATTTGCTTTTAAAATGGTTCTTATTCACTATAGGGCGCGAGCAGACACGTGACTCGAGCAACCTTGACAAGTTTAGAATCAGCTGATGTGTGTGTGCGTGTCATTTTGACAAGAACAATGTCAATTTGACTAAACCAATGTTTTGACTTATTTTGATTTTGAAGTGATAAATTGTTAATATATAACAAATTTCGGACAGTAAAACACATAAACATAAAAATAGTAATATTTTACCAGTTCAAAATTAAAATAGGTCCTGTTAAAGTGACATTGTTCTTGTCAAAATGACAGGCGCACACATATAAGCTGATTCTAAACACGTCAAGGTTGCTTGAGTCACGTGTCTGCTCGCGCCCTATAAAAAATCTAATGTGGCCAGCACATTACCTTCCGTCAGTTCGTCAGTTCTATGTATTTTATACAAATTCCACACAGAAAGTTTTTTTTGCAAATGATTCCATATTTCCAGTTCATTACCTTCAGTCGGTTCTATGTATTTTGTACAAATTCCAAACAGAAAATTTCTTATAAGCTTCTATATAGTTCCAGCAAAATTATAACTGAAACATATTATGTAAATTGCTCTTTGACACTGACATTTGTCAATCAGAATTTTCTTAATGTAGTAGATGTTTCCATGTTTATAGCACAGCAGGCTGCTTTGTGAAATTTAATTTCTTTATAATTTTTAACTCTACATCCATTGAATATGAAGTATAAAATGTAATCAAATCGTATAGAGAATAAAATATTCTTAAATATTTATAATAACATTAAATGTGAAAATTTGATATTTAACAGCATTTTGACAAAACTGTAAAAATCTTCAAATTAGGGTACTTCCGGTCAACAAGTTCTGACCAAAATCTAATCAGCTCTTCATGTGGATCTAAAGAAAAGGAATATGCAAAAATTATAATTTTTGGAAAGGTGTTATACACACATACATACACATATACATACATACATACAGAAATCATCGTAAAAATAGTAAAATCGTATTCTAGGGACCCTAAAACGTGCTTATTCATTAAAAACTCATCATCGAATTTTTTGACCAAAGACAATACCTTCCTTACCTGAAGGTGACGGAAGATAAAAAACAGAACCTCTGATTTAATATTTATATTAAAATATTATTTAAGTATTTCAATTTAGTTTATTTATTTTATATTTACCCGTCCAATGTAAACGCTTCGTCCGTTTTTATTGCATATCAGAAACACTCAAATATTTTATATTTTTCTGTAGATCCAGAAAAGCGAACTAATAATATAAATACCTATTTGATTAAATAATAATTATTAAATTATTTTATACGCAATAATTTTGTTTGTTATACATAACAAATGTTTATTTTACATGTGGTTAGTATACTTAATTCCAAAATGTAATTATAACACGTTTCGTTTTTATTTAAATAAATACAGCACAACAATATGAGAAATTATATTATTTATATTTTACACATACCATTTACAAAATACCTATTTGTATTATAATCGATAAAAACTGCAATATCTTCTTACATATATTCATAAATAATTATATAGTTACAAGGCAAAAGCAGATATGTCACATTAAATTTCAAGATATCAAATTTTAAATGTATGTACCGGTGTCCAAAAACGCACCCTGCATTAGGATTTCGATTTCGAAAACTATAAAAATACACAGTCGGTTAAATTAAACAAAAGTTGCTCCATTAGGAGACGAGTTGTGTATCGTTATTTGATCACTAGATATAGGCGAAAAAACTAGTAAAAGCCAAAAAAATCTGTTTTTAATGGTGTAACGTCCCAATATGGCATCCGTGCAAAAATAAAAATTTTTAGACGTCCAAGTAAAAAAATCTGGTGTGGTCAACACAATACATCTCGTCATTTACAGCCCGCGTCACAAAAAAGATTAAGCTAATTCCTATTTTTGGATTAGACAATTTTACTCTAATTTTGGCAATTTATTTCTTAAAATATAGTCTAATCTAATCCTAGTAACTTTTTTGATAATAAAATGAAGATTAAATTTTAAATACTGGGATAGAATAGAAATCACTAATCCAAAAATGAGGATTGGCTTAAATTTTTTGCGAATCGTTAATTTTTATTAATCTAATTGCATATCTACATATATACTTATGCTGAAAACTGTATTATTTCATTTCCTATTTTGTTCTATTTACTTTTTTCTTATTTTTAAAACGTTACTATTATTAATTTGAAATGATTAGTTCTTTGACAGTGACATTTAACTTTGTTACATACACTTGAATAACTGCGTAACCAAGGAGTTTTTTTTTGTTTAAAGTGTAGGCTCCGGGATTTAAATTATATATAATTTTATAAACTTATCCATAAAATATGTAGATAGAGTATTAATGCAAATCTGTAGAAAATTTAATAATCTTTAATTTTTATAATAACACAAATGTCGACATAGTAACATTTGCAAACTATTTTCAGCTTCAAGTAAAGTACCATTTCCGGTTATCTGATTTACACCAAAATTTAAAATTTTCTGAATGATAGTATTTGAGTTCGAGCATAAACAGGAACCACACATACACAAATACACACAGACATCATCGTGAAAATATTAAAATTAGATTCTAGGGATCTTAAAACGTGGTCATTTATTAAAATCTCGATATGCGATTTTTAGCACGATCCCTATACCTCCCTTATCAAGGGTAGCGGGAGGTAAAAATACAAACATACATTTCGCTTATATCTAGTGACATATGCATATTTCCTCAAATGGTCTCGAAATGGGGCAACTTTAGCCTAATAGCGTTTTCTATTTAAATATTTAATTATGCACTTACTACATCTATTAATGACGTCATGTTGTTACAACACATGTGTAGTCCATTTTAAGTGAAACATGTTACAAAAATCCAGTGAAAGTTTGTTAGCTGTCACTGTCAAATTGAAGTTACGTAGAAATGGATATCACTACACAAGATTCGGACTGTAAAGTATTTTTTACATCCATTTTTACAACTCAAAATATATGAATTTGACATACTGGGGAAAGAACTGACGATCGTAGTAAGTGCAAGAAAGTGCGCACTCAGTAAGGTTCAGTTCACTCGAAAAATATAAATGAAACACGAAACACTCAGCTAGTGCGCACTGATTATATAAATAGAAAACAAATGATGCAAATGGCGTTTTCTGAGACCCCTATTACAGGACAAAAAGTAATTGTTTCAATGCCTGTCATTGTTACACTTTTCGACTTAAAAATAATCTAAAAATAAAATATAAAAATGTATTATTAAAATAGGGGAAATCTGAACCTAAACGCACAATTTCATAAAATTGTTTGTAATAAGATTCTCAACTATATTTGTGTTGTAATTTAGATGTATTTGCGTTAAGCGATTATACTGAAAAAGTTCATTGTAAAATATATATTAGAAAATAATGTATTTTGTTATTTTTGTCAATAGATTGATAGAAAATGCCATCAAATATCATTGCATAGATTATATCCCATATTTTATTGTCAGTTTTTATAAAAAAAAATATGGTGAGGTTGTTTGCACACACAGTATGTTATCTGCACATACTGTCTGTGAAAATTCAATTATGTATTTCAATTTTAAGGTTCACATATTTATAAATAATAATTTAAAGTTTTAAAGTAATTATTAAATCAAAATAATATAAAATCATCTACGCAAGTGGTGCAACATAGTGAATGCATTTTAATGCAAATAAAATAAATTCAGATTTAAAACATGTGATAATAAAAACTATAAACTCTAATATTATGTTCTCGGATATGATCTATATGATAATAGAAACAAATTATGCCAGTGACATAAAATATATTGTTGGTTATGTTTTCGTTAAAACATGAATATATTTTATAATAATTAATATTTTATTCGTTCATAATAATCTATTCCAGAAGTACATTTATAATTAATAATTCTATAAACGACTATACCATAAATTTATTTTATGCATAAAATATTGTGCACAGAAATTGCAGATATATTATATTGTTACTACATTTTAAGTTTATATACGACGGAAGACCATTATTTTTGGTCCCTAAGATAGGACACAAAATATGTTTTTTTTTTTTTTTTATAAATTCACCTGAAAATATAAGTAAAATCCAGTGAAAAATTCCTATTACACTATTATTCACGAAAGTTGACTATTCAAGGACATTTGTTTGAAGAAAGAATACACATCACTTTTTAGCAGTAGCTTAGCAACATTTTGTATTAGAAAGAGAAAGATTATTTGACCTCTATCTATTAAATTTATGTAGTGTGACAGATATACGTAAATAGTGGTATTACTTTCTAACTTACATAAATAATAATGACGTATGTCGTAGAATTACAGATACCTAGATATCTACTACACTGCCCTCTGTGCTAATATTTACTCAGTGGCGTTGACATGTAAATCAAATTATTATTCTTTGGTTTACAAGGTAAGTCAATATTTTTGTATTTTGCAAACACATAAGTGAAGAACATAAATCTTTCAGAAAGGCATTCTTTAGAAAGAAACATAATTTTGAAATCAATTACTCTAATTTTTTTCACTTAAAATGTGTCCATAAATTTTTCATGTTGCACGCTTATGCACACGAAATGCAATGAAGTTATCTGCAAGTAATATTATATCAGGCGGCTCACAAATGACCTTGAATAGTCATCTTTCGTGAATAATAGTTTAATAAGCGAATTATGGTCCACCAAAGTTTTCAAAAATAGATGTGACGTCACGAATATAAGTTTTCATCTCAAACTGTTTTCTTCGTGGACCTAAATGTTGAAGTACATATATTCAATTTCTTAATTATATTAATAAAAAATAAATGAATATTATAACACTGTATAAGTCTACATACTTTTTATAATAGGGGATTCCACCATTTTTTTAAAAAAACTAAGACTATTGGTGAAAATCCGACGAAAAAATTCCTATTAATAAGCGAGTTATGGTCCCCCGAAGTTTAAAAATATAGATGTGACGTCACGAATATAAGTTTTCATATAAAACTGTTTTCTTCGTGGATATAAAATGTTCTTGAAATGTATGCTATTTTTAAATTATATTTATAAAAAATAAATTAATATTATAACACTGCACAAGTCTACATGCTTTATAATTGCAAGTGTATCAAAATTATTAAGTTTAATGCAAGCAATTTATATTCAAATAAAAACTGTTTGAGAATTGCAGTACTGGACTCGTAGCCACGTGTCCGCTATTTGAATTTGTCTATTCCCATTGGTAGTAGACTCCACCCCCTAACTCGGTATTCGTTATATATTTATAGGTGGTCTTTGAGTCGCTAATCAAAATAATATATATGGATTTCATATGAGTGACGAGCTGCTAAAACAAAAAAATTATATCATTTTATTTCTTTATTAATATTCATTATTAAGCATATACATTCACTATTTTTTACTAATTTCTCTTAATTCGATTGAGATGTAATCCCCTATTTACGTTTCATCAACAGTTATAAATTTTTAAAAATATGACTAATTTTAAATGATTTTATATCGATATATTATTAAAATATAAAACTTTTCATTCAGGATTTTAATAAAAACTATTCGCGCTATATCGGTATGACGTCACACCTTCAAAGTGATTATAGTATATAGTATAATGTGAAAAGAATATATTATTGAAAATTTAACTCTGCTAACAAAACATAATTTGAAATTATATTTTAAAAAATTATATTTAAAAAATAAAAGACACATTTTTTGGAATCTTGGTAAAAATAAATAAATCAAACCCTATTAAATTAATATAACAATAAATAATTAAATCTTTAATTTGTCCAATAAATCAGGGGCCAAAAAAATGATCTTCCTTCTTACATGGTATCTACTTGTGATAATATTTATATTTCACTGGCAATAAACAAATTGTAAACAGGATCAATATGAAAAATCAATCTTAAACAATTAAATAATGTAACTTATGTGTAATATGTAAAACCTGATAGAGCAGTGCCTTTCTTTTGATCGACGTTTCGAAAATTTTGATACGCATTTACGATACCGCTTTTGTAACATCATTTACAATTCTTAAGATACCTTTAAACCTTTGTAACTTTATACATTATGTATTTTCCTATCATTATCTTGTAATATTTCTCTTAGAGTTGAAGATGTGCATAAAAAATTCAAATATGACAGTTGTATATTGAATATTGAAAATACATATTTTCGATATGTAGAAATTATTAAAATTCTCCCTCACAGTTCATATTAAGTATAAAAGAATGTTTAACAGTTTAACAACTTGACATTTACTTCACAAATTATACAGTTTGGGTTAATAAAACTTTGTGAAGAATAGGACAAGTTTCATTTTATCGATAGAGTAATGAAAAATAATAGACCCGTATTTTTTATTTTTCCTCAAATCGATCTTTAATACTGAAAAAATTGCAATTAAATTGACATTGTTCAAAACGCGGCTGATTTTCTCCACCTCGTTCCTTGCCCAGTGACGTCAGCGTTTCATCAACGCGGCCATATTGATTGTCACATTAGGTTAAACGTCAAATTGACATATTAAAGATAACCTGAAATTTACGAAAGTAAACATGTCGGTGAAACGCTGTTTTGTGCCATCGTGCCAAAATACTAGAGAAAATAGTGAGAAAATATTTTTAATAGTACCGCGTGATACAAATAAACACAACTCGAAAAACAGTTGTTGTTTGTATTGAAAAATAGGGATTTGAGACGCAACAAAGCAACAGTAATGAAATTCTAAGAATACACAACGAATAATGTAGACAAATGTTAATCAGGCGAAAAAGTAAAAACGAATGACGAATGACTAATGACCAGCAGCTGAGAGATACGTGGATAACTTCAGGTCAAATGAAAATTATATTTATAAAAATGAAATATTTAGATACCTATGTAATTCTCAAATATAGTCTATACAGGGCGTCTCACAACTCGCGCCCCAGAGCGAATGAGGAAACACAAGACTGCACTCGGATGTGTAATTTCGAAGAAAAAAAATCTAGCTTAAAAGATATCCGAGAAAAGACGTCTTAAAATTGACCAATCAGAGACCTACACCTTTAACGTGTGTTTGCCGTAATTTTACGTTACTAGGGTTTTATACAAACCAAATCTTCTTTCAAATGTGTGGGCGACTGTAGTTTTCGAAAAATATCAGCGAATAAAAAAAGGCAAATTCTTACCATGTATTCAGCCGCTGCTTACTTAGAAATGATTATAATTTTCGGAGAATGTGGACGTAACAACACGTTGCACTGTACGATATAAATGATGATCTCGGATGACACCTTCGCTAACCTAAATTTGTTGACAGTGAAAAGTCAACTCTAAAGTGTCAAAATTACATTCAAACAAATTTTGTAACTCACTAGTAGTATTTTTAAAACCTAGCAACCAGTTTTATTTTATAATAATATCATCACACCTCAACATATCCTTCCGGGATTGGTGGATTAAAAAGTCTTGTAACTCCGTTATGCAAGCAGCCGCAAATTATTTTCTTCTATTTGTTGGCAACCTATTGTCGTCGGCAAGTGTCAGTTTCGTCTGGGGCGCGAGTTGTGAGACATTCTGTATATTTTTTTCTTTTAGAAATTCTGTGTCGATATAATAAGGGTGTATGAAATGAGTCTGAACTTGCAGTGTGAAACGCTGACGTCACAACATGGCTGGTTTTTTAAAAAATGTCATATTTTAAAACGATTTTATACAACAAAAAATGTAAATAAAAAAATAATTTATTCATACAAATTGATAAATTAGACTATGCTTGTTTGATTTAAACAAAAAAAACGAACATTTTTTTGCATAACCTCATTCCTTCACGATAACTCAACAATGTAATTATTATTTACGTCGTTGATGATATGGTCAGCTAACTTCATAGTTGTTTATGTCAAACTGTCATCTCTCATTGCCAAATAAGAAATGTTTTTATCAAATGTAGTGAATACAATTTAAAGTGTCAAAAATTTGCAATAGATGTCTCATTCTCAATGTAAATGCTGTATTCAAAGGCTCAGGTGAAAAGGGGTGTAAAGGGACAATGTTTATTTAACAAAAAACCTTAAGTAATATAATATCGATTTTTTGTGCCCTTCGAATATTCCTCAAATCCCTGAATGTGAAATTCAGCATTAGAATTTTTTCTTTATTGTAGTATATTTTCCCTAATGAATATCTAGTATTTGATCCTAATCTGGGCTAGAATCTATACTAGATTTCTCTTGCGGTTAAAGTGCCACTTGATCCACTCAGGGCCGCTCCGTGCGTATTAGGCGCCTTTGTGCTGTTACATTTTTGCGCCCCTTTCCCTCATGATGTAAAATTTGCAAATTAATGTTTAAACTATACTTTTTGTTCTTCAAAAATGCTATTTTTACTATATTGATGACATTTTCCTAGATACATTCTTGTAATCAATGTTATAATCAAAATCGTTTGTTGTAATCAACAATTTTACAACAGATTTCAGAATTATATATGCATTTGATTCTGTGCAAAATGAAAATAGGGATTTAAATATTGGATTCATTGTGGAATTCATTCTTATAATCAATATTCTTGAGTTATAATCAATATATTCATTGTTGTAATCAACATTTTCATAGTTATTATTTCAACATAACAATGCTAGAATAATAACGAACCGATTGATACGATAATTATTTTACTTATAACTAGAGCTCTAATGCAAACAAATTAAAAAATATATTGTTCACTTTTAGCACGTTAATTTGTAAGTTTTATAGTAATTTTGTCTTTACGAATAGCATTTTATAAAAATTTACTATTATTTACTTTACTGTTTTGAAACGGCGCCCCTCAAAGTCAGGCGTCTTTGTGCGGGGCACAAGCTGCCCACCCGCACGGCGCGGCCCTGGTTCCACTAATTTGAGTAGAATAATATTCTCTTCAGAAAAACACAAATACAGAAATTGTAAATAAATTAAAACAACTAGTTTTCTATGTTCAATCTTTATGATCGAGTTTTGAAGAAAAATTCTAGCGTTGGCATTTATACAAAGCACTTTTTAAAATATAATTAAATATCCTTACACACTTGGTCCAACTGTCTATATACCTATTAAATGGTTAGTTTAGGAATAGCACGTATTCATATTATTAACTACAATTTTTCTAATAGTTATGTTCTAGAATCTACTTCAATCTATTTCATGTCATACTATTCATCAATTTTATATTAAATGTGTATTGATCCTGTTTACAAATATCGTGCACAAATATGATTCCATTTTACACATTAACAAAATTATTTAACTGATATACCAGAAATGTTTTTAAAAATTCGATACAGAGAATTAATTATTCTAATAAATCCAATAAAAAAATATCATTTTTGTGCACGTACAAGTCAAAAATGTGTTGATAAAATAAAATGTATAGAGAATAGAAAATTTAGAAAATTTATTTACAAAGATATTTACGTTAATGTTAGTGAAATATTTATCTTTGAGTATGTATATACGTTTGTTTGTTAGAGAAATATTTAAAAATTATATGTAAGAAAATAGGTTTATTAAATAATAGCTAAAGAGTTGTAAGTGACCAAATTATAATATTTTGGATAGACGTCGAATTTTTATGTATGTATTTGTTAGTTATATATTTACATATTTATTAATTCGGTGAATAAATATAATTTCTACATTATTGTACAACAGTTTTTTGTATTCCTAGTCAGTGTTCGCATTAACTTAATTATACTATATTAACATCCAAATTTACTAATATTTCTTTTTGATATAGTTGGCAACACTGAACGTCAAGCGGACAGCAGATTGTCAAATACGTAACCTTACATTTGGCGGTGTGTTTTGCACGTGAATAAAATGACAAAATCTGTAGAACTTCGTCCAGATAGATCATTATTAAACCCAGATTTCAATGGGTATAAATTATCTTTGGAGAAAATACCAATTTTAAAGAAAGAATTGGATATTTCAATACATAGAGTATTACCTAATTCTGAACAATATTCGCTATTACACGCAAAACTTTTTGGTTTGCATAACCACTTATTTACAGATTGCAGTGATAAATCAGTGTATTTTGTTGATAGACTATGGAATGTACAAAAAATTGCTTTGAATAGCATTACTGGAAGGTTTGACGACATTAAGAAAGTTTGGGAAATTCCTCGCAGAAATGAAGAAAAATCTGGTAACTACAATGTTTCTATACATTTTATATCTGAAGATTATGCAGTGTTAAGTGATGGAACTGGTGTTTTATACATATTAAAGACAGGAAAACGATCTGACAACAATTTGTGGGATTGTGTGTTCTCGGATGAAGTTCTCGATTCCGATAAACGTTTTGTGCTTCAAGATGCTGTTTTAAAAAAATGTGAAACTGGCGAAAATGAAATTCATTGTTTGTTAGTTAATATACATCGTATTGAAGGTAGTGATAAATTTTCAACGTTTGTAAATTGGATAACTCTTACTGAAAGTTCCGATAATAGGTGGGGACAGGTTTCTTTACGGGTGTTACAAGCTACTGGGGGTTTCCATTATTGTTCTTTAGAACGAAATTGTAAATTTATATACGTAGCCAGTGATAATCAATTTAAATTCACATTAGATTCTGAAAATCCTATCACAGAGGAACAAAAACAACAAAATAATACTAAAACCTACACTTGGATGCAAAGTGAAGACGATATTACTGTTAGATTCAACGCAAATGAAAATTGTGTTCATACTGATTTTATTATTAACACACAACCTACACAAATACAAGTAAAATATAAAAATATTGTCCTACTTGATGGAAATCTGTCTCATAGAATAGATTCAGATTTAACAACTTGGTCTATCAACAATAAAATATTGGAAATAATTATTATGAAATCTGAAACGGGGCTGATGTGGCAAGATTTAATACCTGAGGATGAAAAAGGAGAACAAGTCATTGATCCAAGTGTCGTAGAAGAAGTTCATCAGAGATTGGCGCATTTATGCAGCGATACCGAGGTACAGTTTTTAATTTTAAGAAGTTTATTTCGTTATATTGTAAATTTATATTTGTATCATTGTATGTACACATTCTTTAAATATCAAATTATTACTTTACTTTTATGCTTTTTCATTTCTAAATATATTTATTGACTAAATATGATTTCATTTGCCATTAATTTGACAGATCCGTTTTCGAGTTTTCTAATATTTCTGCAGGCGTTTATTATGTTTGCTCTTATGGTATTCGAGATTAAATTTGGCCAATAGTATATAATATAATAATAAATACATATTCATTGTTAAATTAAAGAAAATTATAATTATTCACGAAAGATGACTTTTCAAGGTCATTCGTCTGATATAATTTTACTTGCAGATAACTTTACTGCATTTCGTAGCCATAGGCGTCGCACACGCGAAATATTTATGGATACATTTTAACTGAAAAATAAATATATTTTATTTGAAAATTTTGTTTCTTTTTAAATAATGCTTTTCTCAAAGATTTATCTTCTTCACTTACGCTTTTGCATAAAACAAAAATATAGACTTGATGTAAACCATAAAATAATAATTTGTTTTGAATGTCAGAGTTACTGAATAAATATTAGTACAGAGTGCAGTAGTATAGTAGATAATTACATGTCTATAACTCTACGACATATGTCACTGCTATTTTTAGTGTGTTGGAAAGTAATGGCACTATTTTCGTATATATGTCACACCACATAAATTAAATAGACATACGTCAAATAATCTCTCTTTCTAATACAAAGTGTTGCTAAGCTAGTGCTGTGTATTCTTTCTTCGAACAAAATAGTCATCTTTCGGGAATAATAGTTTATTCGTCAGTATCATCAGTAAAGTTAAGTCAGTTCTCTGTAACTTGAGGCACACTATATCTATACCTTGTTTCAGTTAAGAATATAGTTGATGGCGCTTGAAATGCCTCCCATTTTAATACGCAATAAATAAAGAATTTAATTCGTGAGTCAAATGTTCATTCTATATTTATTTTTGTTTAAAAATATACGCTACGTGAATATTAACAATTACAAAAACGTGGTTAAATGTCAGTTATAACTATCGATTTTATTTGGTAACTAACAATGAATAATTTTTCCGCTTTTGTGTTTTTGGTTTTGCATTCTAACCAATGAGAGCGCAGCATTTATATCCTTATAAATCTTGTAACGAACGTTAACTGAATAGGGTCCTCCACTCTAATTTTTTTTATTATTTGAAATGAAAGTTCGTTTAATTTTACAGCAATTCGTACTATTAAAAAGTCATAATTCTTGTTAATTTAAAGGTGCATTCACAAATGAAAATTAGGTTTATGGTTTTTGTTTAGGTTTAAGTAAGTCATTCATAAATATAAGTTTAAATTATCTGAAAATTATTTTTGATATGTACAGACATCCGTGTAAATGCTTCAAAAACAAGATTAAAATATCGGTAGAGCAGTACTCAACAAGGCACCTGTGTACCGTGAAACTGTCATTCGCTTGACATTATTGGTTATATTTCAGCAATTTTAAGTTATGACAGTCTCCATGTTCTTTTCGCATTTGTTTAAAAAGCCGAATCCACCAAGTGGATACTAAATAAAGATGGGTGTTTATATCTATATCATTTCAGACTCGTTCTCATTGGTGAAGTTTGTGACGTCAAACTAAATCAAAACCTAAAGTTTGGACCTTGCAATGTTTAGCTGTATGACTTGGATTTAGAGACCCTAAAGGTGCATTCACAAATGGAAATTAGGTTTATGGTTTTTGTTTAGAATTTAGGAAGTCATTTATAAATGCAAGTTTAACTTAACTCTAATTTAGTTTTGATTGTACTGACATCTACGTATATGCTTTAAAAACAAGATTAAAATATCAATACAGCAATACTTAATAGATACCCGTGCGCCGTGAAACTGTCATTCGCTTGGCATTATTGGTTATATTTCAGCAATTAAGTTTTGCCAGTCACCTTGTTCTTCTCGCATTTGGTTTAAAGGCCGAATCTACCAGGTGAATACTAAATAAAGATGGATGTATGTTTCTATATCGTTTTAGACTCGTTCTCATTGGTAAAGTTTGTGACGTCGAACTAAATCATAAAGCTAAAGTTTGGACCTTGCAATATTTAGCCTTATGATTTGAATTTAGAGACACTAAATTCTGAAGTGTGAATGGAGTCATAACATAATATGCGGCCAAGGTCTTTAAATCTAAAGTATAAAACATAAATCTAAACCTAATTTTTATTTGTGAATGCACCTTAAATTCTGAAGTGTGACTTTGGCCGCATATTATGTAATGGGAGTCTTTAAATCTAAAGTATAAACCATAAACCTAATTTTTATTTGTGAATGCACCTTAACTGCATTTGATTTTTAACGAAACCTATAGCTACCTTTCTCGTACAAGTTTCTATAGTACGCTGCGCGAGAAAGACAGCAATAGTAGTGACGTAGATATATTATTGCTTAAAATCTGAAATATTTCAAAAACTAACAATATTTAAAAAAATTCGTCTTAACCCTGATTTTGTCTTGTCTAATTTCAATATAACTAACATTTTACTTAATTTTTTGTTATGGTGGAGGACCCTATTGGTATACAACATAGTTGTTTTGTTTAACTAGGAACTAAAATTCCAGGGGCCCGATTCTTGAAATTTTTCGCATACGTAAGTGGGGGAGATGCGCATGCGAACTGCATATTGGTATTCTTGAAACGAAATCGTGTGGTCGTAGGCGAATATTCCGTGCGCAATTACATCGCATGGGTATGAATAACTGAAAGTATCATTCGCACACGAAACTGTCTGTCACTGTTACTTGTGTTTGGTGTATCAGTACTTAGATGATATAAATCAAATTATGTTTTTATGTAATTCTGGGTACGCCAATTATAAACCTAGAATCTCCATACACTTGAGTATCGTTATAATATTCTACAATAATGTGTGCTCGTGCATTCACAGAACGATGCAATGGATTGTTAGAAAGAAATTTTAGGTGCCTCTTAAAGAGCTTTGCATTCCAAATTAGAGTATTATTATTACATAACACTTGCATATTAATAATGCCATATTATGTACGTACATACTGTAAACTAAGAAAAATAATACCTACCATATCAAATATATTATGTATATATAATAAATTTTGAATATAAAATTACAACACTTATAAATTATGACAGCGTCGTTGCAGCTACCGCTGACAGCTTTGGTTCACAGGTTGACAGTGACAGTTAAAAAACAATTATATAATTAAGCATTCACGTGGTACAAATGTTTCATTTAGATTGGCTGCTACAAACTACGTCCGCTTGCTTTCGAGAATCGTATGCGTAGGCTTCGGCCGAGTTTCGTTTGGTATTCAAGAATACCACTCATACGTACAGTACTGTTCGTGCACGAAACTAACCACACGAATTTTGTCGCGTGCGGAAAATTTCGCATGATTTCAAGAATTGGGCCCCAGGTTTTTACAGCAGAGGCTGCCGAAGCTGTAAATTTGTGTTTGGTGCCGTGTTGGACACATTATTTTTCACCGAATTTAGAACTTATTAATTTAGTGATTATTTTTATTTTTTAATACCTGTTTTGAAAGTTATCGTCATCATATTATGCTGTATAAATTTGTATCGTAAAATATCCTGCATGTAGGCCCGCTTTTTTTTAATACGCATGTCTTTAGAATGTCAATTTAGACACGTATTTCGGCTTTTTTTACATCTGATTTATTCGTTTGAAATATTCCAACATTAAATTTCAGTGGGGATTTATGAAATTGACGTCACAAGTTACCATGGCCTCTCTTCTCTTCTCAACTTAGTGTCTTAATCCGATTTGATATTTGCTGTTTATTTTGTAATCAGTTTTATTATAATAATGATTTGTTAGCTGATGATATATTCTAAAAATAATAATGATAATACCGAAACACAAAATTATCCAACACACTTAAATACTGTTTTAGATTCTATCTAAGAGGTCATGGTAATGCTTAGCTGTCTCTTTCTTCGAGCTTGTCGTTTATGTCTAAAAGGTTACTTCAAAACTCAGTAGATGGCAACAGTAAAATTCTAAAATCAAGATCCCATTCAGCGAAATTTGAACACTGTAAATTGTTACATAACAGTGTTGAATTTTGTAAATAACAGGTAACTCCTGCAGAAGCCGGCCCAACCTTCAGTTCACATCAATTTGAAGAATGCGATTTCGAAGGCGACAACACCGCAATTTTCGAAAGAATATGTAGTACTACGCATACCGTAACACACCGAACGAATTTAGGGTCTCATCAGGTAATAATGACAGTCAGATTACGTCCTGAGGTTCCTGAAGCCCTGGCAATCCGGCATGATGTTGATGCTTGTCTTTGGAGTCCTTTAGAAGAGCCGGATGGACAGTGGACTTTGAAACACGAGGGGACTCTTCTGGCATTCGGTTATGTACAGGTCAGTAAATATAAATATAGGTAATATTAATCATATTAAATGTTGATTAAATGCAAACATGGTAGATTTGACAAATAAAATTATAATAAAAATATGTAAACTACATATAGACAATCCGACAAACATACAGACTTATCTGCAGGTGATTATTATTATTATTATTATTATTATTATTATTATTATTATTATTATTATTATGAATGACATAAAGCTTGATTACACTTGAATGGGCTACTTGCGTGCCATTTTTTTTATTTAATATTTTCGAAAAGACGATAAAAACTTGCTACCCATATTTTTTCTTTTGGCAAAATTTTCATTAATTGGCCAGAAAAAAATTAATGAAATTTTAATATTTAAATTACCGCCGTGTATGACGTAGAATTACGCCGAACCAATGAATGGCCGTAAAGCAATAACATCGATACGTCCAATAGCAACGGCATGTGTGAGTAATTTAAACATGACAGATCATCTGTTTGACGTTTGAATAATAGTTTGGAGATTAATATTTTCGTTTGTCATATTAATCTTGTACGAGTATAAGCTAAGTTAAAATCCTTCAAAATCCTGCTTAACAAATCGAAATACGTAATAAAAGTAACAGAAACCACGCAAATTGTAAATAATAAAGAGGAGAGACAGTGACAGAAAAATGAACTAATGTCAAAATCAAATTAAAACTGGCACTCGCTCGCCATCTACAGGTTAAATTCTTAAATATGCATCCCTTTCTACAGTTCAAAATAATGACGTCAAAGAAAATCTTCTTTCTTAATTTATTAAAAAACATAATTTTTTAAAAATAAAATTTATATTTTTACCGGTTTCAGGATATTATTCCATTGTTTACATGTACAAAAGTAGGCTGGTAACTAAGGAATAACTGTATCTGTATGGTAATATTCGGGCCTATTCTGTAACTCAGTGGTTAATTTTTAACAACTGGTTAAAAATTTTGCCCAATCAAGTATGTTGATATATAACAAAAAATTGAATTTTTACTTGTCAAATCAATAACTATTGGATAAATTTTTTAACCAGTTGTTAAAAATTAACCACTGAGTTACAGAATAGGCCCGATTATTACCATACTGACTTGTCAACAACGGTCTACGAAATGAAAATAAAATGAAAATATAATACTCTTCATTAATACATACAGATAACGTTAGCCTATCGTTCTAAATACGGTCTACTATATTCTGAAGTAATAAACATGTGGAACAAAGCATATAATTTGAATATTTGTCATATTGACATATGTCAAAATAATTGTTCTGTTAACCATAGCAATCTGAAAGTAGCATTAATGAGAGAATTTCAAAAAATGGTATTTATCAATAATGTCTTAATTTTCTGAAACCGATAAACTAATGAACAAACCACGGATGTTATTAATCATAACAAGCCTTAGATGTCTTAAAATCCTCGCTCTACGAGCTCGGATTTCAAACCGACATCTTCGGCAGTTATGATATACATAACATTCCTATATCTTGTTCCATTTAAGCCATTCAGTATTGCGGAGCATAGGGAATAGTTTTAATATCTCTGATTGGCTGAAATTAGAGACAAGTTTACCCAATGTAATTTCGGTTACTTCAGATTTGCGCTGTTGCCAGTGCCATTACTGAATGGCTTAAATGGAACAGAGCATAGGTATGTTAATAGCTATTACATACGTTTTCAACTTAGATATCAGATTTTCAGTACAACGCAAGTAGCCTATTACATACAAGATTTTTTATTCGACTTTAAATAACATGCCTGGAACAAATTAGAAATTTGACAGAAGAGCAGACGATAATTTAAACACACCAAATACTGAGTTCACATTTGACAGAACTGAAGTTACAATATTACAATTGAATAGCTGCTATAGGACTGAAGACATAACTGTACAGATTAACAAAAAAGACTATGATGCTTATCAAAACACTAACATAGAATCGTAGAGGCAGAATATATTTTGCTTTTTTAGGCATCTAAGCAACAACGAAAATTTTCTTCATGTTCACCAGATTTGAACTATTCTGTAATATGTGAATCAACTCGGCATGCATTTATCTATCGACAAAATAAAGCTGTTTCTTCAGGAGAGTTGAGGAACAGAAGAAGTGGTGCTCGAATAGGAACAGTAGCAGAACAACAGGTTGTAAGTTTGGGAGAAGATGAAATTCTAGGATTATCTGCTACCAATGATATTTTGTATTTACTAACAGAACATTATATTCTTGCACTGAAACTAGAGTGTAATAATGAACAATAAAATAAATATGTTTATTTTTATTTTACTAGAAATACTATACATTCAGTCTTTCACTATTATTATACATACATAATCACAAGAAAATGATTTGTATTGATAGTAAATAATATAATTACAAATAAATTAAAATTTTGCGAGTTGCTGACAGGCGCAATCAATATTTGGGTAATAGAATTCAAATCCAAAGGATTTGGTTCTTTCTGGTAGAACGCGTTGACCTTTCGTAAGCATCATTGCTCGATCGGGATGCAAGAGAATATTGAGAATTTTTTCTGGGACCGGAATAAACGCTGGGCGATGTAAAGCACTCGCAAAGGCCTAAAATTATACAAATGGGACAAAAATTAATATCTAGCGAGTTGTTGACAGGCGCTATCAATATCTGGGTAATGGTATTCAAATCCCAAGGATTTGGTTCTTTCTGGTATAACGCGTTGACCTTTCGTAAGCATCATAGCTCGTTCGGGATGCAAAAGAATATTGAGAATTTTTTCTGGAACTGGAATCAAAGCTGGGCGGTTTAAAGCACTCGCAAAGGCCTAAAATTATAGAAATATATATGTTTATACTGTACAATGATGGGTTAGATTACTGCTTCTTGACCAGGAAAATTATTATTAATTTATATAGTACATATAGTGTAAAAAAATTGAAAAAGTAACAGTTGGAATTATTTAGTCTTAAAAATAAACAAGTATTGTCGTTAATTTTATTTGTATTATGTATATTTGTATGCAATTTAGTTTTGCTTCAACGTTTTTATGTTTCATATTCTACAATTTGATAACCCCGACTATTATAAATGGCGCCCAACGTGGGGCAATTTACAATCATCCTTCGCCACACATTCCTATACTATAAAAATGGGGTCATCTACTATTTTTTATGTAACTTTATCCAAAACAATCTGTATTTCTAGAAAGTCTTTACATAATATACAATGTGTAACAGCTAAACGAGCTACCTCAAATAATATATATATATATATATAATTAAAGATACAATAAAATGCTATAAGACAATCTTATAGAAGACCAAGGGGGACATCAGATTATTTTTTTTAACCAGCGGTTCTCATGTTATCAACAATAGTTATATTTTCTTAAATGGGATGATACATATTTTTTAGGCCCATTCGACAGAGTATTTTTTTCTGAATTCAACCATGTGATTATGTTATGTCTTTACATAACAAAAATATTGAGAAAAATTTAATTGAAATTTAAATAAATTTGATCTTTATAGTTATTTCTTAGTAGGCTATGTATGAAAAACAATTGATCTTAAATTAAAATGAAACAAATATTTGTTAATAACGTTATACACAGTGTTCTATTTGTAGTATATTCCGTAACGCAACCGGTTCGACCAGATTTACGGTTTTGTTTTCCGTAAATCCTGAAATTATTTACCGGTTTCTATTTGGAACGCGATTCCTGAAAAAAGTTGGTAAAAAGTCGAACCACGGCAACCACGAAATAATCCTGGTTTCTCTGGTATTTTTGCCCCCACTACCGCTACTTTCAAACATCAACATAACAAAATCAAACGATATCCGTCAATGTCAAATTTCTAAACTGCATTTTTAATGGTATTACTAGTAATTATTATAGATGTATGAAAACATTATTTATATTTGATATATTGTTGACAGTGTTATTTTTATTTGCGTTATTCATCGTTATCATTCATTTGGTTAATTTTTATTTTTGTTACGTTGTGTCAATTTTAAATGTCATATGATTCAATGTCAATCTGTCCCGAAAGAGATGAAAATATTCAGGGATCATGGTGTACCCATAGTTTTTTTGGTTGATTTACGGAACATAGTATTAATTTCTATCCTAAATAATTCAAATTGAAAAATAGAAGTTTTTGTTTTTCGTACATAGCCTACTGAAAATTGAATATAAAAAATAAATTTATTTAAATTTGAATTGAATATTCCTCAATATTTTTGTTATGTAAAGATATAAAATGATTATATGGTTGAATTAAGAAAAAAATACTCTATTGAATGGGCCTTAAAATATATATCATCCCATTTAAAAAAATATAACATTGTATTGTAACTTGAGAACCACTGGTTTAAAAAAATATTTTCTTCTCTCATCGGATGTCCCCCTTGGTCCTCTATAAAATTGTCTTATAGTATTTTATTGTATCTTTAATAATATAGAAATTGAAGTAGCTCGTTTAGCTGTTACATCCTGTTTTTCATACTCTACAAATTGATAACCCCAACTATTATAAATGGCGCCCAACGTGGGGCAATTTATAATCCTTCGCCATACATTCCTATCCTATAAAAATGGTGTCCTCACTATTTTTCTATGTAACTTATTCAAAATAATCTGTGTTTCTAGACCGTCTTTATTATTATTCGTCTAGCTGTAATATATTATGAAACGCGGTTTGTCAAATTTCATTATTTAATAATACTATTAAATCATATACAAATTTCTCAAAATATTATTTTAAAGCATAACATAGTTTGATTCGAACAGGTGTTTTGAAAAATATCGCACTTAAAGATAAGGGTGAAATTAAATATTGAAAGTCAATTTTTCTGACTATAGGTACGTTCTATCGTTGTCAGAAATCTTCTTACTTCTTCTAGTAGGACCTGAATGATCTTTCTTTTGCATCCAGAAAATCTGAATATTCCTACGAATCATTCCAACTTCAGAGCTGGAAGCGCTGGTTGGAAGACATAGAGTGGAGATAAATTCAAAATTTTACTAGCCGACTGTCGCGCGTACCTTTCTGTTACATTTGTGAATGTTCAGATTAGACTGTGCTCAACAAAAATATTTCCTTTACGTTTTTATTATTGAATATATTTTTATATAATTATAATCTATGTAATATTTGCAGACAACATTTTGAAGATCCAAAATAAACATACAAAGTTATCTTTAGTTGTTACCTAACAATAACACATAACCACTGCCATTGTTCTATCGTTTTAAATTTTTACTTGACAGTTATTTGCTACTGAGCGTTCTATTGCTTTAACAATATTCTTATTCTAGTACAGGGATGGCGAACCAATGGCACGCGACACAATATTTTGGGCACGTCACTGGTCACAAAATTCATTATTAGAAATGGTTTCATAAGTTTATTTATTAACAGACGTAGGGCATTCGATTCTTCAATTTCACTACGTCATTCACCAACAAGCCTTGTGTGCTAAGAGTGGTTTAACATCTCTTGATAATGTAATGGCGGTAGTCACAAAAATAGTCAAGCTCATCTCGTCGCAGGCTTTAAACAAGCGAAAGTTCAATGCTTTGTTAGATGAAGTCAACTCGGTGTGCAATGACTTACTGATGTACAATAATGTTCGCTGGTTGAGTCGCGGAAATGTACTTCAAACATTTGTTGATTGTTTGGAAGAAATCAGACTGTTTCTGCAAAATGAGGGAAAAGTTGAAGAATACCCACAGTTGTTGGATGTTATGTGGCTTTCAAAATTGATGTTTTTTACAGACATATGCCAACATTTAAATAAGTTAAACATGGGCATAAATAAAACAATTATCGTCATGATAGGTCTCATTCGCGCTTTTGAGGCTAAACTGCAAGTTTTCAGGAAGGATATTATCACAAGAAACTACAAGTATTTTCCAAATTTGAAAAAATACATCAACGATTTAGGAATACATGAGAAACCAGACGAAGACCAAGTTACTGAAGAATTTATTTCTGTAATTGATTCTTCAATCAAGGAATTTTCAGCGAGATTTTCTCAGTTCAAAGTATTATCGGAAATACTCAAGTATATTATGTACCCTAATGTGACGTCATTTGATAAACTGAATTTGTCCCAATTCGATTGGTTGGAAATTGAAGAATTTGAAATGCAGCTGATTGATTTCCAGTCTAGTTCAATATGGATTCAAAAATTTATTGAACAAGGAAAGAGTTAGAATTAATTGAAACAGAAAGATTGACAAGTAATATAAGTGAAAATGCTAATAACAAAATTTTGGAAACATGGAATGTGTTACCAGACATTTAATTGTTTGAAGAAGCTGGCTCATGCTATTTTAACAATATTTTCATCAACATATGCCTGTGAGTCATTATTTTCAGAGATGAATAACATTAAAGACTCGGTTAGAAACCGTTTGACAGATGACTCCAGTTCAGCATGCATTCTGCTAAAAGTAACATCTTACAACCCTAACATATGTTATTTGTCATCTAATCTGCAACAACAGAAGTCACACTAATTTTCCTTTAATTTAAATTACGCGTATAATTGAAACATTGCAAAATGTTCCTACTTTTTTGTAGTAAATAAAGAGTTTTGAGTTGATAGTATTTATTACTATTATTTTCCCAATAATCACAAAGTCAAAATTATTTGATGGCACGTCTATGACCTCATTAAACATTTCTTTAGAAAAATGGCACGTGGATACGTAAAGGTTCGCCATCCCTGTATCTAGTAGGAATATTTCTGACACCGATAGAACGTACCTATCTCATTTTCACTGCAGTCACTCTCCTTTTATGCTGTTATACTTACATCAGAAAATTCTTTATTCGTTATCGTCTGAGGTGCAACAGCATTCAAAATTCCACTAATATTCGAATTTTCAATTGCATACGTATGTAATCTACACAAATCGTCTATATGTATCCAAGGTAAGTATTGTTCACCAGATGCGACAGGACCACCCAAGCCAAGGAAAAATGGTAAATATAACTGTTTTATCATTCCTCCAGCTCTTCCTAAAACTACACCACTCCGTACTACAACTTTTCTAATAGAAACATTGTCAGGAAACGTAGCTGCTCTCTCCCATTCGTGACACAACGCAGACAGATAATCACTTTTTGTTGTCATAGATTGTTCAGTATATACTTTAGTTTCGCTAGGCTCATAAATTCCTACGCCTGTCATTAAAACGAAAACTTTTGGTGTATGATCTGTTTCTGAAATTGCTTTTACGAGAGCTTGGGTGCTGTTAACTCGAGAATTCCATACGTTTTGCTTGAATCCAGCTGTCCATCTCTGTTTCATGTCTAAGACATTTTGTCCTGTTAAGTTGACAACAGCTGTTGTTTCTTTAGGAAGACCGTTACTTGCTAAATCATGCCAGGACATTCGATTTGGTCCTGGCATACGAGAAATTATTTTGACGCTATATCCTTTATTTTGTAGTAACTTGGTGAGGTGTGAGCCGACAAATCCTGACCCTCCTCCTAGAAAATTGGGAATATAATATTTTATTATTAGTCATAATTATTTTTCACCTATAACAACATAACCCAATGGCATGGTTATTTATAATTACATTAATAACTTCTTTTGATAATAATTTGTAAAAAGATAATTCAATGTCAAAATTACTTAAAGCCGTGTCAAAATTATTCAAGGAAGATTCAAGAGCATTTTTTTTGAGTAAAAATAGATATAACATCCTGTCAAATAACGGAAAAGTTATATAATTAAATTTATATTTAAATGAAAAGCATAAAAGAAAAACTACGTATTATTTTATTTGTAATACATATTTTATCTTCAACATAGTCAAAATAATTGTTAAATAAACATGTAAATAAAAACTACATTATCTGCTGCTCGTATTTATTTGTTGACATAACAGATGGCTCTACATACTTCCTTTATATTCAAGTACAGTTTACTCTATAGATAGTGGGCCCCCTTATTTTTGACCCGTATTTCTATTCAAACGTCCAAAAAAGATTCAATGTAGGTACATCATATTTACGCCCCGCCCCATTAAAAGTTTTACGCATACAATTCATGTAATACAGAAAAATCGCCTTACTGTATCAAGCAATACGGTCGATATTTCAATGCTAATATTAGCCGTGTTCCTTTGGGCTGTGATTATGATTTTGTGAATCCTGATTAATATATTCGTGATTCTTTTGAAACAGGATTTAAAAATTATATCAAGAAAACAACAACACAATCTAGTGTCAAATGTCAATGTCATATGCAGACTAATGCAAACTATCCTATTTTATTTTATAAATAATCAACTGTCAAGTATTATAGTCAGAATTAAAAATGGATTATATTGAAGTAAAAAATAATGTTCTTGGTAAAAAATATGAAGTATGTTTATTTCAAACAAATCTTTATGTGGTTCATTACACGCTTTTGTAGAAAATTTTTATTTCCCTTGATGCCACAAACCCCACATTCGTAAATTTCTACGCTCGAAATAGTATATTTTCAATTTGTTCTGAACTGAATCCATGGGAATCACTCAAAAAGGTTGATTCTGAAGGGAAGGGGGAAGGATGTCTAGTGATCACAAAAAGAGAAAGTGGGGATAACGAATAGGAAACGTGAAAACATTATTCTTCTTAATCATGATCACTTTTATCATTTAGATTCCGAATCACAGCCCGAAGGAACACGGCTATTGTATTTTGGTACTTCAAATCATCATACTTTCTTTGTCTGTTATATACGTAATACTATTTTACATCTTTGTCTAGACCACTAGACGTTATTTCAGATTTAGAGTTAAAAAGTAAAGGACCCTTCACGGAATGTTTTACCTCCCGTTACCCTTGGTAAGGAAGGTAAAGGGATCGTGATAAAAATCCCATATCGATCCCTAGAATCCTATTTTAACATTTTCACGATGATGCGTGTGTGTATGTATGTGTGGATCCTCCACTCTAACTCAAATACTGTCATTCAGACAAATTTGAAACCTTATTCTAATACGCATTAGATTTTGATGTAAAACAGTTAACCGGAACTGGCACTTTACTTGAAGCTCAAAATAGTTTTTCTTCGAAAAATACCTTTAAATGTTAATTTTTAGAGATTTATGTTATTATAAAAATAAAAGATTATTAAATTTACTATTGGTTTGCAATAATACATTTTCTATATATTTTATGAATAAATTTATAAAATTATCTATAATTTTAATCCCGGAGCGTACGCTTTAAACAAGCAAAACTCCTTGGATACACAGTTCATATCTAAAATGTATGTAACTGACAGATAAATGTTACTGTCAAAGAACTAATCATTTAGGAGCTATTAACATACCTAGGAATGTTATGCATATCATAACTGCCGAAGATGTCGGTTTGAAATCCGAGCTCGTAGAGCGAGGATTTTAAGACATCTAAGGCTTATTATGATAAATAACATCCGTGGTTTGTTCAATAGTTTATCGGTTTCAGAAAATTAAGACATTATTGATAAATATCATTTTATGAAATTTTCTCATTAATGCTACTTTCAGATTGCTATGGTTAACAGAAAATTATTTTGACATATGTCAATATGACAAATATTCAAATTATGTGCTTTGTTCCACATGTTTATTACTTTAGAATAAAGTAGACCGTATTTAGAACGATAGGCTAACGTTATCTGTATGTATTAATGAAGAGCATTATATTTTCATTTTATTTTATTTTCATTTTGTAGACCGTTGTTGACAAGTCAGTATGGTAGATACAGTTATTACTTAGTTACCTGCCTACTTTTGTACATGTAAACAATGGAATAATATCCTGAAACCGGTAAAATGAATAATAGTAACGTTTTTTTAAAAAAATCTGATGTGGCCAACACTATACCTCCCGCCATTAGATTTTAATTAATTTAAATATACATACTTAAATATGTACTTATGCTGGAAACTGTATTAAGTTCCATTCCATATAACTATGGTTCTGTTTACTATTTTCTTTTTAAAACGTAACATTTATTTGTCAGTTACATAAATTTGAAATATAAACTGTGTATCCACTGAGTTGTGTTTGTTTAAAGTCTAGGCTCTGGGATTTAAATTACAGATAAATCTATATATTTATCCATAAAATATGTAGAAAAAGTTAATGCAAATCTGTAGAAAATTTTGTAATCTTTAATTTTTATGATACGTAACATAACAGAAAAACTATTTTGAGCTTCAAATAAAGTGCCATTTTCGATTATCCGATCCAAAATCTAATAAATTGATCCGCCACAACACTTGTCTAATAAATATCTATTTAAATACTCAATATACCAACCCATGGAACAACCCTAGCATGTTGTATCCGGCGTCTCGTAAGTGTTGAAGAACTAAAGAACCTTGTTTATTGTTAACAGTTTTGCTTATTGGATTTGATCCCGGGTTTTTAAAGCTACGATTCCTATTCATAAATATATTACATTCACAATAATTTTCAACAAAAATAATTGTTATTCATATATACGACATTGGCAAAATACTTTGGCATCATTCTCCCATAAGAACGATTCTTATTATTTTAAATATAAAACAATATCAACATGTTTATTTGCATAGTTTTGTTGTTTTCTGTTGTTTATTGGCAACAAAATCTAATATTTATCTTAATTACTTTATATTTAGATCAGTTTTCAAACTTATTTTGATTGAAATATAACATAAGTGGTACAGAAAAATAAAAATTAAAAATTATATTATAAGATACTGTCAGACGACGGAAACCAGCAATTTTAATATTAATTATAAACGTCAAAAGTCGACAGAATATCGTAATTTAACATAGCCAAGTTTTGGAATTGGCAAGAAAATTGTATTTCCTGCTTATAGTTTCATAATATGACAGATTTTGACAATTATTTCTTGTCTAAAATACTCAAATGAGCGATTTTGAAGAAGATTTTTGATTTGATTCACGCGGAACGTTGGTTAAAAATTTCACCTGTTTTAATAAATATGAAACTAAAATATAGTATAGGTTGTATTTAAATTTACAAAGTTGATGTCACTTCCGGTTATACCGGAAGTTCCATAATTACAATTTTCACACAATTCAATAATCAATATGTGTATCTGCAATAATAACCGAGAGGAAGGGTGTTTTCACTTTTTTGTAAAAAACATCAAATATCTCGAAAAAGAAAAGAGATACCGACCTGTGGTTTTAAAATCTAAATCTACGCCCTTCAAACTAATTAAATACAAATTATCAGAATATTTAATTTTTTAAAAAATTCGACCCTTCTTTAAACCACACCACCCGTATACCCAAAAATGGGTGTGTGATACACCTTCAACGACCTCACCAGAAAATTCCTCGTACCAAAAACCATAGGTATACCAATTTTCATCAAAATATTCCAACGGATACATTCTTTAAAATCGTTAAAATCTGAAAAAATGGCCAAAAATCGCAAAAAATCTAAGGGTACCCCTTAGATTTTTTGCGATTTTTGGCTATTTTCAGACTTTTCCTTCTGGAGATTGTAATAGTTGTTCAAAAATTACGAAAATTGGTATGCTTATGTAATTTTGCTCGTAGAATCTAATGGTGATATCGCCAGCGGTGTAATTTCCACCCTTTTTTAAACCACACCATTCTCATACCCAAAAATGGGTGTGCGTTACACCTTCAACGACCTCACCAGTAAATTCCTCGTACCAAAAACCATAAGTATACCAATTTTTATCAAAATATTCCAACGGATACTTTTATTATTAAATATTCTTTAAAATCGTCAAAAACTGAAAAAATCGCAACCTTAGATTTTTTGCGATTTTTGGCCATTTTCAAACTTTTCCTTCTGGAGATTGTAATAGTTGTTCAAAAATTATGAAAGTTGGTATGCTTATGTAATTTTGCTCGTAGAATCCAATGGTGATATCGCCAGCGGTGTATAATTGACCATATTTGAGATATGATCCAAAAATGGGCATTTTTGAGCAAAGTTTTGAGGACGAATATCTCGGACACGAAAAGAGATATCGACCTGTAGTTTTAAAATCTTAAATCTACACCATTCAACCTACTTAAATACAAAGTTTTAGAATTTTTAATTTTTTAAAAATTTCGACCCCTTTTTTAAACCACACCATCTTCATACCCAAAAATGGGTGTGCGGTACACCTTCAGCAAAGCTGGCTGTTTTATGAAATTTAATTTCGTTATAATTTTTTGACTTTATATCTATTGAATATAAAGTATAAAATAATATTAAATATTAAACAATGATATTTAACAGCGTTTTTTCAAGAAAAACTGTCAAGATCTTCAAATGAGGGTACTTCCGGTCGACCAGTTATAACCAAAATCTAATCAGCTCTTCAATTGGATGTAAAGAGGATAAATAGGTACGAAAAAATTATAATTTTTGGAAAGGTGGTTTTGGAGTTATGCGATCCGAAAACATCGTCACACACACACACACACACACACATACATGTACTATTATTCATGAAAGATGACTATTCAAGGTTATTTGTTCGAAGAAAGAATACACATCACTTTACAGCAGTAGCTTAGCAACATTTTGTATTAGAAAGAGAAAGATTATTTGACCTATGTCTATTTAATTTATGCGGTGTGACATATATACGTAAATAGTGGCATTACTTTCTAACACACTATAAGGGGCTGTCCTTAAATTACGTAACGCAAAATTAGGAAATTTTTGATACCCTTTGTAACGCACCCGTAACGCAAACATGAACCCCCACCATATATTACGTAACGCAGTACTTGACCCCCCCCCCAATTTTTTTTACTGGATATAAAAGTATATGGCCTCTTTAATATTCAGTTAAAATTTGAAACAGAAACTATTTAAATTAATGTACATAAAGATGAAAAATAACAGAACAGAACAGAAACTATTTAAATTAATGTACATAAAGATGAAAAATAATGTACTACTCTTGCCCTACGGCTTGTCACCCCAATTTCTTTACTGGATATAAAAGTATATGGCCTCCTAATTATTCAGTTAAAATTTGAAACAGAAACTATTTAAATTAATGTACATAAAGATAAAAAATAATGTACTACTCTTGCCCTACGGCTTGTCACCCCAATTTTTTTACTGTATATAAAAGTATATGGCCTCCTTAATATTCAGTTAAAATTTGAAACAGAAACTAATTAAATTAATGTACATAAAGATGAAAAAATAACAGCACAGAAATTAAAAGCATATGCATTTCCATATGCTTTTAACAAACTATTGAAAAGTTTTTCCTTATCAACACTACTTGAATTCATGTTTTAATATGAATTGCATTGCACGAATGAAAGACCACTGGCCCGAATTTGAACTGTGCCCGACATATTATGTTGACTATTATTGAAAACAAACGACTGCCTGCATATACGAATTAGCACCGCGAAATTTGAATATTTCAAAACTATTAAAGCAAGTTTAGCAATATTTTTTATATTTTATCGTTACGTAACGCACACATTAACCCTCCCCCACCCCCTCGTAACGCTACTCTTGACCCCCCCCCCTTGAAGCGTTACGTAATTTAAGGACAGCCCCTAAATAATCATTACGTATTCTGCAAAAAACATAAGTTAAGAACATAAATCTTTCAGAAAGGCATTAAAGTTATAAAGTTATCTGCAAGTAATATTATATCAGACGGGTCACAAATGACCTTGAGTAGTCATCTTTCGTGAATAATAGTTTACATCACATCCATCCGTACGTACATACAGACATCGTAAAAGTAGTAAAATCGTATTCTAGGGACCCTAAAACGTGCTTATTCGTTAAAAACTCATCATAGAATTTTTCGACCAAAGACAATACTTTCCTCCTTCCTTACCTAAAGGTGACGGAAGGTAAAAAGTAAACTGAAGATGAATATACTTTCACTTACAGCCTCTAAAATAATATATCATTTCCCCCACTCCCAGTAACTGCGTTGAGGGTACTTATCCTTGAGGCAGGCTTCAGGTATCAGGCTTGCTGTTGGGGACAATGGGTCCCTTACGGCCCATCGAGGAGCAGCGACAATCTCGGGTACTCAGGTGCAAGGGCTGCACATCATGAATTAGTAGTTACCGATACACTAGACGCAACCTCAAGTCTGAATATTGAATGAGCGGCAAATAGGGTTTCTAGCCGTCGACGAAGCTTCATGAGCGAAAATGTAAGAGAATAATTGTTTCTGTTTAACCAGCAGTGGTTTAGATGTTCAACAATGTTGTGTATATTGTATGATTGTAATTTGTTGCTTTAGAAAGGGGAAATAATTTAATTCATCACTTTAAATGAAATATTTATATTCAAAAGGTTCTAAGTGCCTTTATTTAATGAAATAGTATATTATGTTATTAGGAGTAGAAAGCGGTCTTTTTGTGTTGAACCCAGCTATTGCGGCCGAGGCGCTAGCCGAGGCTAGGCAAGCTGGGTAAAACACAAAAAGGGCGTTCTACTCCGAATGACATAATATACTATTTTTTCTTCAAGTGTTTCAAAGAATTTTTTGACATTTTTTTGGAATTTTTTAATTGTAGAGTTTGCAATTTCTGCCAAAGCAGGCTGTGTACACTACAAAACAAAAACAACACAACTGTCAAATAACAATTTTCAATATAATATGTGTTGCTGTGACAACTGCCGCCGCCAGCGGTGAACTAAAACACTAACATTTTTTTACTAGTACAACAATAACAACATTTTTGTACTAGTAAGACAATGAACATCTTCTACAGTGTGTGTACAGGAGCATAATATTATTATTATAATACGCTTGAAGAAAAAGTGTTTTATATGATGATAATCCAGTCAAATATACAAAAAAAATGTATAAACTTTTGAAAAATTCGCATAGAGCTAAAAATTGGTACTGACCTTAAATACATCATTATGAAAGAAATGTCACAAGTCCTCATCGATTCTACTTCTGCTAAAAAAATTATTCAAGGTCAAAGCTCAAAACGGTTTTTTGCAAATATCTCGAAAACAATTGCCCGTATTAAAATTTTACAAGAATACAAAATTAAAGCTCAATATTTTTACTTCCTTGTACGAAGTAAAGGAAGTATTGTAATCGCGAAAAATTTCGGTTTTGAGATTTCAACGGAAATATCCATTTTGACCATCCCTGAATCCATTTTGACTAATTTCGTCGTGACGTCTGTACGTACGTACGTACGTGCTTATGTATCTCGCATAACTCAAAAACGGTAAGCCGTAGAAAGTTGAAATTTTGTATTTAGGACTGCTATAACATCTAGTTGTGCACCTCCCTTTTTGGTCATTACATAATTTCTAGAAATGTTACTTTATTTGAAGCCTATAATAGATTTTAATGAAAAACTATCTTAAAATATAATCTAACACTTTTCAAATTTGGTATATAAGACTTTTATGTCAATTGGAATAACATAGTGGATTTTGGTTAAAACAGGCTAACCGGAAGTGATATATTACCTAAAGTTGTTAACAGTTTTTCTTGAATAAAATGGTTTCATTTTGATTTTAGAAATAAATGCTTCAAATAAGAGTTTTAGAGAATTAAATTCTGCGTCTAGCACATCAAGTATTATTAAATTAGCCCTTTGTATAAGCGAGATATGTAAATTTAAAACATACTTTTTGGTTTTTGTAATGAAGCTTGCTATAGAATAGGACAAAAAATAACAAAAAAATAAAAATAGATGTTAATGTCAAATTACGTCAAACACGTGCAATTTTATAATTGGGTCTATACTTCATCTTCATACTGGTCTTGCGTTCAAGGAAGTCGTGTGGTGTCCACATCAGATTTTTTAATGAAAAGTGTTTTATATGATAATCCAGTCAAAATAGACAAAAAAATGTTTAAACTTTGGAAAAATTCGCATAGAGCTGAAAATTTGTACAGACCTTAAATACATCATTATAAAAAAAATGTCAAAAGTCCTCATCGGTTCTACTTCTGCTAATAAAATTATTCAAGGTCAAAGGTCAAAACGGTTTTTCGAAAATATCTCGAAAACAATTGCCCGTATTAAAATTTTACAAGAATACAAAATTAAAGCTCAATATTTTTTATACAAAAAATCTGGTGTGGCCAACACAGTACCTCCCGCCATTTACAGCCCGAGTCACAAAAAAGATTAAGTTTTTTGGATTAGCGAATTTTACTCTAATTTTGATAGTTTATTTCTTAAAATATAGTCTAATCTAAACAGTTATTCTATTTGTTCTTCATTACACTCGTATTTTCACTTTTTACAGATTCGTAGAACAAGAAAACAATTCTAGCAATTGCACCAGTCGTGGACAGCGGCGGATCGGTCATGGATCTGAATCTTGAGGAGCTCCAGAGGATTTCCGTGCCCTGAGGAAAGACTTCGCCCTGACCCCATAACATCTTCTATTATGAATGTAAGCTCCTCTCCCATTTCTTAACAATAATGTATAAATAAACAAATAAATGTGTAATTTTATAATAAACAAAAATATATGTGTTTAGATAAATTATTTATAACAAAAAAATTATAATACTCATTTAACTATCAAATATAGGGTGATTAATAATCGAGAAAATTGTAACGATTATTTATTCGCAATTTTACACACACGTTATAATATTTTTTTGTTGATCGTAATTAAATTGGATATGTAAACAAATACAATCTCATTCAACATTTCTTTCATCTTCAATAAAATGTACAACAAATAATGTAAAATAATCTAATTTTATTCTGTAAAAAATATTACTATGTAATACGTTTAATACTACAATAAATAGCATATAAACAAATACATAATCTATTATTCAATATTCCTTTTGCAATCCCAAAATTATATAATAGGCAACCTGCGATCCAGAGCTACCTTTAATGAAAATGGTGCGTATACCTATTGGAAATTTAAACAGAGTAAATGGTGCATGGATGCTTCTTTTTATATGGGGCGTGTACCTATTGGGATTTTAAAATCAGTGAATCGTGCATGGATGCTTCTTTTAATATGGGGCATATACCTATTGGGAATTTAAACCGAGTGATAGTGCATGGATGCTTCTATTCATATGGGGTGTATACCTATTGGGAATTTAAACCGAGTGATCGTGTATGGACTTCTTTTAATATGGGGCCCATGCACGCTAAAAAAAATTTAATCGTGCATAGATGCTACCTGAAAGTAGCATCTATGCACGCTAAAAAAAATTTAATCGAGTATAGATGCTACCTGAAAGTAGCATCTATGCACGCTAAAAAAATTTTAATCGTGCATAGATGCTACCTGAATGTAGCATCGCAAGAGGCTCAGATTTTTGCTGAAAAAAATTATGAAGGTTGGTAGGTAGGTATTTAGTAATTTGTATTATGAATAAAAGATTGTAGTTTTAATTAATTAATTTTATTTCACGAATTGATATACATTGCATTTGATATGATTCTTACATAACTATTAGTACACAATATTGTTTTTATGCTAATTAATGATCTATTTAAATATTAATTTAATGGATAAATGTAACAAATAGATTGTGCTATTTTGAGAGGCAGAAATACAGGAAATAAACTATTTATTATACCAACTTGGACTAACTGACTAGCTGAAAATGATTTTGATATTTGAAATGTTCGAATTGTTATATTTACCTATTATTATTTAAGTTAGATAGCAACTCGTGCTTTTCAAATTTTAATTCAGCATGCATTGTTATACAAGATAACTATTGTATGTACTTATTTCATCATCAGGATATATTATTTCTCATCAGATATTTATATTTATATCTATATTGCATACATAGGAGATTAAGTTAAGATTTATTTACATACATACATTTTACAAATAAGATAATCAGGGTTACAAATACATATGTTAGGGGGGGGGGGGCTGTTTGTCGGAGGCAAGGGGTGTGTTTTGTGAAACAGCCAGAGCGCATTAGCTTCCGGGGAGTATCTTTCATGCTTTGGGAATCTGATACAGCATGATCATTTTTCATATTCATCAGCTCATCTCTCTGCTACGAAGTTCTGTAACATTTAAAAATATAGATGAAATTTATAAATTTGAATTACTGGATAAAGAAAATAATATTAACTTATGTGCAGAATATAAAGAAAAGTTTCAATCGCTCGGAAATATTAAAAAATATAAAATAAATAAAAATACACATATTGAAATATTGTATATGAGTGTAACTCTAATTATTTTTTTCATAAAAAAATCAACAATTATTTGAATATATCGTTTATATCTGAAACAGTATCAAGGAATAATGAATTCAACTACAAGCTAATACAAAAATAATAATAATTATTGAACTCACAATGAATAAATAAAGTATAGCTAGGTATAACTCCAGGTCCTGTAGGTGTCTAAAAATCAATTCAGAGCACCAGGGCGTCGTTCTCGAAGCCGCCCCCCACGAGCACAACACAAGCACGTCTGTCCACTAGCACTGCAACAATAAGAATGTCTAAATTAATACATTTTAAATAATTATATAAAATAATGGTAACAAACTTATAGAAGACCAAGGGGGACATCCGATTAGAGAAGAAAATATTTTTTAAACCAGTGGTTCTCAAGTTACAATACAAAGTTATATTTTCTTAAATAGGATGATATAATTTTTTAGGCCTATCGATAGAGTATTTTTTTCTGAATTCAACCATATAATTATTTTATATGCTTACATAAGAAAATATTCAGAAAAATACGATTGAAATTTAAATAAATTTTATTTTTAGTTATTTTTCAGTAGGCTATACATGAAAAATAATGGAGTATGTGACCATATTCGAATTTCAATATATATGTCATAAAATATAAAAACTAACCACTGTAACTCATTATAATAATAAAAACTAAGTATTAATTTGTAATAATCTTGTTATTAACAATTTAATGTTTTGGAGAAGGGATATATGCCGTAAGTATGTTAGAACCGTGGACGAAGACAGATAGACTGCGGGAAGGAAAAAGACAGTTATAAATCAGCCTATCAGCGTCGCGTTTATGTTGTGGTAGGTGTGTGATAGTGTAGCATGGTCACATCTGACTATAACTATCTCTTTCCCTCCCAGTCTAACTGTCTTTTTTCACGCTTCTACCATTGTCACGTCACAAATCCTTTCCCCAACTTTTTAATAATTATTTTCTCGTAAATTACGAATAATTAATCGATGTAAAAATATACGGGTATTTTTTTTGTCTAGTATCATATTATGTATAAATAAAAATTTGGTCACATACCCCATTGACCTTAAATTAAAATGAAACAAATATTTGTTAATAACGTTTATAAACAGTGTTCTATTTAATTGTTATCCAAAATTATTCAAATTTGTTTTCATATATATAGCCTACTGAAAAATGACTAAAATGTAAATTTATTTAAATAAATAAATATATCATCCCGGCATTTGGGTGTGCCAATCTGCTTTGTTCACAGATATCGGTAATGATGATGACATATTTGTACCGTGCGGGCGTTTACTAGGCGTCACCTCACGGGCACTCATTGCTGGCGTGGAGAGTGCACCACAGGGGTCAATTTCGTGCCATTTAAAATTGGAAATATTAAACTTATTAAATTTATTTATTTAAATTTCAATTAAATATTTCTGAATCATTTTGTTATATAAAGATATAAAATGATTATACGGTTGAATTCAGAAAACAATACTCTATCGAAAGAACCTAAAAAATATATATCATCTTATTTAAAAGAAATATAACATTGTATTGCAACTTGAGAACCACTGGTTTAAAATAATATATTCTTCTCTAATCGGATGTCCCCCTTGGTCTTCTATAAAATTGTCTTATAATATTATTTTGTATCTTAAATAATATAGAAATTATTTGAGGTAATTCGTTTAGCTGTTACACCCTATCGCCTATGTTTATTTATATAAATAACGTATGTAATGACCATTGTTTTCCTTTTTCCTATTGGCTATGAATGAAGAGCTGTATATAATTTGACGTTACAGGAGTGGGGGTTGTTTTCATGACTATTCTTGACGCCAATTTTTACCTTCCGTCACCTTTAGGTAAGGAAGGTATTGTCTTTGGTCAAAAAATTCGGTGGTGAGTTTTTGATGAATAAGCACGTTCTAGGGTCCCTAGAATACGATTTTACTATTTTCACGATGATGTCTGTGTGTGTGTGTGTGTGTGTGTGTGTGTGTGTGTGTGTGTGTGTGTGTGTGTGTGTGTGTGTGTGTGTGTGTGTGTGTGTGTGTGTGTGTGTGTGTGTGTGTGTGTGTGTGTGTGTGTGTGTGTGTGTGTGTGTGTGTGTGTGTGTGTGTGTGTGTGTGTGTGTGTGTGTGTGTGTGTGTGTGTGTGTGTGTGTGTGTGTGTGTGTGTGTGTGTGTGTGTGTGTGTGTGTGTGTGTGTGTGTGTGTGTGTGTGTGTGTGTGTGTGTGTGTGTGTGTGTGTGTGTGTGTGTGTGTGTGTGTGTGTGTGTGTGTGTGTGTGTGTGTGTGTGTGTGTGTGTGTGTGTGTGTGTGTGTGTGTGTGTGTGTGTGTGTGTGTGTGTGTGTGTGTGTGTGTGTGTGTGTGTGTGTGTGTGTGTGTGTGTGTGTGTGTGTGTGTGTGTGTGTGTGTGTGTGTGTGTGTGTGTGTGTGTGTGTGTGTGTGTGTGTGTGTGTGTGTGTGTGTGTGTGTGTGTGTGTGTGTGTGTGTGTGTGTGTGTGTGTGTGTGTGTGTGTGTGTGTGTGTGTGTGTGTGTGTGTGTGTGTGTGTGTGTGTGTGTGTGTGTGTGTGTGTGTGTGTGTGTGTGTGTGTGTGTGTGTGTGTGTGTGTGTGTGTGTGTGTGTGTGTGTGTGTGTGTGTGTGTGTGTGTGTGTGTGTGTGTGTGTGTGTGTGTGTGTGTGTGTGTGTGTGTGTGTGTGTGTGTGTGTGTGTGTGTGTGTGTGTGTGTGTGTGTGTGTGTGTGTGTGTGTGTGTGTGTGTGTGTGTGTGTGTGTGTGTGTGTGTGTGTGTGTGTGTGTGTGTGTGTGTGTGTGTGTGTGTGTGTGTGTGTGTGTGTGTGTGTGTGTGTGTGTGTGTGTGTGTGTGTGTGTGTGTGTGTGTGTGTGTGTGTGTGTGTGTGTGTGTGTGTGTGTGTGTGTGTGTGTGTGTGTGTGTGTGTGTGTGTGTGTGTGTGTGTGTGTGTGTGTGTGTGTGTGTGTGTGTGTGTGTGTGTGTGTGTGTGTGTGTGTGTGTGTGTGTGTGTGTGTGTGTGTGTGTGTGTGTGTGTGTGTGTGTGTGTGTGTGTGTGTGTGTGTGTGTGTGTGTGTGTGTGTGTGTGTGTGTGTGTGTGTGTGTGTGTGTGTGTGTGTGTGTGTGTGTGTGTGTGTGTGTGTGTGTGTGTGTGTGTGTGTGTGTGTGTGTGTGTGTGTGTGTGTGTGTGTGTGTGTGTGTGTGTGTGTGTGTGTGTGTGTGTGTGTGTGTGTGTGTGTGTGTGTGTGTGTGTGTGTGTGTGTGTGTGTGTGTGTGTGTGTGTGTGTGTGTGTGTGTGTGTGTGTGTGTGTGTGTGTGTGTGTGTGTGTGTGTGTGTGTGTGTGTGTGTGTGTGTGTGTGTGTGTGTGTGTGTGTGTGTGTGTGTGTGTGTGTGTGTGTGTGTGTGTGTGTGTGTGTGTGTGTGTGTGTGTGTGTGTGTGTGTGTGTGTGTGTGTGTGTGTGTGTGTGTGTGTGTGTGTGTGTGTGTGTGTGTGTGTGTGTGTGTGTGTGTGTGTGTGTGTGTGTGTGTGTGTGTGTGTGTGTGTGTGTGTGTGTGTGTGTGTGTGTGTGTGTGTGTGTGTGTGTGTGTGTGTGTGTGTGTGTGTGTGTGTGTGTGTGTGTGTGTGTGTGTGTGTGTGTGTGTGTGTGTGTGTGTGTGTGTGTGTGTGTGTGTGTGTGTGTGTGTGTGTGTGTGTGTGTGTGTGTGTGTGTGTGTGTGTGTGTGTGTGTGTGTGTGTGTGTGTGTGTGTGTGTGTGTGTGTGTGTGTGTGTGTGTGTGTGTGTGTGTGTGTGTGTGTGTGTGTGTGTGTGTGTGTGTGTGTGTGTGTGTGTGTGTGTGTGTGTGTGTGTGTGTGTGTGTGTGTGTGTGTGTGTGTGTGTGTGTGTGTGTGTGTGTGTGTGTGTGTGTGTGTGTGTGTGTGTGTGTGTGTGTGTGTGTGTGTGTGTGTGTGTGTGTGTGTGTGTGTGTGTGTGTGTGTGTGTGTGTGTGTGTGTGTGTGTGTGTGTGTGTGTGTGTGTGTGTGTGTGTGTGTGTGTGTGTGTGTGTGTGTGTGTGTGTGTGTGTGTGTGTGTGTGTGTGTGTGTGTGTGTGTGTGTGTGTGTGTGTGTGTGTGTGTGTGTGTGTGTGTGTGTGTGTGTGTGTGTGTGTGTGTGTGTGTGTGTGTGTGTGTGTGTGTGTGTGTGTGTGTGTGTGTGTGTGTGTGTGTGTGTGTGTGTGTGTGTGTGTGTGTGTGTGTGTGTGTGTCTGTGTGTGACAAAATTTTCTAATGCGATAACTCTAATACTACAATTCCAAAAATTATAATTCTTTCGTATTCCTCTTCGTTACATCCATGTGAAGAGCTGATTAGATTTTGGTTATAATTGGTCAACCGGAAGTACCCTCATTTGAAGATTTTAACAGTTTTTCTTGAAAAAACGATGTTAAATATCAGTTTTTCACATTTAATGTTTTTATAAATATTAAAGAATTATATATTCTCTATACGATTTGAATGCATTTTATACTTCATATTAAATGGACATGGAGTTAAAAAATTATAAAGAAATTAAATATCATATATATTAGTCAGCTTTGCTGTAACTCTGGAAACAGCTGATACATTAAAAAAATTCTGATTGAAAGGTGTCAGTGTCAACTGCAGTTGACAGTATGTTCATGTTATAATTTTACTGTAAATATAGGATCTTTTGTTAGAAACTTTCTGTATGGAATTTGTATAAAATACATACAACTGCCTTAAGGTAATGTACAAGAAATATAATCTTTTGCAAGGAACTTTCTGTATGACATTTATACAAAATACATAGAACTGACGGAAGGTAATGTGCTGGTCACATCAGATTTTTTTATATAACTACTTACGAAAATAACAACGAATTATTATTTTTTATTACTTTGAAAAATAGATCATAAACTCTCATTTAATAAATATTAAAAAAAAAATGTGAAACCGCCTCGTTCATAGGGGTGACGTTCACACCCGTTGCGTGAACCACAGTAAGTCGTATTATGGGATAGTGGCGAATATCTCTTTATTTACGTAATGAAATTCCATTAAACCCGAACCGGAAAGTTTGGTTGCGGGCCGGATACAGCTTCTGACCCTTTACTTTTCCGTTAACACCCTGATAGTGCCGCCAAACCAACACGATGTTTCCCTAACCTTAATATACACGACGCTAACGACACGCAGGAACGGACCAAGGGGATTTTCGCACAATTCACAATCACCATGAAAGATTTTTTCAACCTTAGCAAACACTTCAGAGTCTAATAACGAGAATACCTTTCCGTGAAATTTGATATTTTACACTATTAATGTTGATTAGAAATGTCATTAATGACACGTCTATAGTGATTATTATCGTAATAATTATTTTCTTGATTAATGACATGATATTGGTTCAATAGATACCGATTCCTATAGATTCCCTTATAGTTAGACTTTGATTGTTCTGGTATACATACCTACTACTAAAGACCTTCGAGATTTTATTAATATGTTATTATATCAATAAATATTTTCTTGATTTATAATATGATATTGGTTTATTAGATCCCGATCTCGATTCTCCTTTAAAGTCTCACTTTGGTTGTTATGGTATGTGTCGGCGGTAATCACTGAAATCCGTCAATCCCGGCAATGCCTAGATGGTACAGTGGAATGGTCAGAAAACCCTACACTGGCGATCTGCTGGAAACCAATCATTCCGCTTCGCTCCGTGTTGGCTTACATCGACACTTAATATAAATAAATATATCATCACGGCCTATTATCCATTGCTGGGTGTACCAATCTGCTTTGTACGCAGATACCGGTAATGCACCGTGCGGGCGCTTATCAGGCGTCACAGGGATCATTTTTGTGCCATTTAAAATTCGAAATATTTAGCGTCGGTCGGAATCGAACCCGATTCCCCAGTTTCGCGATCTGACACTCAGGCACGCGGCCACGAGACCCCATAACGCTGACTACATTAACCGTGGTTTTAACTGGGATGCAAGAGTGGCTGGAACTGGAATTTAATGTTGGACAAAAATTAGTTAACTAGGCATTACTGGGATTGACAGATTTCAGTGTTTCCCGCCAACATATGTATGACAGTGTAACGTTTTCGAACCGATTATGCAATAAATCTCATTGGTTGTTCTTGCATTAAGTTACTTTTATTCACTTGTGGTTAATTTTTTTTTGTGCGCTTGCACAGAGAGTGACCTTTTTCGTGCCTGTTTTGCGTGCGCAAAGTGGTTCATTTCTTAACACTGTCCGCAGTGTTAAGAAATGACCCACAAGCAAAACAGGCACTGAAAAGGTAGCCATTTGCGCTCTCTTTTGTCAACGTAAAATGTCACTTTACCGCTCATGCGCGACAAAGTAGAGAAAACGCTCGCTGTCCAAATTTCTAACTGTACAATGTAGAGAAATGTCACTTTCTTAATAGAAACGTTTACTCAGGAACTAATGGCACTGTAGTTACACATTTACCATCTTCACAAGTCAATCTGACATATAATTGCTCTTTCGGTATATTACATAACCAAACAAAATGCCGCACTGCATTTATGCATTTATTTACAAAAACGAAGGTATAAAATGCTTAAATTATATTAAACCAGCGTTTCTTAACTTATGGGTCGCGACCCAAATTTGGGTCACGAAGGGGTTTGAGTGGGTCGCGTAAACTATTCAGGATTTTATAATTTTAATTACTAAATGCCAATCATATTTTTCTAAAATGTGTATAAAATTTCTCTAAAATATTACTAATGTTATCAACACAATGTAGAATAATTTCTACTGCTAATAACACTAGAGAGACTTTACCTTTATTACCTATCTTATGGAATCTGGTTTTTGTGCTCTTGTAATTACTAAAACTAAGGTTTTAGGAACCGCCGCGATTTGAAGAACATTAAAAATTTAAAATTTTAAAGAAATGCATTTTCAATCATGTTCGAAATTCAAATTGGGCAAATATGGGGAGTTAAGATTTATGTTTCGGACATTTGACTACCAGGCAGCATTAAAATTGTATCAAATTCATGTACCAAATTGTAACAATTTTCGTTTTATTTGATATTGTTGATCTTATTATGGTGCTAAATTTATTTGTTTGTTGTATATTAGTACTTATTCATTTTCTTATTTTCATAAATAGATTATTGTTTTTAATCAAACGTGTTTTTATTTTCTATACAATTTTCTATAGTGGGTCGCGAAACCAATATAATAGATAAATTTGGGTCGCACCTTGAAAAGGTTAAAAAACGTTGGATTAAACAATAGCTCCAGAAGAATGGAAAATAAAGATCAGAAGTACTTCTGATGATGGCGTAAGCCGAAATGCGCATAAAGTATCAATAAATTGTTATATTTGAATCTACACCGAGTGTTTTTACTTCAACTTATTCAACAATGTTTCAACGAGTGCCAACGGCTAAATCGATCAATTTAATTATGTAGTTATTATTCTTTTATCCAAGTTTACTTATATTATTTGTGTTGCAACGATCGCGTTTTTCAAAATTCCTTCCATTTCGTTGAACAAATAAATTTAGCGTAGAGAAGTTTTCAAAATTACTTAAATAAAGTGCAACATAAAAGAAAATTCATTCGTTAAAAAGTGGGCTGCTTGAAATTCTTGTCGGGCGGATATTTTTCATTAGAAACTAAACTTTTTATCTGGGAATGTTCGCGAAAAGACACGCTAGAATTTCCGTAAATAACGTTGTACGTATGCACGATGCGATTCGAAGCTAAAAGCCCGAAAGCAATTTTCTGAATCAACGGGTCGCTTTATCTCTTAGACACACCATTCAAATTGAATGTCGCGGCAGGGGCGAAACAAAGAAGTGCGATGATTATGTACGATCCTCTGGTGGCTATCGCTTCGTCAGTTGCAACTACATTCTAGCCGATAAAATAACACGAGGCTTTATTTGTTGTGGTTCGTTAATAAAGTAATTCCGTAGGGAGAGCTCTTCAAATTGCTGCTGATTTGATAGTTGCTGCGAACGATTCTGTTAGCTTAGGATGTTTGAAAATCCTACATGCTCCTCTCTTGCATACTCTTGTTAATTGAATTGATCAGATAGCTTGGTTTAGTTCAAATATTTAGCAGTTACTATCGGTTTCAGAAACACGACGGTGATTCAAAATTCATTTCATGTTTTAATTAACTTTTTTCTTGGTTTTACTGTATAATAAGCAACACAGAATGTACACATTACGGATGTTCCGAATATACAAAAACATGTATTCGCGAATAGGAATACAAATATTTTTTCATATTATTCGCGAATATGGATAAGATATTTTTACCTATAGGTACACTGTTCCATTTAAGCCATTCAGTAGATGGAGCTGGCAACAGCGCAAATTTGAACTAGCTGAAATTACATTGGGTAAACTTGTCTCTTGTCTCCAATTTCAGCCAATAAGAGAGGTCAAAACTATTCCCTACGCTCTGCAATACTGAATGGCTTAAATGGAACAAGGTATATACCGTTACCCCAGGTAAGACACGAATAAAGATTGTGGTAAAAATCGTATTGTAACGTTTTTATTTGTTTGGGTGAAGTGTAAATATTAGACAATTATTATTAATTAAAATAAGTGTTTATTAAACTATAATGAAAATGATATAAAACAATTATTGAAAACTAAGTAAGACTAAAACTATAATTAACTAGATAACTAACACTATTTATTTATTTAACCAATTAACACTACTATTTATTTCCACGATATTTCTTATTATTTATTTCCACTATCTATGTCACTTCTTTATTTATATCACGTTCAACTGTCCGCCTACCGACCTCCACAACGTCATATTCAACTGCTCGGACAGAAGTCACACCTTTCACCTCACTATCTGTCTATTTATGTAATTAACAGTCTAAAGCAGGGAACCCACTTATAACACGCCACGCCACGCCACACTACGCAACGTCGATCGACCGGGGTTTACATTTCCGAATGAATGTGCACACTAGTAACACGTTATGTTACGTCTTGGGCCGGAAGTATCGCTTTAAACATTGGTGTTCACAGTTTTTTGAACGACATGGAGTGTGATAGTTCTTCATCTGACGACGAGTGAGAATTAGAATTGAAGTGTGTTGCATCCATGATTACAAATAAAGGAAAAAGAAAGTGCTGGGTACACAGCGTAAATAGGCAGCGAGAAAAATATGGCGCGTTTCATACATTGGACAAAGAATTGAATATAATTGAAAAAATAAAAATTTGATAACTGTTGGTACACGCACACTTGCAGTTTGCAGTGAAAATAATGTCTAGTGCGGTGATAAAAGAGGAAGGGAGGGGACACCACGCTGTAACACGCGCACCAAAATGTCTGGACGGTTGGATCGAGCCGACGTCATCCCACGTCGCGTCGTGTGTTGTGGGATAGCATGGGACTGGTGTGTACGCATTGCATTGAAACCAGTGTGAAATTTATGTTTACACTTTCGTCGCGTAGCGTGGTGTAGCGTGGCGTCGTGTGGCGTGTTATAAGTGGGTTCCCTGCTTAACTTCCACAGCTTCAGTATCACCGACTTTCCGTATGCCACAATTCTTCACCACTACTGCCGAGTATCCACTTCCACTTGCCTTCCCAATACTCTACATCACTACCGAGTATTCTCTTTCACAGATATCCCGGTATACCAGTAACTTTCCGACTCGCTGTTGCTGTCCTCGTATACTATAGCTCGTCAACACTACCGAGTAATTCATCCACAGCTATCTCAGTTTACCAGTAACTTTTTTACAGTAACTGTATACACTCATTACGATACTGCTGTGCTTCTCCTAACACTCCATGTGAATGTCTCTATGACTCTCCGTCTATGTAACTAAGTCTCGAGCATAGCTGCGTCCCTTTTATACAGCTGCCATTATCTTCCAGAGAGCTCCAGATTGTTCGACCGCATAATAACAAGGGACACAAAAGGTTCAGGCGACCGGATGTAATTAAATACGTCACAGCTTGTTTGTTTACGTAGCTCGGCTGCTAGCGCGATTGCGTCATCGCTATAATTAGACGCTTGTTCAGCGTAGCAGCGGGGCTCACACGTTACAGTATATTGAGATTCCTAGAATCAATTTATACCTCCCGTTACCCTTGGCAAGGGAGGTATAGGGATCGTGCTAAAAATCGCATATCGAGATATTCGTAAATGGCCACGTTTTAAGACCCTTAGAATCCAATTTTAACATTTTCACGATAATGTCTGTGCATGGATCCTGCACTCTAACTCAAATAATACTATCATCATTCAGAAAATTTTGAAACCTTGTATTTCTACTTCTTCTAATATGGAAACAGCCCATTAGATTTTAGTGTAAATCGGATAACCGGAAATGACACTTTACTTGAAGCTCAAAATAGTTTTTCTTCAAATATCTTTAAATGTTATTTTTTCGAGATTAATGTTATATAAAAATTTAAGATTATTAAATTTTCTACAGATTTGCATTAATACTTTTTGTACATATTTTATGGATAAATTTATAAAATTATTTATAATTTAAATCCCGGAGCCTACATTTTAAACAAAAAAAACTCCTTGGTTTCGCAGTTATTCAAATGTATTTAACTGACAGATAAATGTCACTGTCAAAGAACTAATCATTTCAAATTAATAATATTAACGTTTTAAAAAGAAAAAAGTAAATAGAACAATAAGAAAGGAAATCAATACAGTTTTCAGCATAAGTAAATATGTAGGTATGTATTTAGATGAATAAAAATTAACGATTCGCAAAAAAGTTTAAGCTAATCCTCACTTTTATATTAGTGAATTCTACTCTATCCCGGTATTTAAAATTTAATCTTTATTTTATTATCAAAAAAGGTAGTTACTTGGATTAGATTAGACTATATTTTAAGAAATAAACTGCCAAAATTAGAGTAAAATTCGCTAATCCAAAAATAAGGATCAGCTTAATCTTTTTTGTGACTTGGGCTGTAAATGTCCGGAGGTAATGTGTTGGCCACACCAGTTTTTTAAAATTCTTACGATGATGTCTGTAAATGATTATGAATTTGCGAGTGAATCCAGTATTCTCTAATTCATTTTCAACCATTACGAAAATTTTGAATACTTGCTTTCTGCTCAATATTAAAACGAAAACACGCCACCAGATTTGAGTATGAATCGGAAAACCAGAAGTAGCACTTATAAAAGCTCTAAATATTTTTTCTTCGAAAATGTCTTTGTTTTGAATATTATTTTTTCGTGATTTAATTATACAAAATAAGTATTAATGAATTTTCTATAAGTTTGCGATATTATGATTTTGACTTGGAACTTAATTTTTTAATAAAGATAGGATGCCAAAAGTTTTAATAAAAAAATATTTTCCTACAACCGTGCATGAAAAGTCCTTTTCACGCACTCATTACAGTGTGTAAAGTGTCACTTTTCAAGCACTAGTGCGTGAAAAGTAAATAAGCGTTGCTAGGCAACATTAAAATTCGGTTGATTTGCCTGTCAAGTATATAATTAGGTAGTAAATAATAATGAAAGTAATAAAATTTATTAAAGAAATATGAATATACACTGTAAATGAAACAAATCTAATATTTTTTTAACGGATTGAGTACTAATCTAATTTTTAAAAACATTAACATTTTTTTGACATGTATTCTATCCTAAGCTAATTTTTAATATTAATATTAAATGTACAATTTGTACATTATAAAAGACTAATCATCGTCTGTCTGAGATTCTTCCAAGTGTTTAAGTTACATTTTGTACAGTGTTATGAGAAAGAGTACTAACAGTATTTGAAGCTGCTGGATGCCTGTACATGTTGTATGCAACACGTGTGTAAAATAGTATTTTTTGTCTCATGCGTAAAACATCGCACTCGACCAAAAAAGTACTACTTTACACACTTGTTACATAAATAACTATTTTGTCTATTACAACTTCCTCGAATGTTAAGACACAATTACGACTCATATTCCTTATAATGTCTGGACTGTAAAGGAGTGTAAAATTGAAATTAGTAATTTCTGATAAAGTCAAGTAAAGTAATAACTTCTAAAGATATTCGAAATATTTCTTGTCGTTTCGAGAAGTTGAAATTTATTCATTTATGTAAACTGAATGTTATCTTTCTTAATATTCAGCGTGATAAATTTTACGAAGTTGAATAATTAGTTAATTCTACAAGACTATCTTTTAATTAATAAAGTGCATGAAAAGAATAAAAAGTAAAAGTTTATTCTTGAAATATGCTTCATAAATTGTATTCATATTTTCTAGTTATTGTTACTACATTATAAAATTCCTATCTTTTGTCTTGTTCTTGTTTATTTAATATGAAATACACTGCGCTGTTGTAGGGAACCAGGTGTATGTACATTTCATTTTTGCGAATCACGGTTGTTGTATTTTTGCAATAAAAAATTTACATTTCAATTTGCTTAAATTGTGGGTAGCAGAGATTGACTGTTTTTATTACAGGCATGAATGTTACTGCAGGATTCTGCAACTTGTTTTATTTGTTTCCAGAAAATGTCCTCAGGACTACGGATTACCAACACCAACACGTCTGCCAAATTTTAAATATAAAAATCTGATGTGGCCAACACCAAATCTCCCGCTATTTAATTTTTATTAATTTAAATATACATACTTACATATTTATTGCGGAAACTGTGTTAAGATCCATTCCATATAACTTTGGTTCTATTTACTATTTTCTTTTTAAAACGTTATTATTATTAATTTGAAATGATTAGTTCTTTGACAGTGATATTTATCTGTCAGTTTCATGTATTTGAGATATGAACTGTATAACCAAGGAGTTTTGCTTGTTTAAAGCGTAGGCTCTAGAGATGGGTCAATTCCCGAAATTTAAAGATACGGGAAAATTTTCAATAAATTTCCCGGAATGTTTATTGAGAAATTTCCAGAGGAATTTCCAGAGAAATAACCTTCAGGAAATTTCCCAAGGAATTTTAAATATTAATAAAAATTGTAACTGTAGGTTTATTTAGTTTTATTTTTCAGTGAAATTATGGTAAAAAATACATACATATACGTACTCGTATCAGTATATTTATGCACTATCGGTTGTTCCTACGAGTAGAGCGACTCTGTAAGAACTAATAAAAAATACTCCCCCATATTTTAAATGTTCAATATATTTTCATACTTCTTAAATTCTAAACCTTAAATGTGTAATTCAAAAACATCGTACTAATACTTACTTTTAAAAAATGAACCAGAATAACAATTTATTTTAAAGGAAACTTAAATTACTCAAAAAAAATGAACAAAGTTACATATTTAATAATTATTTATAACAACTTGCACCAAACATCAAAACCAAAATCATTTAAAATTTACGGGAAATTGGCAAAATTATATTCACGGGATATTTCCAAAAAAAATCCGGGAAAAAAGGTAACAAAATTTCTTCCCGAAAATCACGGAAGAAGGAATTACCGGGGAGAAACAAATTCCCGGTGGGAATTTTTTGGCGACACATCACTAGTAGGCTCCCGGATTAAAATTATAGATAATTTTATAAATTTATCCATAGTATATATACACACTTTCAAATGTTATTTTTTTCAAGATTTGTGTTATAAAAATTAATGATTATTAAATTTTTATAACACAAATCTTGAAAAACATTTCAAGATGTTTTTCGAAGAAAATCTATTTTGAGCTTCAAATAAAGTGCCATTGCCGGTTATCTGACATACACTAATATCTAGTGGTCTCTTCCCATATTAGAATAAGGTAGAAATACAAGGTTTCAAAATTTTCTGAATGATAATATTTGAGTTAGAGTAAAGGATCCATACACACATACCCACTCACACACACACACACACACACACACACACACACACACATACACACACACACACATAAACACACACACACACACACACACACACACACACACACACAGACACACACTCATACATACATACCTACATACATACATACATACATACATACATACACAGACATCATCGTGAAAATGTTAAAATTGTATTCTAGGGAACACAAAACGTGGTCATTTATTAAAATCTCGATATGCTATTTTTAGCACGATCCCTATACCTCTCTTACCAAGGGTAGCGGGAGGTAAAAGTCAAAAATTCGAAACTCCCCCATTGTTATTTAATTACTTTCCTTGTTTCGTTATTTTCTAAATTCATTTAGTTTTTTAGGTGCTTGATAATATATCCCCGTTTCCAAAAAGACGATAGAAGAAAGCTTGAAAGTAGTAAGAATTAAGTATTTGTAATAGAGTAGATGTTAAAAACTAATTATTTTTAATTTTTATAGTCCATATCATACAGTTTCCAGGTCTAGTTTTACTATAAATGACCCATTTGTTATGAAGATGGAAGATCCTATTGTAATATTTAATTCCCCAATATATTTGCTAAGTCCCCTTATTGACTAAAAATAAAATGAGAATACTATTTGAAAGGATTAAAAGAAAGTTTTATTACCAAAGTCACTGTGAAGTAATACTCTTTCATAATTCGCATTCTTATTGGTTGAATATGGAAATAAGTTAATTCCTTCCATCTGTTTTCTCCATAACTTTCCATCATAAACGAACGACGACGTGACGGGCGCGACTCCTTTCAAAAGGGCTATAAACTTTTTTTATTTTTGATAGAAGACGCCTTCGTTCTGATTTTCCACTGATATCTTTCTCAGATTGATAATTCAATTACTAACGGTTTATATACCTCAAAAGGGATTCGTTTTCTTATCTCCTAATGAAAGTGCAGTGAATTTTTCGCAAATATAAAAAATCTGATGTGGCCAGCGCATTACCTCCCGTCAGTTATATGAGGTATTTACGAAACTTCTACCGGTGAACTGTTACCGGTAAACAGCTTTTTATCAGGTTATAGCTACCAGAATTGATATTTTAAGAACGCAAGTGGTAAACAGGGTAGATCCATAACCTATGAAAAAATTTGAAACAGGTTAGAAATTTGACACAGTTAACAAACTGAGCCGAGTCCTACTTTGAACATATTTCCACTTTTAACGCGCGCGCTTCGCTTTGCATCATTGCCTTTCTTTGAGATTAGATTCTTCATGAATCCGGTAGATGGATGTGGTAGATACTGAACAATTTTCGAACACGGTAACTATTTACCACTCGTGTTTTCGAACACAGTCGGTAGATGCGGTATCTACTTAATTTTCGTAAATGCGTATGTATTTTCTATAAAATCCACACAGAAAGTTCCTTGCAAAAGATATTAAATTTCTGGTATGTACAATACCTTTCGACAGTTGTATGTATTTTATACAAATTCCATACAGAAAGTCTCGAGCAAAAAGATCTTATATTTCGAGTAAAATTATAATACAAATATACTACAAATATATCAATTGCAATTGACATTGACATCTTTCAATCAGAATTTTCGTAATAGATGTTTCTACCATAGCTGGCTAATTTATGAAATTTAATTTATTTATAATTTTATAACTCTCTATCCATTTAATATGAAGTATAAAATGCAGCCAAATCGTATAGAGAATACAATGTTCTTTAATATTTATAATAACATTAAATATGAAAAAATGATATTTAACATAGTGTTTTTTCAAGAAAAACTGTTAAAATCTTCAAATGAGGGTACTTTCGGTTGACCAATTATAACCAAAATCTAATCAGCTCTTCATATGGATGCAACGAAGAGGAATACGAAAGAATTATAATTTTTGGAATTGTAGCATTAGAGTTAATGCAGGCGAAAATTTTGTTACATACACACACACACACACACACACACACACACACACACACACACACACATACACACACACACACACGCACGCACGGACACGACACACATACATACATACACACACACGCACACACACACACACACACACACACACACACACACACACACACACACACACACACCATCGTAAAAATAGTAAAATCGTATTCTAGGGACCTTAAAACGTGCTTGTTCATTAAAAACTCACCACCGAATTTTTTGACCAAAGACAATACCTTCCTTACCTAAAGGTGACCGAAGATAAAAAGTATTCACGGTCTTAATTAAACGTAGGCCAGGAAATAAATTATTTACATTAGACTGCGTGTCCTATCATTTCCCAATTTTCCATTCTGCTACCAGTCGATCATCGTACTCCACATTTACATCAAACTAGGACATTTTACATACTAAGTTCCCCTATCCCCACATAACATCATGGACAATATCATCCACCAGAGCCCTGAGGAAGACTGTAGTAACAGTCGAAACGTAGGCCAGGAAATAAATTATTTACATTAGACTGCGTGTCCGATCATTTCCCAATTTTCCATTAATTTATTACATTTTGAATGTTTCTGAAAGATATTATGGATGAAAGTAATGAGTGGTTGTCAGTGACAATAAGTCAAGGCCAGTTCTGGTTTCATGTTCTAAAAAGCCACATAGCAGTGAAACATGCACGCAGGGTTGGGTAATGCGCACCCGTCAGAGTTTGGAATAATATATACTGCGCGAAATCTGTTAGCAGAACGGGACCAGTGACCGCAGCGACGCCCTGGTGGTGCACGGAGCAACACTGGCGGAGAGAACGATAGGGGTCGACGTATTCAATATTATTTTAGCTAGATGTTATTCACAATTCATTTTGAAATAAAGATACAATAGGGAAGAAAAGTATTAAAGAAAATAAAGTAGAGTTTATCGAGATCATTTTCGAATTGTATGAGTATGTCATTATAAATATGTATTAAAGAATATTTTATTCTCTGTACGGTTGAATTACACTTTTTACTTCGTATTCAATAGATATAAAGTTAAAAAATTATAAAGAAATTAATAGTATGTTCCGTAACGCAACCGGTTCGATCAGGGGCATGTTTCTCAAAAAATACTAGTTTACAAGTTACTAGTTACAAGTGAAATTTTTAATAGTACTAGTAAATTGTGTTTCTGAAAAGTAATTTACTACTCGTAGTTCACAAGTTATTAATCCACAAGTTAATAGTTACAAGTGAAATTTTACTAGTCAAGTAAAATATTGTTTCTGAAACAATTTCAATAGTCTAGTGGTTCTTTAAATAAATACTAAATCCAATATTTTTCAAATCAAGTGATTTAATTTTCTGACTGACGTTGACAATTTCAAGTGTTTTACTTTGAAATGAAATTATTTTTCAATAAAAAAACTGGATGCAAAATTAACTATTTTGGGGATGCATCGAGATGCTAAAAGTATTTTATATGGAACATTCTCTAAATAAATGGTCTAAAGCAGTTAAATTCAATGAATGGACAAAAATCTATCAAACTTGTCATGCTTCGGGTTAAGTAGACAAGACAGACTAAAAATATATCAGGGACACATTTTGGCCAAACTTAAAAAAGTTGTATTTTTATGGATAATGCATGGTTTCTGTTCATAGCTGAAAAATATGTCCCAATAAATTAATTAATGTTTCTAACTGATTTGCCATGAGTAATCTCTCATTCATATGGGTTTTTTGGATTAGTTCTTTGACAGTGACATTTATCTGTCAGTTACATTTGAATAACTGCGCAGCCAAGGTGTTTTGTTTGTTTAAAGCGTAGATCCGGGATTTAAATTATAGATAATTTTATAAATTTATCCATAAAATATATAGAAAAAGTATTAAAGCAAATCTGTAGAAAATTTAATAATATTTAATTTTTATAATAACATTAATCTCGAAAAAATAACATTTAATAGTATATTAAAGAACGTGTTTTATAAGACATGTTCTTTTCGCATGCGTCAAAATTTAGAAAACGAGCGTGCGAAAGAAAGTCTTATAAAATGAGTTCTTTATACTATTTTTTATATTTTGCGCCTTCTACAATAACATTTACTTACTCAATTTGTGATTATATTTGTAACCATTTGTATATTTTCATGTAAATAATCTTCCCTAAAAAAAAAATAATAATAATAATAATAATAATTTCGACATATTATTAAAATGAATTGTCAATTAACTAAAAATAAATTAGGTAAAAATGGGTTAAAGAATCGTCATCTAGTACCAACCGTCTAAAACAAAAAATTGCGTATCGAAATGAAGGTCATTAAGAAAAACTATTTTGAGCTTCTTGTAAAGTGCTATTTCCGGTTATCAGATTTACACCAAAATCTAATGGGCTCTTTCAATTACAGAAAAAATTCGAAATACAAGGTTTCAATTTTTTTTGAATAGTAGTATTTGAGTTAGAGTGGAGGATCCACACATACATACATACATACATACATACATACATACACACACACACACACATACACACACACACACACACACACACACACACACACACACACACACACACACACATACAGACATACATACACACAGACATCTTCGTGAAAATGTTAAAATTGGATTCTAGGGACCTTAAAACGTGGTCATTTACCAAAATCTCGATTTGCGATTTTTAGCACGATCCCTATATAGGTAAAAGTGAACTATACATGCCAAAGAGTGAAAAGTACAAGAAACAGAAGTATTAAGTTGTCAAATTAGTTAAGTATGGCGGGTGTTCCAATTTTCATACATAATAATAGAACGATACGTTAAAAAAATAATTAAGTTCGAAGTTACAACTAACTTAGGCAAGTTAATTTCAAATGATTTTAAGTTAATTGAAAAATAAAAGAAAAGAGACAAATTATATTGTCTACGCCCCTGAGGGAACATTATGCGGTAGAAGTAGAAGTGGAAGTAGAGGGTCATACGTTATTTTACTTGTCTCACCCAAGGGTAAAATTGTCCTAGAAATTCATTGGCGGGCGAACAAACTTCTCATTCCTGATTCCTAAATTTATTTTAATTTTAACTTCTGTAATTTATAACTGGATTATACTTTAAAAAGTTATTTCATTTTTAAAACGGAAACTTATTACATTATTTTCATATGTAAGATGAACTGAATACTTGAAAGAACAAATCAAAACATTCAAGTATTTCATTATTAAATTTCATATTGAAATTTCAAGGTGCAAGGCAACAGAATTCTTTATTGTCGTTTTCAAATTACAGAGTGAACAAAATAAAAATCACAAATTAAATTTTATATTTCCAGGAAAGAATTCAATAAAAGCAGACGGTTTGCGCATGGTTCTCTAAATAAACTAGGAAGTAATAATACCTCCCTATTGGAATAAATTGAATTCTGAAAGAATTATCATAAATAAACAGCGCTGCAGCTCCTGAAATGAACGCAGCACAACGTAAATGTCATCTCACAATATCGGGTTATTGTTTGTGAGCAGTTTGATTGATTCAGATTCAGTTAGAACGCTATAAGAACTGAAAGATGTTGTCTTAGCTTCGACGATTTTATTGTTTAAACAGATTATGTTTGAAGTCAAGTGATTTCAATTCCAATTTTCATAACAGAAATTTTTACTTGTGTAAATAATAAATGGAAATGTTTTTCATTTCATAATGGAAATGTTTTTAATAAGTGGTTTTAATTGTTGCTTTGTGTGCTCGTAAAAGTAGGGATTAAAATATTGTAACGTTTATATTTATTTGGGTAAAGAGTAAATATTAGACAATGACGTGTTGCAAAAAAAATTAACATATCTTTTTTCTTCTGAAATTCGAATAAGTACACTGGCTTGCAAAAAAAATCGCGTACACCTATTTTTTGCTGTATTGAGTCTGTCTTGATTAAGATGTCAAAATTATCAGAAATTTAAATACATACTTCCTTGTTCTTTAATTTTTCTGGAATATATTTGTAATTTAATAGTAACTAAATTAAACACAACGAAGAACTTGCTCCACAGTAGATCAAATAGTGACGACAGTGACAACATTGTCAGTTTTTACATTATTTACATAGCTGAAAAATGATAAAAACTCGGTTACTTGATTTTTAAGGTGTACGCGATGTTTTTGCAAGCCAGTGTACGTTCTACAATATTATTAAATATGATTTTCTATTCAAATTTCTGTATATATTAAGCACAGTAGCAGTTTAAAAATATACTTTTTGAATTGGCGCTAAATTACACTGCCTGTGACGTCAGAAAGACATTAGCCAATGACAAAACTAAATAGACAATTGTATCATACATCAACGTCAATGATTACTTTAATGACAGCTGTGTGACATAAGGTCTAACTTATAGTGCAGCGTGATTTTTGGTTCTTTAGCATAGTTCTTAATTATTATATTATAGCGTTATATTTCATAGTTTCATGCCCAGTATTATAAAAGATGGATAAGTAAAGCACTAACAAAGTAAAATTTACTCCTGAAGTAAAATAGTTTATTCCAGAGATTTTCATCAAAACAAGAATAAAAATACTAAGTAAATCTACAGAATAAATTACTCTAGCGATGTTCGAGGAAGTAAATTTTGTTCTGTAAAATAAATTTTACACATGTCAACATTAATTCTTTCTGTCTCTCTTTTTTCCATTTTAGTTGACACCTAACACTTTATGACACACACACACACGCACACACACTTTCTTTTGTATTTTGACTTTTGGACTTATTTCGTGTCAGGAACATACAGAATACAATATTATTAAAACATATATAAACATATTCCAGCGACACATTGTTTGGAATAGATTCTCTTCAGTTGGAGATTGACATTATCGTCAGTAGCGGTCTTAAGAAATACCGTCTAGTAATGTTTTATTCTAGACTTATCAATCTCTTTTATGCTACAATATTGTAAAGATTAGCCGGTATAAGAAACCGTAGCCTGAGTGCATAATTTTTCAGCTAAAAATTAAATGTATTCAGTAGTTCTTATTTAATTATCAAAATATTTATATTTACATCAAAATGATCTTTACAAGAAAGAAGTTATGATTTTATTTTATCTTTACTTGCGACAACCATTTCATTCTTCTTTCTTCGTTTTTAGGCACCACTAGAAATATTTTTCCCTATTATCAGTTCTATATGGGCACACTGCACAAAACACCTTTTAACGACCATGTTTGATTATTTCCAAATACAAAAATCAGTAGTAGTTGACAGCTGTCATGACTGTCACTGTGTAAATTCCGTCGGTGGTAAATGTAAGCCACACCCTCATTGGTTACGTCCTTTCGAACGTCATCAGGCGAAAGGGGAAGCGGAGATTCAAACATTATAATTTCAAAGGCAATTTTCTCATGAATAAAGAATAATACGAAAGAAATAAAAAATAGGGGTAAAATATTTTTTCTTATTCTTTCGATTAAAGCAAAGAGAAAAAAAAACCGTACAACATCTCAGTTCTTAATATGATTAATACAACTGAACATTGAAAGGAAAAATGCTATTAGTCCAAAACTAATACTTCAGGGTACATATCGTTTATCTTTTGAAGTACGGAATTGATCCATAAAGTAATGGCTATCTATTTATTGATATTTGTTTCGTACAGAAGAGTAACTAAAAAAGAAGAATCTTAAAAATAAAATGTAAAAGAATGTTCACTTAATTAAAATAAATGGAAATACTATTTAATTTCATTTAATCTCGTATATGATGAAATGTCTGAAACTTATCATTTCTACAAATTAAAATAATTTTATTCTTCCTTTAATTTTCTTTTATGTCTAGTTTAATTTAATTTAGCATCAATCACACTGCAGACATATAGTGCGAAGATCCAACATTTTCATTACATTTCTCTCAGATTTCCCTACACACACTTGTCTAGATTTCATTCGGGGTTTATATCTCCCGGTTGATAAGAATTATTTATGTGTTCTTTCCCAGAGTTGTAAGACGTAATCCTTTTTATTACCATTCGCGGCTACGATGAGTTTCTTTCTAGCGAAAATATAAATAATAGCGTGTGCCTATAAAGCCAGAATGTATGAATTGAAATGCCTTTTGTTCAATTTGAAATGCAGCAATTACTTTCGAAGAACAAGAGTAGAAAAATGAACAAAATGTTACCTATTGCATTTTTGTGCTTTTTTGTTTCATTGTTGCAATATGGAAGAACAAATTTAAACAAAATGAACAAAGTTCGATCGTGAGGAGAATATAAATGATCTAATGTTCTTCGTAAGCGTTCAGCGTTATTTATCGTATAGTTCTAGTTTAATAAAATTGCTTTTGCTGAGAGTTCTGTGCAATTTGAATATGGTTTAAAGCTTGCTATGTTGTAGGTACAATTAGGTCTTACAAATTGATATAAATACAACCAGAGCTGGGCGTACTCGAGTACATTTACTGTATAAAGTCTATCGTTTAGAAATGTCTTTGATTTCCATAGTCATTTGAGTTGATTAATGTTGTAAATTTCCACACAACACAAGTGCCGAAATGTAAATTACCAAGGATATTTTATTTATTGAATGTTAAATATTAAATTATTTTTTTTACCTTCCGTCACCTTTAGGTAAGGAAGGTATTGTCTTTGGTCAAAAAATTCGATGATGAGTTTTTAATCAATAAGCACGTTTTAGGGTCTCTAGAATACGAATTTACTATTTTTACGATGATGTCTGTATGTGTGTGTGTGCGTGTGTGTGGATGTGTGTGTGTGTGTGTGTGTGTGTGTGGATGTGTGTATGTGTGTGTGTAACAAAATTTTCGTCTGCGATAACTTTAATACTACAGTTACAAAAATTATGATTTTTTCGTATACTTCTTCGTTACATCCATATGAAGAGCTGATTAGATTTTGGTTACAATTGGTCAACCGGAAGTACCATCATTTGAAGATTTTAACAGTTTTTCTTGAAAAAACGATGTTAAATATAATTTTTTCACATTTGATGTTATTATAAATATTAAAGAATATTTTATTCTCTATACGATTTGATTGCATTTTATACTTAATATTAAATGGATATAGAGTTAAAAAATTATAAAGAAAATAAATTTCATAAAGTAGCCATAGCTATGGAAACAGTTACTATATTAAGAAAATTCTGATTGAAAGATGTCAGTGTCAGGTGTCAAGTGAAATTGACATAGTGTCTTATAATTTTACTGGAAATATAGGATCTTTTGCTTTCTTTATGGAATTTGTATAAAATACATACAACTGCTTTAAGGTAATGTACAAGAAATAATAATAATAATAATAATAATAATAATAATAATAAATCTTTTATTTCTGCAGATACATTACACTGTATATAGAAAACGTCACAAAATAATAATTTTCTGTATGAAATTTGCATAAAATACATGCAACTGCCGGAAGGTAATGTGCAAGAAATAGAATATTTAATTTAGCAAGGAACTTTCCGTATGAAATTTGTACAAAATACATAGAACTGACGGAAGGTAATGTGCTGGCCACATCAGATTTTTTTTATTTGAAATGTACCTGTTAGAAACAGTAATAGAAAAAATCTTGTGTGCAGTAGTAGGAAAAGTTATTTTTCTTACATACTGCACAAAAAAATAGTTATTACTTGATATTTAGAACATACGTTTTACAATTAAATACTTAAATAAAGGGATTCCACCATTTTTTATAATTTCATTTGAACGTATAAGTAAAACTAAGACTGTCAGTGAAAATCTGGTGAAAAATTCCTCTTAATAAACGAGTTATAGTTCTCCGAAAATTGAAAATATGGATGTGCCGTCACGTATATAAGATTTTATATCAAACTATTTTCTTCGTGGACCTAAATGTTCTTGAAATATTATTATTATTATATTATTAAATTATATTTATAAAAAATAAATGAATATTATTACACTGTACAAGTCGACATGATTTATAATTGGAAATGTATTTAAATTGTTAAGTTTAATGGAAAATATTTATAATCAAATAAAAACTGTTTGAGAATTGCACTATTGGATTGATAGCCACGCCTCCGCTATTTGAATTTCTCTACTTTCATTGGTAGTAGGCTCCACCCCTAACTCGGTATTCGTTATGTATTTATAGGTGGTGTTTGAGTCGCCAATCAAAATAATATATATGGATTTCATATGAGTGACGAGCTGCTAAAACAAAAACCCTCTTATTTGAGAAGTATTTCAATTATATCATTTTATTGCTTTATTAATAGTCATTATTAAGCATATACTTTCACTATTTTTTACTAATTTCACTTTATTCGATTGAGATTTAATCCCCTATTATATTTTTTTATAAAACTGTTTTTTACAAAACAATCTAGAAGCGATTTGTTACAGAATTTTATATTATGTATAGAAGTACTTTACAAAATACTTTAAAGTACTTAGAAAGTACTCTGTACTTTTCCCAAAAAATGTTCAAAATACTAGTAAAAAACTACTGGTTTTAGTCAGTTGCATTTTTAAACAACTTACAAGGAAATGTTGACAATGTTCAATGTTCCAAATTGCAGTGTGTTTGTTTCTTTTAAATGACACAAAAGTGACCAGGTTTTCCCCTTCCCTAGGGCTTGTTAGTCCAGCAAAGTAAATGGCGCCCGTTATCTACCCAACAACTTCCACACCCGTCATTATTCGAGCTGGTCGGAGCCCAAATCTCACTTGGGCCAAGAATGGTATCCTTTATAATTCTAGTCGTCTTCTTTTAGCTAGTGTTTTTGTTCAAAACAAATAGCTAAAACATTTAGTAACATTGTCTTTTATTCTGCATAAAACGCACATAAAATGTGCAAACACAGATCACCATTGCAGTTATATTCTGCAATGCAAACGCTTTTCCAAAGTATACATTGTTAAGGCATCGGTATTCGCCATTTACGTATACTATTACATTGTTTATGGCTCACTTTGCAACCCTTTTACTTTTGCCTTCGCATTAAAAACGAGCGCAGCATACGTCAAGAAATCTGGCCGTGCTCCTGCATTGCGACTGCGTTCCTACATAAAACGAATGTGAATTTAACGACATGTTTTTTTCCCCTAATGTTTGTTTTGTTTTCCTTTCCACTTTTCACATAGTTTGTTCAACAAATAGCCCTAAGACAATGTTGTCAAATTGACTCGTTTCATATGATATATTCTTGAATATAGAAGGAAAGAAATATTTTCAGGGCTTTTAAATTTCTTGAAAAGTTTGTTTACATATTAGCCGTAGTCATAGTAAATCGCGAGAGCCCCTGAGGATGAAACGTTTTGTTCGATTTGAATGAAATTTGGTATGACAATCCATATGAATATAATTCATCTTTTAAGATGGTATTTGTTATTGTTAATGAACCACTAGTGTATGAAACTTGGGTGTCGCGACCATGACTAAACCATAACTTATTAATGGCAACGCCAATAATGTAAATTAACATCTCAGAAAGATACATTCAATAGTAAACTTTCGAGTATTTGCTTAAGTTATGATATCTGTAACGATTTAGTCAGAATAGCTATTTGTGTATTAAGAGCGCAAAATGGGACATTGTCGATTGAGAGGTTGTTGACGCGCGACGCAGGAGCGCGACAATCTCTCGAAATCGACAATGTCCGTTTACGCTCGAAACACACACAAGATTTTTTCTACAGTCCTCCACCATAACAAAAAATAATAAAATGTACACTTTGTACATACAGTACTATTCAATAGTTTTGCAGTGAAGATAGGACAGTATTAGTGATGCACGCGAGGCGAGACGAGACGAGAAATATAAAATATCGATCTCGTCTCGTTTTCAGATCTGCAATCTCGATCTCGCTCTCGTTCTCGCACATTTTTTTGGGTCTCGTCTCGTTCTCGCGCGAGAGTCTCGCTGTAAAAATAAGCGCATGCGCACTACGTATTTACCTCGGTATTTACGTATAAGTTGAACTACAAAAGACAAGTTCGCACCAATCGTTTCGTCTTCCGTGTATCTACAGTCGTATAACTATAATAAATAGACGAAACACTAAATTCTAGTCACCAAATTATTTCAATACGAACATCTGTTAATACATTCTGTCATCAGTAAAACTAATTAAACATTAAAAAAATTATTTTTTTTAACTAAAGTTTCTACACTTTATCATTAACTATATGCCACTATTTAAGTAAGATTTACTCATAAAAAAGCGCTACACTGGGAACCCGCAGGCAACCAATCACTCCGCTTCCCTCCGTGTTGGCTCCTATCGACTCTTAATATAAGATCCTTTGCTGTTCAGGGACGACAAGAATTTTATTAAACGTAGTTTTAACTGAGATGAATTAGGAATGAAAAACTAGTTATATTAGATGCAAAACCGATTTAGTCTTTATTTTGCATTTCCTCGCTCTGCGACCGATATCATTCGACTCTAGATAGACTCAAAAAAATATAGTCAATTCACATAATTTTCACATTCACGTGTTCTCTGCACGAATTACCGTTGACTCCACTCCCTGTATGGTGCATTTTTCATTGAATTTATGAATCAAAGCTATAAAGTAACAAATACTTTTTATTGCGAGACTCTCGCGAGATTTCTCGCTTCTCGCAGTTGTTATATCGATCTCGCCTCGAATTTTAAATTACAATCTCGCTCTCGTTCTCGTCTCGCATAATACAACGAGACGAGACGAGATGCGAGAGTACTCTCGCCTCGTCGTGCATCACTAGACAGTATTCAAATATGACTTCAAGATATTGTTTTGGCTTCCGTTTTTACAAAAAATTAATGCCAATTTTGTAATGAATATTATAAGATTTGTATAATTTATTTGTTTTAAGTACATTAAACTAGTGCAGTGGAAAAGTGGATGTCCATTTGGAGCGTTCACGCCAAAATTTTGCAGGTGGCAGCATTTATCGTTATTTTCCATTCTTCTTGAGCTATTGCTTCAATCTAATTTAAGCATTTTATACTTTCGTTTTTGTAAATAAATGCCCTATTTATTTTCACAGCAGTGCGGGATTTTGTTTGGTTATGTAATATACCGACAAATTGACTTGTGAAAGTGGTAAGTGTGTAACTACAGTGCCATTAATTCCTGACTAAACGTTTCTATTAAGTATGTAGACAAGTGACATTATTCAACATTGTATAGTTAGAAATTTGGACAGCACGCGTTTTTTCTACTTTGTCGCGCATGAGCGGCAAAGTGACATTTTGCGATGACAAAAGAGAGCGCAAATGGCTACTTTCTATATAGACTGTAGAAAAATAAATTTAAGTGCCTGCGCCGTGTAATTTTTAAAATAAATTTTATCTAGCAGTCTATCCAAATGTCAAACTACTAATTTTTGATGACAGAAACAATTTTTTGTGAGTTGTCAATCTTCTAAAGTTGTTAGGAGTGAGCGAACATTATTTAATCGTCTTATTATAATAATAGCGGTAAAATACTATAAGGCCGAACAAACGGATATGTTACTAGTTTTAAACTATGGCAAAGAAAATTTTTGACAACCCATAAACAATTGTTACTGTCATTAAAAATTAATTGTTTGACATTTGAAAAGACTGCTACATAAAATTTATTACCTTCCGTCACCTTTAGGTAAGGAAGGTACTGTCTTTGGTCAAAAAATTCGATGATGAGTTTTTAATCAATAAGCACGTTTTAGGGTCCCTAGAATACGAATTTACTATTTTTACGATGATGTCTGTATGTGTGTGTGTGTGTGTGTGTGTGTGTGTGTGTGTGTGTGTGTGTGTGTGTGTGTATGTGTGTGTGTGTGTGTGTGTGTGTGTGTGTGTGTGTGTGTGTGTAACAAAATTTTCGTCTGCGATAACTCTAATACTACAGTTACAAAAATTATAATTTTTTCGTGTACTTCTTCGTTACATCCATATGAAGAGCTGATTAGATTTTGGTTACAATTGGTCAACCGGAAGTACCATCATTTGAAGATTTTAACAGTTTTTCTTGAAAAAACTATGTTAAATATCATTTTTTCACATTTAATGTTATTATAAATATTAAAGAATATTTTATTCTCTATACGATTTGACTGCATTTTATACTTAATATTAAATGGATATAGAGTTAAAAAATTATAAAGAAATTAAATTTCATAAAGTAGCCATAGCTATGGAAACAGCTACTATATTAAGAAAATTCTGATTAAAAGATGTCAGTGTCAAGTGAAATTGACATAGTGTGTTTGTCTTATAATTTTTACTGGAAATATAGGATCTTTTGCTTTCTGTATGGAATTTGTATAAAATACATACAACTGCTTCAAGGTAATGTACAAGAAATAATAATAATAATAAATCTTTTATTTCTGCAGATACATTACACTGTATATAGAAAATGTCACAAAATAATAATTTTCTGTATGAAATTTGCATAAAATACATGCAACTGCCGGAAGGTAATGTACAAGAAATAGAATATTTAATTTAGCAAGGAACTTTCCGTATGAAATTTATACAAAATACATAGAACAGACGGAAGGTAATGTGCTGGCCACATCAGATTTTTTTAAAAATTACACGGCGCAATCACTTACATTTTACTTTTTTCTGACTAAATCGTTACAGATATCATAACTCACGTAGAGGCACGAAAGTTTACTATTGAGTGTATCTTTTTGAAAAACAGTGAATATACATTATGGGCGTTGTCATTAAAAAGTTATGGTCTATTCATGGGCGCGACACCCAAGTTTCATACACTAGTGGTTCACTAACAATAACAAATACAATCTTAAAAGATGAATTATATCCATATGGATTGTCATACCAAATTTCATTCAAATCGAAAAAAAAAACGTTTCGTTATTATAAGCAATATTCATTTTTTTTAGAAGGACTTTAAAGCAGAATACTGGCTAAACGGTGCACAGTCGGATATATAGGTAAGTTTAGTTAAATCGTCTTATTTTGGTCCCAGGAATCTGTGGTTAAGCCATGCCCCCGTATTTCCAAGACAGCTGTATACAGGATGTAAATGAAAAAAGTGCATTAAATTTAACCAGTAATGTAACTCGACGAGAGCAACAATATTTCTTAATAAGTCTTTTAGATTTTGAGTTAAAATTCTTTAAAGATTTGCTGCATATTTCGGCGCGCGCCCATGGAGAACAAATGGCTGCTGTCGTATTCAAGTGAGATACAAACAGCTCAAAATTTTTCGATTA